>JANJGN010000129.1:817500-1409635 GCA_026770705.1 Isurus oxyrinchus
AATTCAACAACAACCTCAACATTGAAAAACACCAACAAATTCAACAACAAAATCAACATTCAAAAACACCAACAAATTCAACAACAACCTCAACATTGAAAAACACCAAAAATTCAACAATAACCTCAACATTGAAAAACAACAACAACCTCAACATTGAAAAACACCAACAAATTCAACAACAACCTCAACATTGAAAAACAACAACAAATTCAACAACAACCTCAACATTGAAAAACAACAACAACCTCAACATTGAAACACACCAACAAATACAACAACAACTTCAACAAAGAAAAAAACCAACAAATTCAACAACAACCTCGACATTGAAAAACACCAACAAATTCAACAACAACCTCAACATTGAAAAACACCAACAAATTCAACAACAACCTGAGCATTGAAAAACAACAACAACCTCAACATTGAAAAACACCAACAAATTCAACAACAACCTGAACATTGAAAAACAACAACCTCAACATTGAAAAACACCAACAAATTCAACAACAACTTCAACATTGAAAAACACCAACAAATTCAACAACAACCTCGAAATTGAAAAACACCAACAAATTCAACAACAACCTCAACATTGAAAAACAACAACCTCAACATTGAAAAACACCAACAAATTCAACAACAACCTCAACATTGAAAAACAACAACAACCTCAACATTGAAAAACACCAACAAATTCAACAACAACCTCAACATTTAAAAAAACCAACAAATTCAACAACACAACATTGAAAAACAACAACAATCTCAACATTGAAAAACACCAACAAATTCAACAACAACCTCAACATTGAAAAACAGCAACAACCTCAACATTGAAAAACACCAACAAATTCAACAACAACTTCAACATTGAAAAACACCAACAAATTCAACAACAACCTCGACATTGAAAAACACCATGAAATTCAACAAAAACCTCAACATTGAAAACAACAACAAGTTCAACAACAACCTCAACATTTAAAAACGCCAACAAATTCAACAACAACCTCAACATTGAAAAACACCAACAAATTCAACAACAACCTCAACATTGAAAAACAACAACCTCAACATTGAAAAACGCCAACAAATTCAACAACAACCTCAACATTGAAAAACACCAACAAATTCAACAACAACCTCAACATTGAAAAACAACAACCTCAACATTGAAAAACACCAACAAATTCTACAACAACCCCGACATTGAAACACACCAACAAATTCAACAACAACCACAACTTTGAAAAACAACAACAATCTCATCATGGAAAAACACCAACAAATTCAACAACAACCTCAACATTGAAAAAAAACAACATCCTCAAAATTGAAAAACACCAACAAATTCAAGAACAACCTCAACATTTAAAAACAACAACAACCTCAACATTGAAAAACACCAACAAATTCAACAACGACCTCAACATTGAAAAACACCAACAAATTCAACAACAACCTCAACATTGAAAAACACCAACAAACTCAACAACAACCGCAACATTGAAAAACAAAAACAACCTCAACATTGAAAAACACCAACAAATTCAACAACAACCTCAACATTGAAAAACACCAACAAATTCAACAACAAACTCAACATTCAAAAACACCAACAAATTCAACAACAACCTCAACTTTGAAAAACAACAACAACCTCAACATTGAAAAACACCAACAAATTCAACAACAACCTCAACATTGAAAAACAACAACAACCTCAACATTGAAAAACAACAACAACCTCAACATTGAAAAACACCAACAAATTCAACAACAACCTCAACATTGAAAAACACCAACAAACTCAACAACAACCTCAACATTGAAAAACAACAACAACATCGACATTGAAAGACACCAACAAATTCAACAACAAACTCAACATTGAAAAACACCAACAAATTCAACAACAACCCAACATTAAAAAAGACCAACAAATTCCACAACAACCTCAACATTGAAAAACAACAACAACCTCAACATTGAAAAACACCAACATATTCAACAATAACCTCAACATTGAAAAACAACAACAACCTCAACATTGAAAAACACCAACAAATTCAACAACAACCTCAACATTGAAAAACACCAACAAATTCAACAACAACCTCAACATTGAAAAACAACAACAAACTCAACATTGAAAAACACCAACAAATTCAACAACAACCCCGACATTGAAACACACCAACAAATTCAACAACAACCACAACTTTGAAAAACAACAACAATCTCATCATGGAAAAACACCAACAAATTCAACAACAACCTCAACATTGAAAAACAACAACATCCTCAAAATTGAAAAACACCAACAAATTCAAGAACAACCTCAACATTTAAAAACAACAACAACCTCAACATTGAAAAACACCAACAAATTCAACAACAACCTCAACATTTAAAAACAGCAACAACCTCAACATTGAAAAACACCAACAAATTCAACAACAACTTCAACACTGAAAAACACCAACAAATTCAACAACAACCTCGACATTGAAAAACACCAACAAATTCAACAACAACCTCAACATTGAAAAACAACAACAACCTCAACATTGAAACACACCAACAAATACAACAACAACTTCAACAAAGAAAAAAACCAACAAATTCAACAACAACCTCGACATTGAAAAACACCAACAAATTCAACAACAACCTCAACATTGAAAAACACCAACAAATTCAACAACAACCGGAGCATTGAAAAACAACAACAACCTCAACATTGAAAAACACCAACAAATTCAACAACAACCTGAACATTGAAAAACAACAACAACCTCAACATTGAAAAACACCAACAAATTCAACAACAACTTCAACATTGAAAAACACCAACAAATTCAACAACAACCTCGAAATTGAAAAACACCAACAAATTCAACAACAACCTCAACATTGAAAAACAACAACCTCAACATTGAAAAACACCAACAAATTCAACAACAACCTCAACATTGAAAAACAGCAACAACCTCAACATTGAAAAACACCAACAAATTCAACAACAACCTCAACATTTAAAAAAACCAACAAATTCAACAACACAACATTGAAAAACAACAACAATCTCAACATTGAAAAACACCAACAAATTCAACAACAACCTCAACATTGAAAAACAGCAACAACCTCAACATTGAAAAACACCAACAAATTCAACAACAACTTCAACATTGAAAAACACCAACAAATTCAACAACAACCTCGACATTGAAAAACACCATGAAATTCAACAAAAACCTCAACATTGAAAACAACAACAAATTCAACAACAACCTCAACATTTAAAAACGCCAACAAATTCAACAACAACCTCAACATTGAAAAACACCAACAAATTCAACAACAACCTCAACATTGAAAAACAACAACCTCAACATTGAAAAACGCCAACAAATTCAACAACAACCTCAACATTGAAAAACACCAACAAATTCAACAACAACCTCAACATTGAAAAACAACAACCTCAACATTGAAAAACACCAACAAATTGAACAACAACCCCGACATTGAAACACACCAACAAATTCAACAACAACCACAACTTTGAAAAACAACAACAATCTCATCATGGAAAAACACCACCAAATTCAACAACAACCTCAACATTGAAAAACAACAACATCCTCAAAATTGAAAAACACCAACAAATTCAAGAACAACCTCAACATTTAAAAACAACAACAACCTCAACATTGAAAAACACCAACAAATTCAACAACGACCTCAACATTGAAAAACACCAACAAATTCAACAACAACCTCAACATTGAAAAACACCAACAAACTCAACAACAACCGCAACATTGAAAAACAACAACAAATTCAACAACAACCTCAACATTTAAAAACAGCAACAACCTCAACATTGAAAAACACCAACAAATTCAACAACAACTTCAACATTGAAAAACACCAACAAATTCAACAACAACCTCGACATTGAAAAACACCATGAAATTCAACAACAACCTCAACTTTGAAAAACAACAACAACCTCAACATTGAAAAACACCAACAAATTCAACAAAAACATCAACATTGAAAACACCAACAAATTCAACAACAACCTCAACATTAAAAACGCCAACAAATTCAACAACAACCTCAACATTGAAAAACACCAACAAATTCAACAACAACCTCAACATTGAAAAACAACAACCTCAACATTGAAAAACGCAAACAAATTCAACAACAACCTCAACATTGAAAAACACCAACAAATTCAACAACAACCTCAACATTGAAAAACAACAACAAACTCAACATTGAAAAACACCAACAAATTCAACAACAACCCCGACATTGAAACACACCAACAAATTCAACAACAGCCACAACTTTGAAAAACAACAACAATCTCATCATGGAAAAACACCAACAAATTCAACAACAACCTCAACATTGAAAAACAACAACATCCTCAAAATTGAAAAACACCAACAAATTCAAGAACAACCTCAACATTTAAAAACAACAACAACCTCAACATTGAAAAACACCAACAAATTCAACAACAACCTCAACATTTAAAAACAGCAACAACCTCAACATTGAAAAACACCAACAAATTCAACAACAACTTCAACACTGAAAAACACCAACAAATTCAACAACAACCTCGACATTGAAAAACACCAACAAATTCAACAACAACCTCAACATTGAAAAACAACAACAACCTCAACATTGAAACACACCAACAAATACAACAACAACTTCAACAAAGAAAAAAACCAACAAATTCAACAACAACCTCGACATTGAAAAACACCAACAAATTCAACAACAACCTCAACATTGAAAAACACCAACAAATTCAACAACAACCGGAGCATTGAAAAACAACAACAACCTCAACATTGAAAAACACCAACAAATTCAACAACAACCTGAACATTGAAAAACAACAACAACCTCAACATTGAAAAACACCAACAAATTCAACAACAACCTCAACATTTAAAAACGCCAACAAATTCAACAACAACCTCAACATTGAAAAACACCAACAAATTCAACAACAACCTCAACATTGAAAAACAACAACCTCAACATTGAAAAACGCAAACAAATTCAACAACAACCTCAACATTGAAAAACACCAACAAATTCAACAACAACCTCAACATTGAAAAACAACAACAAACTCAACATTGAAAAACACCAACAAATTCAACAACAACCCCGACATTGAAACACACCAACAAATTCAACAACAACCACAACTTTGAAAAACAACAACAATCTCATCATGGAAAAACACCAACAAATTCAACAACAACCTCAACATTGAAAAACGACAACATCCTCAAAATTGAAAAACACCAACAAATTCAAGAACAACCTCAACATTTAAAAACAACAACAACCTCAACATTGAAAAACACCAACAAATTCAACAACAACCTCAACATTTAAAAACAGCAACAACCTCAACATTGAAAAACACCAACAAATTCAACAACAACTTCAACACTGAAAAACACCAACAAATTCAACAACAACCTCGACATTGAAAAACACCAACAAATTCAACAACAACCTCAACATTGAAAAACAACAACAACCTCAACATTGAAACACACCAACAAATACAACAACAACTTCAACAAAGAAAAAAACCAACAAATTCAACAACAACCTCGACATTGAAAAACACCAACAAATTCAACAACAACCTCAACATTGAAAAACACCAACAAATTCAACAACAACCGGAGCATTGAAAAACAACAACAACCTCAACATTGAAAAACACCAACAAATTCAACAACAACCTGAACATTGAAAAACAACAACAACCTCAACATTGAAAAACACCAACAAATTCAACAACAACTTCAACATTGAAAAACACCAACAAATTCAACAACAACCTCGAAATTGAAAAACACCAACAAATTCAACAACAACCTCAACATTGAAAAACAACAACCTCAACATTGAAAAACACCAACAAATTCAACAACAACCTCAACATTGAAAAACAGCAACAACCTCAACATTGAAAAACACCAACAAATTCAACAACAACCTCAACATTTAAAAAAACCAACAAATTCAACAACACAACATTGAAAAACAACAACAATCTCAACATTGAAAAACACCAACAAATTCAACAACAACCTCAACATTGAAAAACAGCAACAACCTCAACATTGAAAAACACCAACAAATTCAACAACAACTTCAACATTGAAAAACACCAACAAATTCAACAACAACCTCGACATTGAAAAACACCATGAAATTCAACAAAAACCTCAACATTGAAAACAACAACAAATTCAACAACAACCTCAACATTTAAAAACGCCAACAAATTCAACAACAACCTCAACATTGAAAAACACCAACAAATTCAACAACAACCTCAACATTGAAAAACAACAACCTCAACATTGAAAAACGCCAACAAATTCAACAACAACCTCAACATTGAAAAACACCAACAAATTCAACAACAACCTCAACATTGAAAAACAACAACCTCAACATTGAAAAACACCAACAAATTCAACAACAACCCCGACATTGAAACACACCAACAAATTCAACAACAACCACAACTTTGAAAAACAACAACAATCTCATCATGGAAAAACACCAACAAATTCAACAACAACCTCAACATTTAAAAACAACAACAACCTCAACATTGAAAAACACCAACAAATTCAACAACGACCTCAACATTGAAAAACACCAACAAATTCAACAACAACCTCAACATTGAAAAACACCAACAAACTCAACAACAACCGCAACATTGAAAAACAACAACAACCTCAACATTGAAAAACACCAACAAATTCAACAACAACCTCAACATTGAAAAACACCAACAAATTCAAGAACAATCTCAACATTCAAAAACACCAACAAATTCAACAACAACCTCAACTTTGAAAAACAACAACAACCTCAACATTGAAAAACACCAACAAATTCAACAACAACCTCAACATTGAAAAACAACAACAACCTCAACATTGAAAAACAACAACAACCTCAACATTGAAAAACACCAACAAATTCAACAACAACCTCAACATTGAAAAACACCAACAAACTCAACAACAACCTCAACATTGAAAAACAACAACAACATCGATATTGAAAAACACCAACAAATTCAACAACAAACTCAACATTGAAAAACACCAACAAATTCAACAACAACCTCAACATTAAAAAAGACCAACAAATTCCACAACAACCTCAACATTGAAAAACAACAACAACCTGAACATTGAAAAACACCAACAAATTCAACAACAACCTCAACATTGAAAAACACCAACAAATTCAACAACAACCTCAACATTGAAAAACAACAACAAACTCAACATTGAAAAACACCAACAAATTCAACAACAACCTCAACATTGAAAAACAACAACAAACTCAACATTGAAAAACACCAACAAATTCAACAACAACCCCAACATTGAAACAAACCAACAAATTCAACAACAACCACAACTTTGAAAAACAACAACAATCTCATCATGGAAAAACACCAAAAAATTCAACAACAACCTCAACATTGAAAAACAACAACATCCTCAAAATTGAAAAACACCAACAAATTCAAGAACAACCTCAACATTTAAAAACAACAACAACCTCAACATTGAAAAACACCAACAAATTCAACAACAACCTCAACATTTAAAAACAGCAACAACCTCAACATTGAAAAACACCAACAAATTCAACAACAACTTCAACATTGAAAAACACCAACAAATTCAACAACAACCTCGACATTGAAAAACACCATGAAATTCAACAACAACCTCAACTTTGAAAAACAACAACAACCTCAACATTGAAAAACACCAACAAATTCAACAAAAACATCAACATTGAAAACACCAACAAATTCAACAACAACCTCAACATTTAAAAACGCCAACAAATTCAACAACAACCTCAACATTGAAAAACACCAACAAATTCAACAACAACCTCAACATTGAAAAACAACAACCTCAACATTGAAAAACGCAAACAAATTCAACAACAACCTCAACATTGAAAAACACCAACAAATTCAACAACAACCTCAACATTGAAAAACAACAACCTCAACATTGAAAAACACCAACAAATTCAACAACAACCCCGACATTGAAACACACCAACAAATTCAACAACAACCTCAACTTTGAAAAACAACAACAATCTCATCATGGAAAAACACCAACAAATTCAACAACAACCTCAACATTGAAAAACAACAACATCCTCAAATATGAAAAACACCAACAAATTCAACAACAACTTCAACATTGAAAAACACCAACAAATTCAACAACAACCTCGACATTGAAAAACACCATGAAATTCAACAACAACCTCAACATTGAAAAACAACAACAACCTCAACATTGAAAAACACCAACAAATTCAACAAAAACCTCAACATTGAAAACACCAACAAATTCAACAACAACCTCAACATTTAAAAACGCCAACAAATTTAACAACAACCTCAACATTGAAAAACACCAACAAATTCAACAACAACCTCAACATTGAAAAACAACAACCTCAACATTGAAAAACACCAACAAATTCAACAACAACCTCAACATTGAAAAACACCAACAAATTCAACAACAACCTCAACATTGAAAAACAACAACCCCAACATTGAAAAACACCAACAAATTCAACAACAACCCCGACATTGAAACACACCAACAAATTCAACAACAACCTCAACTTTGAAAAACAACAACAATCTCATCATGGAAAAACACCAACAAATTCAACAACAACCTCAACATTGAAAAACAACAACATCCTCAAAATTGAAAAACACCAACAAATTCAAGAACAACCTCAACATTTAAAAACAACAACCACCTCAACATTGAAAAACACCAACAAATTCAACAACGAGCTCAACATTGAAAAACACCAACAAATTCAACAACAACCTCAACATTGAAAAACACCAACAAACTCAACAACAACCGCAACATTGAAAAACAACAACAACCTCAACATTGAAAAACACCAACAAATTCAACAACAACCTCAACATTGAAAAACACCAACAAATTCAACAACAAACTCAACATTCAAAAACACCAACAAATTCAACAACAACCTCAACTTTGAAAAACAACAACAACCTCAACATTGAAAAACACCAACAAATTCAACAACAACCTCAACATTGAAAAACAACAACAACCTCAACATTGAAAAACAACAACAACCTCAACATTGAAAAACACCAACAAATTCAACAACAACCTCAACATTGAAAAACACCAACAAATTCAACAACAACCTCAACATTGAAAAACAACAACAACCTCAACATTGAAAAACACCAACAAATTCAACAACAACCTCAACATTGAAAAACACCAACAAATTCAACAACAACCTCAACATTGAAAAACAACAACAAACTCAACATTGAAAAACACCAACAAATTCAACAACAACTTCAACATTGAAAAAAACCAACAAATTCAACAACAACCTCGACATTGAAAAACACCAACAAATTCAACAACAACCTCAACATTGAAAAACACCAACAAATTCAACAACAACCTCAACATTGAAAAACACCAACAAATTGAACAACAACCTCAACATTGAAAAACACCAACAAATTCAACAACAACCTCAACATTGAAAAACAACAACAACCTCAACATTGAAAAACACCAACAAATTCAACAACAACTTCAACATTGAAAAACACCAACAAATTCAACAACAACCTCAACATTGAAAAACACCAACAAATTCAACAACAACCTCAACATTGAAAAACAACAACCTCAACATTGAAAAACACCAACAAATTCAACAACAACATCAACATTGAAAAACAACAACAACCTCAACATTGAAAAACACCAACAAATTCAACAACAACCTCAACATTTAAAAAAACCAACAAATTCAACAACACAACATTGAAAAACAACAACAATCTCAACATTGAAAAACACCAACAAATTCAACAACAACCTCAACATTGAAAAACAGCAACAACCTCAACATTGAAAAACACCAACAAATTCAACAACAACTTCAACATTGAAAAACACCAACAAATTCAACAACAACCTCGACATTGAAAAACACCATGAAATTCAACAACAACCTCAACATTGAAAAACAACAACAACCTCAACATTGAAAAACACCAACAAATTCAACAAAAACCTCAACATTGAAAACACCAACAAATTCAACAACAACCTCAACATTTAAAAACGCCAACAAATTCAACAACAACCTCAACATTGAAAAACACAAACAAATTCAACAACAACCTCAACATTGAAAAACAACAACGTCAACATGAAAAACGCCAACAAATTCAACAACAACCTCAACATTGAAAAACACCAACAAATTCAACAACAACCTCAACATTGAAAAACAACAACCTCAACATTGAAAAACACCAACAAATTCAACAACAACCCCGACATTGAAACACACCAACAAATTCAACAACAACCACAACTTTGAAAAACAACAACAATCTCATCATGGAAAACCACCAACAAATTCAACAACAACCTCAACATTGAAAAACAACAACATCCTCAAAATTGAAAAACACCAACAAATTCAAGAACAACCTCAACATTTAAAAACAACAACAACCTCAACATTGAAAAACACCAACAAATTCAACAACGACCTCAACATTGAAAAACACCAACAAATTCAACAACAACCTCAACATTGAAAAACACCAACAAACTCAACAACAACCGCAACATTGAAAAACAACAACAACCTCAACATTGAAAAACACCAACAAATTCAACAACAACCTCAACATTGAAAAACACCAACAAATTCAACAACAAACTCAACATTCAAAAACACCAACAAATTCAACAACAACCTCAACTTTGAAAAACAACAACAACCTCAACATTGAAAAACACCAACAAATTCAACAACAACCTCAACATTGAAAAACAACAACAACCTCAACATTGAAAAACAACAACAATCTCAACATTGAAAAACACCAACAAATTCAACAACAACCTCAACATTGAAAAACACCAACAAATTCAACAATAACCTCAACATTGAAAAACAACAACAACCTCAACATTGAAAAACACCAACATATTCAACAACAACCTCAACATTGAAAAACACCAACAAATTCAACAACAACCTCAACATTGAAAAACACCAACAAATTCAACAACAACCTCAACATTGAAAAACAAGAACAACCTCAACATTGAAAAACAGCAACAAATTCAACAACAACCTCAACATTGAAAAACACCAACAAATTCAACAACAAACTCAACATTCAAAAACACCAACAAATTCAACAACAACCTCAACAT
The DNA here is from genome assembly GCA_026770705.1 of Isurus oxyrinchus. NCBI lineage: Eukaryota > Metazoa > Chordata > Chondrichthyes > Lamniformes > Lamnidae > Isurus > Isurus oxyrinchus. The sequence continues at coordinate 828,909 of JANJGN010000129.1, forward strand.
TGAAAAACACCAACAAATTCAACAATAACCTCAACATTGAAAAACAACAACAACCTCAACATTGAAAAACACCAACAAATTCAACAACAACCTCAACATTGAAAAACACCAACAAATTCAACAACAACCTCAACATTGAAAAACAACAACAACCTCAACATTGAAACACACCAACAAATTCAACAACAACTTCAACATTGAAAAACACCAACAAATTCAACAACAACCTCAACATTGAAAAACAACAACAACCTCAACTTTGAAAAACACCAACAAATTCAACAACAACTTCAACATTGAAAAACACCAACAAATTCAACAACAACCTCGAAATTGAAAAACACCAACAAATTCAACAACAACCTCAACATTGAAAAACAACAACCTCAACATTGAAAAACACCAACAAATTCAACAACAACCTCAACATTGAAAAACAACAACAACCTCAACATTGAAACACACCAACAAATTCAACAACAACTTCAACATTGAAAAAAACCAACAAATTCAACAACAACCTCGACATTGAAAAACACCAACAAATTCAACAACAACCTCAACATTGAAAAACACCAACAAATTCAACAACAACCTGAGCATTGAAAAACAACAACAACCTCAACATTGAAAAACACCAACAAATTCAACAACAACCTCAACATTGAAAAACAACAACAACCTCAACTTTGAAAAACACCAACAAATTCAACAACAACTTCAACATTGAAAAACACCAACAAATTCAACAACAACCTCGAAATTGAAAAACACCAACAAATTCAACAACAACCTCAACATTGAAAAACAACAACCTCAACATTGAAAAACACCAACAAATTCAACAACAACCTCAACATTGAAAAACAACAACAACCTCAACATTGAAAAACACCAACAAATTCAACAACAACCTCAACATTTAAAAAAACCAAGAAATTCAACAACACAACATTGAAAAACAACAACAATCTCAACGTTGAAAAACACCAACAAATTCAACAACAACCTCAACATTGAAAAACAGCAACAACCTCAACATTGAAAAACAACAACAAATTCAACAACAACTTCAACATTGAAAAACACCAACAAATTCAACAACAACCTCGACATTGAAAAACACCATGCAATTCAACAACAACCTCAACATTGAAAAACAACAACAACCTCAACATTGAAAAACACCAACAAATTCAACAAAAACCTCAACATTGAAAACACCAACAAATTCAACAACAACCTCAACATTTAAAAACGCCAACAAATTCAACAACAACCTCAACATTGAAAAACACAAACAAATTCAAAAACAACCTCAACATTGAAAAACAACAACGTCAACATGAAAAACGCCAACAAATTCAACAACAACCTCAACATTGAAAAACACCAACAAATTCAACAACAACCTCAACATTGAAAAACAACAACAAATTCAACAACAACCACAACTTTGAAAAACAACAACAATCTCATCATGGAAAAACACCAACAAATTCAACAACAACCTCAACATTGAAAAACAACAACATCCGCAAAATTGAAAAACACCAACAAATTCAAGAACAACCTCAACATTTAAAAACAACAACAACCTCAACATTGAAAAACACCAACAAATTCAACAACGACCTCAACATTGAAAAACACCAACAAATTCAACAACAACCTCAACATTGAAAAACACCAACAAACTCAACAACAACCGCAACATTGAAAAACAACAACAACCTCAACATTGAAAAACACCAACAAATTCAACAACAACCTCAACATTGAAAAACACCAACAAATTCAACAACAAACTCAACATTCAAAAACACCAACAAATTCAACAACAACCTCAACTTTGAAAAACAACAACAACCTCAACATTGAAAAACACCAACAAATTCAACAACAACCTCAACATTGAAAAACAACAACAACCTCAACATTGAAAAACAACAACAATCTCAACATTGAAAAACACCAACAAATTCAACAACAACCTCAACATTGAAAAACACCAACAAATTCAACAATAACCTCAACATTGAAAAACAACAACAACTTCAACATTGAAAAACACCAACAAATTCAACAACAACCTCAACATTGAAAAACACCAACAAATTCAACAAAAACCTCAACATTGAAAAACACCAACAAATTCAACAACAACCTCAACATTGAAAAACAACAACAACATCAACATTGAAAAACACCAACAAATTCAACAACAACCTCAACATTGAAAAACACCAACAAATTCAACAACAAACTCAACATTCAAAAACACCAACAAATTCAACAACAACCTCAACATTGAAAAACACCAACAAATTCAACAATAACCTCAACATTGAAAAACAACAACAACCTCAACATTGAAAAACACCAACAAATTCAACAACAACCTCAACATTGAAAAACACCAACAAATTCAACAACAACCTCAACATTGAAAAACAACAACAACCTCAACATTGAAACACACCAACAAATTCAACAACAACTTCAACATTGAAAAAAACCAACAAATTCAACAACAACCTCGACATTGAAAAACACCAACAAATTCAACAACAACCTCAACATTGAAAAACACCAACAAATTCAACAACAACCTGAGCATTGAAAAACAACAACAACCTCAACATTGAAAAACACCAACAAATTCAACAAAAACCTCAACATTTAAAAAAACCAACAAATTCAACAACACAACATTGAAAAACAACAACAATCTCAACATTTAAAAACGCCAACAAATTCAACAACAACCTCGAAATTGAAAAACACCAACAAATTCAACAACAACCTCAACATTGAAAAACAACAACCTCAACATTGAAAAACACCAACAAATTCAACAACAACCTCAACATTGAAAAACAACAACAACCTCAACATTGAAAAACACCAACAAATTCAACAACAACCTCAACGTTTAAAAAAACCAACAAATTCAACAACACAACATTGAAAAACAACAACAATCTCAACATTTAAAAACGCCAACAAATTCAACAACAACCTCAACATTGAAAAACGCAAACAAATTCAAAAACATCCTCAACATTGAAAAACAACAACGTCAACATGAAAAACGCCAACAAATTCAACAACAACCTCAACATTGAAAAACACCAACAAATTCAACAACAACCTCAACATTGAAAAACAACAACCTCAACATTGAAAAACAACAACGTCAACATGAAAAACGCCAACAAATTCAACAACAACTTCAACATTGAAAAACACCAACAAATTCAACAACAACCTCGAAATTGAAAAACACCAACAAATTCAACAACAACCTCAACATTGAAAAACAACAACCTCAACATTGAAAAACACCAACAAATTCAACAACAACCTCAACATTGAAAAACAACAACAACCTCAACATTGAAAAACACCAACAAATTCAACAACAACCTCAACTTTTAAAAAAACCAACAAATTCAACAACACAACATTGAAAAACAACAACAATCTCAACATTTAAAAACGCCAACAAATTCAACAACAACCTCAACATTGAAAAACACAAACAAATTCAAAAACAACCTCAACATTGAAAAACAACAACGTCAACATGAAAAACGCCAACAAATTCAACAACAACCTCAACATTGAAAAACACCAACAAATTCAACAACAACCTCAACATTGAAAAACAACAACCTCAACATTGAAAAACACCAACAAATTCAACAACAACCCCGACATTGAAACACACCAACAAATTCAACAACAACCACAACTTTGAAAAACAACAACAATCTCATCATGGAAAAACACCAACAAATTCAACAACAACCTCAACATTGAAAAACAACAACATCCTCAAAATTGAAAAACACCAACAAATTCAAGAACAACCTCAACATTTAAAAACAACAACAACCTCAACATTGAAAAACACCAACAAATTCAACAACAACCTCAACATTGAAAAACACCAACAAACTCAACAACAACCGCAACATTGAAAAACAACAACAACCTCAACATTGAAAAACACCAACAAATTCAACAAAAACCTCAACATTGAAAAACACCAACAAATTCAACAACAAACTCAACATTCAAAAACACCAACAAATTCAACAACAACCTCAACTTTGAAAAACAACAACAACCTCAACATTGAAAAACACCAACAAATTCAACAACAACCTCAACATTGAAAAACAACAACAACCTCAACATTGAAAAACAACAACAATCTCAACATTGAAAAACACGAACAAATTCAACAACAACCTCAACATTGAAAAACACCAACAAACTCCACAACAACCTCAACATTGAAAAAGAACAACAACCTCGACATTGAAAAACACCAACAAATTCAACAACAAACTCAACATTGAAAAACACCAACAAATTCAACAACAACCTCAACATTAAAAAAGACCAACAAATTCAACAACAACCTCAACATTGAAAAACAACAACAACCTCAACATTGAAAAACACCAACAAATTCAACAATAACCTCAACATTGAAAAACAACAACAACCTCAACATTGAACAACACCAACAAATTCAACAACAACCTCAACATTGAAAAACACCAACAAATTCAACAACAACCTCAACATTGAAAAACAACAACAAACTCAACATTGAAAAACACCAACAAATTCAACAACAACTTCAACATTGAAAAAAACCAACAAATTCAACAACAACCTCGACATTGAAAAACACCAACAAATTCAACAACAACCTCAACATTGAAAAACACCAACAAATTCAACAACAACCTCAACATTGAAAAACACCAACAAATTGAACAACAACCTCAACATTGAAAAACACAAACAAATTCAACAACAACCTCAATATTGAAAAACAACAACAACCATAACATTGAAAAACACCAACAAATCAACAACAACCTCAACATTGAAAAACAACAACAAATTCAACAACAACCTCAACATTGAAAAACAACAACAACCTCAACATTGAAAAACACCAACAAATTCAACAACAACCTCAACATTGAAAAACACCAACAAATTCAACAACAACCTCAACATTGAAAAACAACAGCAACCTCTTCATTGAAAAACACCAACAAATTCAACAACAATCTCAACATTGAAAAACACCAAAAAATTCAACAACAAACTCAACATTCAAAAACACCAACAAATTCAACAAGAACCTCAACATTGAAAAACACCAACAAATTCAACAATAACCTCAACATTGAAAAACAACAACAACCTCAACATTGAAAAACACCAACAAATTCAACAACAACTTCAACATTGAAAAAAACCAACAAATTCAACAACAACCTCGACATTGAAAAACACCAACAAATTCAACAACAACCTCAACATTGAAAAACACCAACAAATTCAACAACAACCTCAACATTGAAAAACACCAACAAATTGAACAACAACCTCAACATTGAAAAACACAAACAAATTCAACAACAACCTCAGTATTGAAAAACAACAACCATAACATTGAAAAACACCAACAAATTCAACAACAACCTCAACATTGAAAAACACCAACAAATTCAACAACAACCTCAACATTGAAAAACAACAACAACCTCAACAATGAAAAACACCAACAAATTCAACAATAACCTCAACAATGAAAAACAACAACAACCTCAACATTGAAAAACACCAACAAATTCAACAACAACCTCAACATTGAAAAACACCAACAAATTCAACAACAACCTCAACATTGAAAAACAACAACAACCTCAACATTGAAAAACACCAACAAATTCAACAACAACCTCAACATTGAAAAATAACAACAACCTCAACATTGAAAATCAAAAAACAAATTCAACAACAACCTCAACATTGACAAACACCAACAAATTCAACAACCTCACATTGAAAAACAACAACAACCTCAACATTGAAAAACACCAACAAATTCAACAACAACCTCAACATTGAAAAACAACAACAACCTCAACATTGAAAAACACCTACAAATTCAACAACATCTTCAACATTGAAAAGCACCAACAAATTCAACAACAACCTCGAAATTGAAAAACACCAACAAATTCAACCACAACCTCAACATTGAAAAACAACAACACCCTCAACATTGAAAAACACCAACAAATACAACAACAACCTCAAGATTGAAAAACAGCAACATATTCAACAACAACCTCGAAATTGAAAAACACCAACAAATTCAACAACAACCTCAACATGAAAAATAACAACAACCTCAACATTGAAAAACACTAACAAATTCAACAACAACCTCAACATTGAAAAACAACAACAACCTCAAAATTGAAAAACACCAACAAATTCAACAATAACCTCAACATTGAAAAACAACAACAACCTCAACATTGAAAAACACCAACAAATTCAACAACAACCTCAACTTTGAAAAACACCAACAAATTCAACAACAACCTCAACATTGAAAAACAACAACAAACTCAACATTGAAAAAACACCAACAAATTCAACAACAACTTCAACATTGAAAAAAACCAACAAATTCAACAACAACCTCGACATTGAAAAACACCAACAAATTCAACAACAACCTCAACATTGAAAAACACCAACAAATTAAACAACAACCTCAACATTGAAAAACACCAACAAATTGAACAACAACCTCAACATTGAAAAACACAAACAAATTCAACAACAACCTCAATATTGAAAAAAAACAACAACCATAAATTTGAAAAACAACAACAAATTCAACAACAACCTCAACATTGAAAAACACCAACAAATTCAACAACAACGTCAACATTGAAAAACAACAACAACCTCAACAGTGAAAAACACCAACAAATTCAACAATAACCTCAACAATGAAAAACAACAACAACCTCAACATTGAAAAACACCAACAAATTCAACAACAACCTCAACATTGAAAAACACCAACAAATTCAACAACAACCTCAACATTGAAAAACAACAACAACCTCAACATTGAAAAACACCAACAAATTCAACAACAACCTCAACATTGAAAAACACCAACAAATTGAACAACAAACTCAACATTCAAAAACACCAACAAATTCAACAACAACCTCAACATTGAAAAACACCAACAAATTCAACAATAACCTCAACATTGAAAAACAACAACAACCTCAACATTGAAAAACACCAACAAATTCAACAACAACCTCAACATTGAAAAACACCAACAAATTCAACAACAACCTCAACATTGAAAAACAACAACAACCTCAACATTGAAACACACCAACAAATTCAACAACAACTTCAACATTGAAAAAAACCAACAAATTCAACAACAACCTCGACATTGAAAAACACCAACAAATTCAACAACAACCTCAACATTGAAAAACAACAACAAATTCAACAACAACCTCAGCATTGAAAAACAACAACAACCTCAACATTGAAAAACACCAACAAATTCAACAACAACCTCAACATTGAAAAACAACAACAACCTCAACATTGAAAAACTCCAACAAATTCAACAACAACCTCAGCATTGAAAAACAACAACAACCTCAACATTAAAAAACACCAACAAATTCAACAACAACCTCAACATTGAAAAACAACAACAACCTCAACATTGAAAAACACCAACAAATTCAACAACAACTTCAACATTGAAAAACACCAACAAATTCAACAACAACCTCGAAATTGAAAAACACCAACAAATTCAACAACAACCTCAACATTGAAAAACAACAACAACCTCAACATTGAAAAACACCAACAAATTCAACAACAACCTCAACATTGAAAAACAACAACAACCTCAACATTGAAAAACACCAACAAATTCAACAACAACCTCAACATTTAAAAACACCAACAAATTCAACAACACAACATTGAAAAACAACAACAATCTCAACATTGAAAAACACCAACAAATTCAAGAACAACCTCAACATTTAAAAACAACAACAATATCAACATTGAAAAACACCAACAAATTCAACAACGACCTCAACATTGAAAAACACCAACAAATTCAACAACAACCTCAACATTGAAAAACACCAACAAACTCAACAACAACCGCAACATTGAAAAACAACAACAACCTCAACATTGAAAAACACCAACAAATTCAACAACAACCTCAACATTGAAAAACACCAACAAATTCAACAACAAACTCAACATTCAAAAACACCAACAAATTCAACAACAACCTCAACTTTGAAAAACAACAACAACCTCAACATTGAAAAACACCAACAAATTCAACAACAACCTCAACATTGAAAAACAACAACAACCTCAACATTGAAAAACAACAACAACCTCAACATTGAAAAACACCAACAAATTCAACAACAACCTCAACATTGAAAAACACCAACAAATTCAACAACAACCTCAACATTGAAAAACAACAACAACATCGACATTGAAAAACACCAACAAATTCAACAACAAACTCAACATTGAAAAACACCAACAAATTCAACAACAACCTCAACATTAAAAAAGACCAACAAATTCAACAACAACCTCAACTTTGAAAAACAACAACAACCTCAACATTGAAAAACACCAACAAATTCAACAACAACCTCAACATTGAAAAACACCAACAAATTCAACAACAACCTCAACATTGAAAAACAACAACAAACTCAACATTGAAAAACACCAACAAATTCAACAACAACTTCAACATTGAAAAAAACCAACAAATTCAACAACAACCTCGACATTGAAAAACACCAACAAATTCAACAACAACCTCAACATTGAAAAACACCAACAAATTCAACAACAACCTCAACATTGAAAAACACCAACAAATTGAACAACAACCTCAACATTGAAAAACACAAACAAATTCAACAACAACCTCAATATTGAAAAAAAACAACAACCATAACATTGAAAAACACCAACAAATTCAACAACAACCTCAACATTGAAAAACAACAACAAATTCAACAACAACCTCAACATTGAAAAACAACAACAACCTCAACAATGAAAAACACCAACAAATTCAACAATAACCTCAACAATGAAAAACAACAAAAACCTCAACATTGAAAAACACCAACAAATTCAACAACAACCTCAACATTGAAAAACACCAACAAATTCAACAACAACCTCAACATTGAAAAACAACAACAACTTCAAGATTGAAAAACACCAACAAATTCAACAACAACCTCAACATTGAAAAACACCAACAAATTCAACAACAAACTCAACATTCAAAAACACCAACAAATTCAACAACAACCTTAACATTGAAAAACCAACAAATTCAACAATAACCTCAACATTGAAAAACAACAACAACCTCAACATTGAAAAACACCAACAAATTCAACAACAACCTCAACATTGAAAAACACCAACAAATTCAACAACAACCTCAACATTGAAAAACAACAACAACCTCAACATTGAAACACACCAACAAATTCAACAACAACTTCAACATTGAAAAAAACCAACAAATTCAACAACAACCTCGACATTGAAAAACACCAACAAATTCAACAACAACCTCAACATTGAAAAACACCAACAAATTCAACAACAACCTGAGCATTGAAAAACAACAACAACCTCAACATTGAAAAACACCAACAAATTCAACAACAACCTCAACATTGAAAACCCCAACAAAGTCAACAACAACCTCAACATTTAAAAACGCCAACAAATTCAACAACAACCTCAACATTGAAAAACACCAACAAATTCAACAACAACCTCAACATTGAAAAACAACAACCTCAACATTGAAAAACGCCAACAAATTCAACAACAACCTCAACATTGAAAAACACCAACAAATTCAACAACAACCTCAACATTGAAAAACAACAACCTCAACATTGAAAAACACCAACAAATTCAACAACAACCCCGACATTGAAACACACCAACAAATTCAACAACAACCACAACTTTGAAAAACAACAACAGTCTCATCATGGAAAAACACCAACAAATTCAACAACAACCTCAACAGTGAAAAACAACAACATCCTCAAAATTGAAAAACACCAACAAATTCAAGAACAACCTCAACATTTAAAAACAACAACAACCTCAACATTGAAAAACACCAACAAATTCAACAACGACCTCAACATTGAAAAACACCAACAAATTCAACAACAACCTCAACATTGAAAAACACCAACAAACTCAACAACAACCGCAACATTGAAAAACAACAACAACCTCAACATTGATAAACACCAACAAATTCAACAACAACCTCAACATTGAAAAACACCAACAAATTCAACAACAAACTCAACATTCAAAAACACCAACAAATTCAACAACAACCTCAACTTTGAAAAACAACAACAACCTCAACATTGAAAAACACCAACAAATTCAACACCAACCTCAACATTGAAAAACAACAACAACCTCAACATTGAAAAACAACAACAACCTCAACATTGAAAAACACCAACAAATTCAACAACAACCTCAACATTGAAAAACACCAACAAACTCAACAACAACCTCAACATTGAAAACCAACAACAACCTCGACATTGAAAAACAACAACAAATTCAACAACAAACTCAACATTGAAAAACACCAACAAATTCAACAACAACCTCAACATTAAAAAAGACCAACAAATTCAACAACAACCTCAACATTGAAAAACAACAACATCCTCAACATTGAAAAACACCAACAAATTCAACAATAACCTCAACATTGAAAAACAACAACAACCTCAACATTGAAAAACACCAACAAATTCAACAACAACCTCAACATTGAAAAACACCAACAAATTCAACAACAACCTCAACATTGAAAAACAACGCCAAACTCAACATTGAAAAACACCAACAAATTCAACAACAACTTCAACATTGAAAAAAACCAACAAATTCAAAAACAACCTCGACATTGAAAAACACCAACAAATTCAACAACAACCTCAACATTGAAAAACACCAACAAATTCAACAACAACCTCAACATTGAAAAACACCAACAAATTGAACAACAACCTCAACATTGAAAAACACAAACAAATTCAACAACAACCTCAATATTGAAAAACAACAACAACCATAACATTGAAAAACACCAACAAATTCAACAACAACCTCAACATTGAAAAACACCAACAAATTCAACAACAACCTCAACATTGAAAAACAACAACAACCTCAACAATGAAAAACACCATCAAATTCAACAATAACCTCAACAATGAAAAACAACAACAACCTCAACATTGAAAAACACCAACAAATTCAACAACAACCTCAACATTGAAAAACACCAACAAATTCAACAACAACCTCAACATTGAAAAACAACAACAACCTCAACATTGAAAAACACCAACAAATTCAACAACAATCTCAACATTGAAAAACACCAAAAAATTCAACAACAAACTCAACATTCAAAAACACCAACAAATTCAACAACAACCTCAACATTGAAAAACACAAACAAATTCAACAACAACCTCAATATTGAAAAACAACAACAACCATAACATTGAAAAACACCAACAAATTCAACAACAACCTCAACATTGAAAAACACCAACAAATTCAACAACAACCTCAACATTGAAAAACAACAACAACCTCAACAATGAAAAACACCAACAAATTCAACAATAACCTCAACAATGAAAAAGAACAAAAACCTCAACATTGAAAAACACCAACAAATTCAACAACAACCTCAACATTGAAAAACACCAACAAATTCAACAACAACCTCAACATTGAAAAACAACAACAACCTCAAGATTGAAAAACACCAACAAATTCAACAACAACCTCAACATTGAAAAACACCAACAAATTCAACAACAAACTCAACATTCAAAAACACCAACAAATTCAACAACAACCTCAACATTGAAAAACACCAACAAATTCAACAATAACCTCAACATTGAAAAACAACAACAACCTCAACATTGAAAAACACCAACAAATTCAACAACAACCTCAACATTGAAAAACACCAACAAATTCAACAACAACCTCAACATTGAAAAACAACAACAACCTCAACATTGAAACACACCAACAAATTCAACAACAACTTCAACATTGAAAAAAACCAACAAATTCAACAACAACCTCGACATTGAAAAACACCAACAAATTCAACAACAACCTCAACATTGAAAAACACCAACAAATTCAACAACAACCTGAGCATTGAAAAACAACAACAACCTCAACATTGAAAAACACCAACAAATTCAACAACAACCTCAACATTGAAAACACCAACAAAGTCAACAACAACCTCAACATTTAAAAACGCCAACAAATTCAACAACAACCTCAACATTGAAAAACACCAACAAATTCAACAACAACCTCAACATTGAAAAACAACAACCTCAACATTGAAAAACGCCAACAAATTCAACAACAACCTCAACATTGAAAAACACCAACAAATTCAACAACAACCTCAACATTGAAAAACAACAACCTCAACATTGAAAAACACCAACAAATTCAACAACAACCCCGACATTGAAACACACCAACAAATTCAACAACAACCACAACTTTGAAAAACAACAACAATCTCATCATGGAAAAACACCAACAAATTCAACAACAACCTCAACAGTGAAAAACAACAACATCCTCAAAATTGAAAAACACCAACAAATTCAAGAACAACCTCAACATTTAAAAACAACAACAACCTCAACATTGAAAAACACCAACAAATTCAACAACGACCTCAACATTGAAAAACACCAACAAATTCAACAACAACCTCAACATTGAAAAACACCAACAAACTCAACAACAACCGCAACATTGAAAAACAACAACAACCTCAACATTGAAAAACACCAACAAATTCAACAACAACCTCAACATTGAAAAACACCAACAAATTCAACAACAAACTCAACATTCAAAAACACCAACAAATTCAACAACAACCTCAACTTTGAAAAACAACAACAACCTCAACATTGAAAAACACCAACAAATTCAACAACAACCTCAACATTGAAAAACAACAACAACCTCAACATTGAAAAACAACAACAACCTCAACATTGAAAAACACCAACAAATTCAACAACAACCTCAACATTGAAAAACACCAACAAACTCAACAACAACCTCAACATTGAAAAACAACAACAACCTCGACATTGAAAAACAACAACAAATTCAACAACAAACTCAACATTGAAAAACACCAACAAATTCAACAACAACCTCAACATTAAAAAAGACCAACAAATTCAACAACAACCTCAACATTGAAAAACAACAACATCCTCAACATTGAAAAACACCAACAAATTCAACAATAACCTCAACATTGAAAAACAACAACAACCTCAACATTGAAAAACACCAACAAATTCAACAACAACCTCAACATTGAAAAACACCAACAAATTCAACAACAACCTCAACATTGAAAAACAACAACAAACTCAACATTGAAAAACACCAACAAATTCAACAACAACTTCAACATTGAAAAAAACCAACAAATTCAACAACAACCTCGACATTGAAAAACACCAACAAATTCAACAACAACCTCAACATTGAAAAACACCAACAAATTCAACAACAACCTCAACATTGAAAAACACCAACAAATTGAACAACAACCTCAACATTGAAAAACACAAACAAATTCAACAACAACTTCAACATTGAAAAACACCAACAAATTCAACAACAACCTCGACATTGAAAAACACCATGAAATTCAACAACAACCTCAACATTGAAAAACAACAACAACCTCAACATTGAAAAACACCAACAAATTCAACAAAAACCTCAACATTGAAAACACCAACAAATTCAACAACAACCTCAACATTTAAAAACGCCAACAAATTCAACAACAACCTCAACATTGAAAAACACAAACAAATTCAACAACAACCTCAACATTGAAAAACAACAACGTCAACATGAAAAACGCCAACAAATTCAACAACAACCTCAACATTGAAAAACACCAACAAATTCAACAACAACCTCAACATTGAAAAACAACAACCTCAACATTGAAAAACACCAACAAATTCAACAACAACCCCGACATTGAAACACACCAACAAATTCAACAACAACCACAACTTTGAAAAACAACAACAATCTCATCATGGAAAACCACCAACAAATTCAACAACAACCTCAACATTGAAAAACAACAACATCCTCAAAATTGAAAAACACCAACAAATTCAAGAACAACCTCAACATTTAAAAACAACAACAACCTCAACATTGAAAAACACCAACAAATTCAACAACGACCTCAACATTGAAAAACACCAACAAATTCAACAACAACCTCAACATTGAAAAACACCAACAAACTCAACAACAACCGCAACATTGAAAAACAACAACAACCTCAACATTGAAAAACACCAACAAATTCAACAACAACCTCAACATTGAAAAACACCAACAAATTCAACAACAAACTCAACATTCAAAAACACCAACAAATTCAACAACAACCTCAACTTTGAAAAACAACAACAACCTCAACATTGAAAAACACCAACAAATTCAACAACAACCTCAACATTGAAAAACAACAACAACCTCAACATTGAAAAACAACAACAATCTCAACATTGAAAAACACCAACAAATTCAACAACAACCTCAACATTGAAAAACACCAACAAATTCAACAATAACCTCAACATTGAAAAACAACAACAACCTCAACATTGAAAAACACCAACATATTCAACAACAACCTCAACATTGAAAAACACCAACAAATTCAACAACAACCTCAACATTGAAAAACACCAACAAATTCAACAACAACCTCAACATTGAAAAACAAGAACAACCTCAACATTGAAAAACAGCAACAAATTCAACAACAACCTCAACATTGAAAAACACCAACAAATTCAACAACAAACTCAACATTCAAAAACACCAACAAATTCAACAACAACCTCAACATTGAAAAACACCAACAAATTCAACAATAACCTCAACATTGAAAAACAACAACAACCTCAACATTGAAAAACACCAACAAATTCAACAACAACCTCAACATTGAAAAACACCAACAAATTCAACAACAACCTCAACATTGAAAAACAACAACAACCTCAACATTGAAACACACCAACAAATTCAACAACAACTTCAACATTGAAAAACACCAACAAATTCAACAACAACCTCAACATTGAAAAACAACAACAACCTCAACTTTGAAAAACACCAACAAATTCAACAACAACTTCAACATTGAAAAACACCAACAAATTCAACAACAACCTCGAAATTGAAAAACACCAACAAATTCAACAACAACCTCAACATTGAAAAACAACAACCTCAACATTGAAAAACACCAACAAATTCAACAACAACCTCAACATTGAAAAACAACAACAACCTCAACATTGAAACACACCAACAAATTCAACAACAACTTCAACATTGAAAAAAACCAACAAATTCAACAACAACCTCGACATTGAAAAACACCAACAAATTCAACAACAACCTCAACATTGAAAAACACCAACAAATTCAACAACAACCTGAGCATTGAAAAACAACAACAACCTCAACATTGAAAAACACCAACAAATTCAACAACAACCTCAACATTGAAAAACAACAACAACCTCAACTTTGAAAAACACCAACAAATTCAACAACAACTTCAACATTGAAAAACACCAACAAATTCAACAACAACCTCGAAATTGAAAAACACCAACAAATTCAACAACAACCTCAACATTGAAAAACAACAACCTCAACATTGAAAAACACCAACAAATTCAACAACAACCTCAACATTGAAAAACAACAACAACCTCAACATTGAAAAACACCAACAAATTCAACAACAACCTCAACATTTAAAAAAACCAAGAAATTCAACAACACAACATTGAAAAACAACAACAATCTCAACGTTGAAAAACACCAACAAATTCAACAACAACCTCAACATTGAAAAACAGCAACAACCTCAACATTGAAAAACAACAACAAATTCAACAACAACTTCAACATTGAAAAACACCAACAAATTCAACAACAACCTCGACATTGAAAAACACCATGCAATTCAACAACAACCTCAACATTGAAAAACAACAACAACCTCAACATTGAAAAACACCAACAAATTCAACAAAAACCTCAACATTGAAAACACCAACAAATTCAACAACAACCTCAACATTTAAAAACGCCAACAAATTCAACAACAACCTCAACATTGAAAAACACAAACAAATTCAAAAACAACCTCAACATTGAAAAACAACAACGTCAACATGAAAAACGCCAACAAATTCAACAACAACCTCAACATTGAAAAACACCAACAAATTCAACAACAACCTCAACATTGAAAAACAACAACAAATTCAACAACAACCACAACTTTGAAAAACAACAACAATCTCATCATGGAAAAACACCAACAAATTCAACAACAACCTCAACATTGAAAAACAACAACATCCGCAAAATTGAAAAACACCAACAAATTCAAGAACAACCTCAACATTTAAAAACAACAACAACCTCAACATTGAAAAACACCAACAAATTCAACAACGACCTCAACATTGAAAAACACCAACAAATTCAACAACAACCTCAACATTGAAAAACACCAACAAACTCAACAACAACCGCAACATTGAAAAACAACAACAACCTCAACATTGAAAAACACCAACAAATTCAACAACAACCTCAACATTGAAAAACACCAACAAATTCAACAACAAACTCAACATTCAAAAACACCAACAAATTCAACAACAACCTCAACTTTGAAAAACAACAACAACCTCAACATTGAAAAACACCAACAAATTCAACAACAACCTCAACATTGAAAAACAACAACAACCTCAACATTGAAAAACAACAACAATCTCAACATTGAAAAACACCAACAAATTCAACAACAACCTCAACATTGAAAAACACCAACAAATTCAACAATAACCTCAACATTGAAAAACAACAACAACTTCAACATTGAAAAACACCAACAAATTCAACAACAACCTCAACATTGAAAAACACCAACAAATTCAACAAAAACCTCAACATTGAAAAACACCAACAAATTCAACAACAACCTCAACATTGAAAAACAACAACAACATCAACATTGAAAAACACCAACAAATTCAACAACAACCTCAACATTGAAAAACACCAACAAATTCAACAACAAACTCAACATTCAAAAACACCAACAAATTCAACAACAACCTCAACATTGAAAAACACCAACAAATTCAACAATAACCTCAACATTGAAAAACAACAACAACCTCAACATTGAAAAACACCAACAAATTCAACAACAACCTCAACATTGAAAAACACCAACAAATTCAACAACAACCTCAACATTGAAAAACAACAACAACCTCAACATTGAAACACACCAACAAATTCAACAACAACTTCAACATTGAAAAAAACCAACAAATTCAACAACAACCTCGACATTGAAAAACACCAACAAATTCAACAACAACCTCAACATTGAAAAACACCAACAAATTCAACAACAACCTGAGCATTGAAAAACAACAACAACCTCAACATTGAAAAACACCAACAAATTCAACAAAAACCTCAACATTTAAAAAAACCAACAAATTCAACAACACAACATTGAAAAACAACAACAATCTCAACATTTAAAAACGCCAACAAATTCAACAACAACCTCGAAATTGAAAAACACCAACAAATTCAACAACAACCTCAACATTGAAAAACAACAACCTCAACATTGAAAAACACCAACAAATTCAACAACAACCTCAACATTGAAAAACAACAACAACCTCAACATTGAAAAACACCAACAAATTCAACAACAACCTCAACGTTTAAAAAAACCAACAAATTCAACAACACAACATTGAAAAACAACAACAATCTCAACATTTAAAAACGCCAACAAATTCAACAACAACCTCAACATTGAAAAACGCAAACAAATTCAAAAACATCCTCAACATTGAAAAACAACAACGTCAACATGAAAAACGCCAACAAATTCAACAACAACCTCAACATTGAAAAACACCAACAAATTCAACAACAACCTCAACATTGAAAAACAACAACCTCAACATTGAAAAACAACAACGTCAACATGAAAAACGCCAACAAATTCAACAACAACTTCAACATTGAAAAACACCAACAAATTCAACAACAACCTCGAAATTGAAAAACACCAACAAATTCAACAACAACCTCAACATTGAAAAACAACAACCTCAACATTGAAAAACACCAACAAATTCAACAACAACCTCAACATTGAAAAACAACAACAACCTCAACATTGAAAAACACCAACAAATTCAACAACAACCTCAACTTTTAAAAAAACCAACAAATTCAACAACACAACATTGAAAAACAACAACAATCTCAACATTTAAAAACGCCAACAAATTCAACAACAACCTCAACATTGAAAAACACAAACAAATTCAAAAACAACCTCAACATTGAAAAACAACAACGTCAACATGAAAAACGCCAACAAATTCAACAACAACCTCAACATTGAAAAACACCAACAAATTCAACAACAACCTCAACATTGAAAAACAACAACCTCAACATTGAAAAACACCAACAAATTCAACAACAACCCCGACATTGAAACACACCAACAAATTCAACAACAACCACAACTTTGAAAAACAACAACAATCTCATCATGGAAAAACACCAACAAATTCAACAACAACCTCAACATTGAAAAACAACAACATCCTCAAAATTGAAAAACACCAACAAATTCAAGAACAACCTCAACATTTAAAAACAACAACAACCTCAACATTGAAAAACACCAACAAATTCAACAACAACCTCAACATTGAAAAACACCAACAAACTCAACAACAACCGCAACATTGAAAAACAACAACAACCTCAACATTGAAAAACACCAACAAATTCAACAAAAACCTCAACATTGAAAAACACCAACAAATTCAACAACAAACTCAACATTCAAAAACACCAACAAATTCAACAACAACCTCAACTTTGAAAAACAACAACAACCTCAACATTGAAAAACACCAACAAATTCAACAACAACCTCAACATTGAAAAACAACAACAACCTCAACATTGAAAAACAACAACAATCTCAACATTGAAAAACACGAACAAATTCAACAACAACCTCAACATTGAAAAACACCAACAAACTCCACAACAACCTCAACATTGAAAAAGAACAACAACCTCGACATTGAAAAACACCAACAAATTCAACAACAAACTCAACATTGAAAAACACCAACAAATTCAACAACAACCTCAACATTAAAAAAGACCAACAAATTCAACAACAACCTCAACATTGAAAAACAACAACAACCTCAACATTGAAAAACACCAACAAATTCAACAATAACCTCAACATTGAAAAACAACAACAACCTCAACATTGAACAACACCAACAAATTCAACAACAACCTCAACATTGAAAAACACCAACAAATTCAACAACAACCTCAACATTGAAAAACAACAACAAACTCAACATTGAAAAACACCAACAAATTCAACAACAACTTCAACATTGAAAAAAACCAACAAATTCAACAACAACCTCGACATTGAAAAACACCAACAAATTCAACAACAACCTCAACATTGAAAAACACCAACAAATTCAACAACAACCTCAACATTGAAAAACACCAACAAATTGAACAACAACCTCAACATTGAAAAACACAAACAAATTCAACAACAACCTCAATATTGAAAAACAACAACAACCATAACATTGAAAAACACCAACAAATTCAACAACAACCTCAACATTGAAAAACAACAACAAATTCAACAACAACCTCAACATTGAAAAACAACAACAACCTCAACATTGAAAAACACCAACAAATTCAACAACAACCTCAACATTGAAAAACACCAACAAATTCAACAACAACCTCAACATTGAAAAACAACAGCAACCTCTTCATTGAAAAACACCAACAAATTCAACAACAATCTCAACATTGAAAAACACCAAAAAATTCAACAACAAACTCAACATTCAAAAACACCAACAAATTCAACAAGAACCTCAACATTGAAAAACACCAACAAATTCAACAATAACCTCAACATTGAAAAACAACAACAACCTCAACATTGAAAAACACCAACAAATTCAACAACAACTTCAACATTGAAAAAAACCAACAAATTCAACAACAACCTCGACATTGAAAAACACCAACAAATTCAACAACAACCTCAACATTGAAAAACACCAACAAATTCAACAACAACCTCAACATTGAAAAACACCAACAAATTGAACAACAACCTCAACATTGAAAAACACAAACAAATTCAACAACAACCTCAGTATTGAAAAACAACAACCATAACATTGAAAAACACCAACAAATTCAACAACAACCTCAACATTGAAAAACACCAACAAATTCAACAACAACCTCAACATTGAAAAACAACAACAACCTCAACAATGAAAAACACCAACAAATTCAACAATAACCTCAACAATGAAAAACAACAACAACCTCAACATTGAAAAACACCAACAAATTCAACAACAACCTCAACATTGAAAAACACCAACAAATTCAACAACAACCTCAACATTGAAAAACAACAACAACCTCAACATTGAAAAACACCAACAAATTCAACAACAACCTCAACATTGAAAAATAACAACAACCTCAACATTGAAAATCAAAAACAAATTCAACAACAACCTCAACATTGACAAACACCAACAAATTCAACAACCTCACATTGAAAAACAACAACAACCTCAACATTGAAAAACACCAACAAATTCAACAACAACCTCAACATTGAAAAACAACAACAACCTCAACATTGAAAAACACCTACAAATTCAACAACATCTTCAACATTGAAAAGCACCAACAAATTCAACAACAACCTCGAAATTGAAAAACACCAACAAATTCAACCACAACCTCAACATTGAAAAACAACAACACCCTCAACATTGAAAAACACCAACAAATACAACAACAACCTCAAGATTGAAAAACAGCAACATATTCAACAACAACCTCGAAATTGAAAAACACCAACAAATTCAACAACAACCTCAACATGAAAAATAACAACAACCTCAACATTGAAAAACACTAACAAATTCAACAACAACCTCAACATTGAAAAACAACAACAACCTCAAAATTGAAAAACACCAACAAATTCAACAATAACCTCAACATTGAAAAACAACAACAACCTCAACATTGAAAAACACCAACAAATTCAACAACAACCTCAACTTTGAAAAACACCAACAAATTCAACAACAACCTCAACATTGAAAAACAACAACAAACTCAACATTGAAAAACACCAACAAATTCAACAACAACTTCAACATTGAAAAAAACCAACAAATTCAACAACAACCTCGACATTGAAAAACACCAACAAATTCAACAACAACCTCAACATTGAAAAACACCAACAAATTAAACAACAACCTCAACATTGAAAAACACCAACAAATTGAACAACAACCTCAACA
This sequence comes from Isurus oxyrinchus, assembly GCA_026770705.1. Classification (NCBI taxonomy): domain Eukaryota; kingdom Metazoa; phylum Chordata; class Chondrichthyes; order Lamniformes; family Lamnidae; genus Isurus; species Isurus oxyrinchus. Next base: position 850,538 of record JANJGN010000129.1, read on the forward strand.
TTGAAAAACACAAACAAATTCAACAACAACCTCAATATTGAAAAAAAACAACAACCATAAATTTGAAAAACAACAACAAATTCAACAACAACCTCAACATTGAAAAACACCAACAAATTCAACAACAACGTCAACATTGAAAAACAACAACAACCTCAACAGTGAAAAACACCAACAAATTCAACAATAACCTCAACAATGAAAAACAACAACAACCTCAACATTGAAAAACACCAACAAATTCAACAACAACCTCAACATTGAAAAACACCAACAAATTCAACAACAACCTCAACATTGAAAAACAACAACAACCTCAACATTGAAAAACACCAACAAATTCAACAACAACCTCAACATTGAAAAACACCAACAAATTGAACAACAAACTCAACATTCAAAAACACCAACAAATTCAACAACAACCTCAACATTGAAAAACACCAACAAATTCAACAATAACCTCAACATTGAAAAACAACAACAACCTCAACATTGAAAAACACCAACAAATTCAACAACAACCTCAACATTGAAAAACACCAACAAATTCAACAACAACCTCAACATTGAAAAACAACAACAACCTCAACATTGAAACACACCAACAAATTCAACAACAACTTCAACATTGAAAAAAACCAACAAATTCAACAACAACCTCGACATTGAAAAACACCAACAAATTCAACAACAACCTCAACATTGAAAAACAACAACAAATTCAACAACAACCTCAGCATTGAAAAACAACAACAACCTCAACATTGAAAAACACCAACAAATTCAACAACAACCTCAACATTGAAAAACAACAACAACCTCAACATTGAAAAACTCCAACAAATTCAACAACAACCTCAGCATTGAAAAACAACAACAACCTCAACATTAAAAAACACCAACAAATTCAACAACAACCTCAACATTGAAAAACAACAACAACCTCAACATTGAAAAACACCAACAAATTCAACAACAACTTCAACATTGAAAAACACCAACAAATTCAACAACAACCTCGAAATTGAAAAACACCAACAAATTCAACAACAACCTCAACATTGAAAAACAACAACAACCTCAACATTGAAAAACACCAACAAATTCAACAACAACCTCAACATTGAAAAACAACAACAACCTCAACATTGAAAAACACCAACAAATTCAACAACAACCTCAACATTTAAAAACACCAACAAATTCAACAACACAACATTGAAAAACAACAACAATCTCAACATTGAAAAACACCAACAAATTCAAGAACAACCTCAACATTTAAAAACAACAACAATATCAACATTGAAAAACACCAACAAATTCAACAACGACCTCAACATTGAAAAACACCAACAAATTCAACAACAACCTCAACATTGAAAAACACCAACAAACTCAACAACAACCGCAACATTGAAAAACAACAACAACCTCAACATTGAAAAACACCAACAAATTCAACAACAACCTCAACATTGAAAAACACCAACAAATTCAACAACAAACTCAACATTCAAAAACACCAACAAATTCAACAACAACCTCAACTTTGAAAAACAACAACAACCTCAACATTGAAAAACACCAACAAATTCAACAACAACCTCAACATTGAAAAACAACAACAACCTCAACATTGAAAAACAACAACAACCTCAACATTGAAAAACACCAACAAATTCAACAACAACCTCAACATTGAAAAACACCAACAAATTCAACAACAACCTCAACATTGAAAAACAACAACAACATCGACATTGAAAAACACCAACAAATTCAACAACAAACTCAACATTGAAAAACACCAACAAATTCAACAACAACCTCAACATTAAAAAAGACCAACAAATTCAACAACAACCTCAACTTTGAAAAACAACAACAACCTCAACATTGAAAAACACCAACAAATTCAACAACAACCTCAACATTGAAAAACACCAACAAATTCAACAACAACCTCAACATTGAAAAACAACAACAAACTCAACATTGAAAAACACCAACAAATTCAACAACAACTTCAACATTGAAAAAAACCAACAAATTCAACAACAACCTCGACATTGAAAAACACCAACAAATTCAACAACAACCTCAACATTGAAAAACACCAACAAATTCAACAACAACCTCAACATTGAAAAACACCAACAAATTGAACAACAACCTCAACATTGAAAAACACAAACAAATTCAACAACAACCTCAATATTGAAAAAAAACAACAACCATAACATTGAAAAACACCAACAAATTCAACAACAACCTCAACATTGAAAAACAACAACAAATTCAACAACAACCTCAACATTGAAAAACAACAACAACCTCAACAATGAAAAACACCAACAAATTCAACAATAACCTCAACAATGAAAAACAACAAAAACCTCAACATTGAAAAACACCAACAAATTCAACAACAACCTCAACATTGAAAAACACCAACAAATTCAACAACAACCTCAACATTGAAAAACAACAACAACTTCAAGATTGAAAAACACCAACAAATTCAACAACAACCTCAACATTGAAAAACACCAACAAATTCAACAACAAACTCAACATTCAAAAACACCAACAAATTCAACAACAACCTTAACATTGAAAAACCAACAAATTCAACAATAACCTCAACATTGAAAAACAACAACAACCTCAACATTGAAAAACACCAACAAATTCAACAACAACCTCAACATTGAAAAACACCAACAAATTCAACAACAACCTCAACATTGAAAAACAACAACAACCTCAACATTGAAACACACCAACAAATTCAACAACAACTTCAACATTGAAAAAAACCAACAAATTCAACAACAACCTCGACATTGAAAAACACCAACAAATTCAACAACAACCTCAACATTGAAAAACACCAACAAATTCAACAACAACCTGAGCATTGAAAAACAACAACAACCTCAACATTGAAAAACACCAACAAATTCAACAACAACCTCAACATTGAAAACACCAACAAAGTCAACAACAACCTCAACATTTAAAAACGCCAACAAATTCAACAACAACCTCAACATTGAAAAACACCAACAAATTCAACAACAACCTCAACATTGAAAAACAACAACCTCAACATTGAAAAACGCCAACAAATTCAACAACAACCTCAACATTGAAAAACACCAACAAATTCAACAACAACCTCAACATTGAAAAACAACAACCTCAACATTGAAAAACACCAACAAATTCAACAACAACCCCGACATTGAAACACACCAACAAATTCAACAACAACCACAACTTTGAAAAACAACAACAGTCTCATCATGGAAAAACACCAACAAATTCAACAACAACCTCAACAGTGAAAAACAACAACATCCTCAAAATTGAAAAACACCAACAAATTCAAGAACAACCTCAACATTTAAAAACAACAACAACCTCAACATTGAAAAACACCAACAAATTCAACAACGACCTCAACATTGAAAAACACCAACAAATTCAACAACAACCTCAACATTGAAAAACACCAACAAACTCAACAACAACCGCAACATTGAAAAACAACAACAACCTCAACATTGATAAACACCAACAAATTCAACAACAACCTCAACATTGAAAAACACCAACAAATTCAACAACAAACTCAACATTCAAAAACACCAACAAATTCAACAACAACCTCAACTTTGAAAAACAACAACAACCTCAACATTGAAAAACACCAACAAATTCAACACCAACCTCAACATTGAAAAACAACAACAACCTCAACATTGAAAAACAACAACAACCTCAACATTGAAAAACACCAACAAATTCAACAACAACCTCAACATTGAAAAACACCAACAAACTCAACAACAACCTCAACATTGAAAACCAACAACAACCTCGACATTGAAAAACAACAACAAATTCAACAACAAACTCAACATTGAAAAACACCAACAAATTCAACAACAACCTCAACATTAAAAAAGACCAACAAATTCAACAACAACCTCAACATTGAAAAACAACAACATCCTCAACATTGAAAAACACCAACAAATTCAACAATAACCTCAACATTGAAAAACAACAACAACCTCAACATTGAAAAACACCAACAAATTCAACAACAACCTCAACATTGAAAAACACCAACAAATTCAACAACAACCTCAACATTGAAAAACAACGCCAAACTCAACATTGAAAAACACCAACAAATTCAACAACAACTTCAACATTGAAAAAAACCAACAAATTCAAAAACAACCTCGACATTGAAAAACACCAACAAATTCAACAACAACCTCAACATTGAAAAACACCAACAAATTCAACAACAACCTCAACATTGAAAAACACCAACAAATTGAACAACAACCTCAACATTGAAAAACACAAACAAATTCAACAACAACCTCAATATTGAAAAACAACAACAACCATAACATTGAAAAACACCAACAAATTCAACAACAACCTCAACATTGAAAAACACCAACAAATTCAACAACAACCTCAACATTGAAAAACAACAACAACCTCAACAATGAAAAACACCATCAAATTCAACAATAACCTCAACAATGAAAAACAACAACAACCTCAACATTGAAAAACACCAACAAATTCAACAACAACCTCAACATTGAAAAACACCAACAAATTCAACAACAACCTCAACATTGAAAAACAACAACAACCTCAACATTGAAAAACACCAACAAATTCAACAACAATCTCAACATTGAAAAACACCAAAAAATTCAACAACAAACTCAACATTCAAAAACACCAACAAATTCAACAACAACCTCAACATTGAAAAACACAAACAAATTCAACAACAACCTCAATATTGAAAAACAACAACAACCATAACATTGAAAAACACCAACAAATTCAACAACAACCTCAACATTGAAAAACACCAACAAATTCAACAACAACCTCAACATTGAAAAACAACAACAACCTCAACAATGAAAAACACCAACAAATTCAACAATAACCTCAACAATGAAAAAGAACAAAAACCTCAACATTGAAAAACACCAACAAATTCAACAACAACCTCAACATTGAAAAACACCAACAAATTCAACAACAACCTCAACATTGAAAAACAACAACAACCTCAAGATTGAAAAACACCAACAAATTCAACAACAACCTCAACATTGAAAAACACCAACAAATTCAACAACAAACTCAACATTCAAAAACACCAACAAATTCAACAACAACCTCAACATTGAAAAACACCAACAAATTCAACAATAACCTCAACATTGAAAAACAACAACAACCTCAACATTGAAAAACACCAACAAATTCAACAACAACCTCAACATTGAAAAACACCAACAAATTCAACAACAACCTCAACATTGAAAAACAACAACAACCTCAACATTGAAACACACCAACAAATTCAACAACAACTTCAACATTGAAAAAAACCAACAAATTCAACAACAACCTCGACATTGAAAAACACCAACAAATTCAACAACAACCTCAACATTGAAAAACACCAACAAATTCAACAACAACCTGAGCATTGAAAAACAACAACAACCTCAACATTGAAAAACACCAACAAATTCAACAACAACCTCAACATTGAAAACACCAACAAAGTCAACAACAACCTCAACATTTAAAAACGCCAACAAATTCAACAACAACCTCAACATTGAAAAACACCAACAAATTCAACAACAACCTCAACATTGAAAAACAACAACCTCAACATTGAAAAACGCCAACAAATTCAACAACAACCTCAACATTGAAAAACACCAACAAATTCAACAACAACCTCAACATTGAAAAACAACAACCTCAACATTGAAAAACACCAACAAATTCAACAACAACCCCGACATTGAAACACACCAACAAATTCAACAACAACCACAACTTTGAAAAACAACAACAATCTCATCATGGAAAAACACCAACAAATTCAACAACAACCTCAACAGTGAAAAACAACAACATCCTCAAAATTGAAAAACACCAACAAATTCAAGAACAACCTCAACATTTAAAAACAACAACAACCTCAACATTGAAAAACACCAACAAATTCAACAACGACCTCAACATTGAAAAACACCAACAAATTCAACAACAACCTCAACATTGAAAAACACCAACAAACTCAACAACAACCGCAACATTGAAAAACAACAACAACCTCAACATTGAAAAACACCAACAAATTCAACAACAACCTCAACATTGAAAAACACCAACAAATTCAACAACAAACTCAACATTCAAAAACACCAACAAATTCAACAACAACCTCAACTTTGAAAAACAACAACAACCTCAACATTGAAAAACACCAACAAATTCAACAACAACCTCAACATTGAAAAACAACAACAACCTCAACATTGAAAAACAACAACAACCTCAACATTGAAAAACACCAACAAATTCAACAACAACCTCAACATTGAAAAACACCAACAAACTCAACAACAACCTCAACATTGAAAAACAACAACAACCTCGACATTGAAAAACAACAACAAATTCAACAACAAACTCAACATTGAAAAACACCAACAAATTCAACAACAACCTCAACATTAAAAAAGACCAACAAATTCAACAACAACCTCAACATTGAAAAACAACAACATCCTCAACATTGAAAAACACCAACAAATTCAACAATAACCTCAACATTGAAAAACAACAACAACCTCAACATTGAAAAACACCAACAAATTCAACAACAACCTCAACATTGAAAAACACCAACAAATTCAACAACAACCTCAACATTGAAAAACAACAACAAACTCAACATTGAAAAACACCAACAAATTCAACAACAACTTCAACATTGAAAAAAACCAACAAATTCAACAACAACCTCGACATTGAAAAACACCAACAAATTCAACAACAACCTCAACATTGAAAAACACCAACAAATTCAACAACAACCTCAACATTGAAAAACACCAACAAATTGAACAACAACCTCAACATTGAAAAACACAAACAAATTCAACAACAACCTCAATATTGAAAAACAACAACAACCATAACATTGAAAAACACCAACAAATTCAACAACAACCTCAACATTGAAAAACAACAACAACCTCAACAATGAAAAACACCATCAAATTCAACAATAACCTCAACAATGAAAAACAACAAGAACCTCAACATTGAAAAACACCAACAAATTCAACAACAACCTCAACATTGAAAAACACCAACAAATTCAACAACAACCTCAACATTGAAAAACAACAACAACCTCAACATTGAAAAACACCAACAAATTCAACAACAATCTCAACATTGAAAAACACCAAAAAATTCAACAACAAACTCAACATTCAAAAACACCAACAAATTCAACAACAACCTCAACATTGAAAAACACAAACAAATTCAACAACAACCTCAATATTGAAAAACAACAACAACCATAACATTGAAAAACACCAACAAATTCAACAACAACCTCAACATTGAAAAACACCAACAAATTCAACAACAACCTCAACATTGAAAAACAACAACAACCTCAACAATGAAAAACACCAACAAATTCAACAATAACCTCAACAATGAAAAACAACAAAAACCTCAACATTGAAAAACACCAACAAATTCAACAACAACCTCAACATTGAAAAACACCAACAAATTCAACAACAACCTCAACATTGAAAAACAACAACAACCTCAAGATTGAAAAACACCAACAAATTCAACAACAACCTCAACATTGAAAAACACCAACAAATTCAACAACAAACTCAACATTCAAAAACACCAACAAATTCAACAACAACCTCAACATTGAAAAACACCAACAAATTCAACAATAACCTCAACATTGAAAAACAACAACAACCTCAACATTGAAAAACACCAACAAATTCAACAACAACCTCAACATTGAAAAACACCAACAAATTCAACAACAACCTCAACATTGAAAAACAACAACAACCTCAACATTGAAACACACCAACAAATTCAACAACAACTTCAACATTGAAAAAAACCAACAAATTCAACAACAACCTCGACATTGAAAAACACCAACAAATTCAACAACAACCTCAACATTGAAAAACACCAACAAATTCAACAACAACCTGAGCATTGAAAAACAACAACAACCTCAACATTGAAAAACACCAACAAATTCAACAACAACCTCAACATTGAAAACACCAACAAAGTCAACAACAACCTCAACATTTAAAAACGCCAACAAATTCAACAACAACCTCAACATTGAAAAACACCAACAAATTCAACAACAACCTCAACATTGAAAAACAACAACCTCAACATTGAAAAACGCCAACAAATTCAACAACAACCTCAACATTGAAAAAGACCAACAAATTCAACAACAACCTCAACATTGAAAAACAACAACCTCAACATTGAAAAACACCAACAAATTCAACAACAACCCCGACATTGAAACACACCAACAAATTCAACAACAACCACAACTTTGAAAAACAACAACAATCTCATCATGGAAAAACACCAACAAATTCAACAACAACCTCAACAGTGAAAAACAACAACATCCTCAAAATTGAAAAACACCAACAAATTCAAGAACAACCTCAACATTTAAAAACAACAACAACCTCATCATTGAAAAACACCAACAAATTCAACAACGACCTCAACATTGAAAAACACCAACAAATTCAACAACAACCTCAACATTGAAAAACACCAACAAACTCAACAACAACCGCAACATTGAAAAACAACAACAACCTCAACATTGAAAAACACCAACAAATTCAACAACAACCTCAACATTGAAAAACACCAACAAATTCAACAACAAACTCAACATTCAAAAACACCAACAAATTCAACAACAACCTCAACTTTGAAAAACAACAACAACCTCAACATTGAAAAACACCAACAAATTCAACAACAACCTCAACATTGAAAAACAACAACAACCTCAACATTGAAAAACAACAACAACCTCAACATTGAAAAACACCAACAAATTCAACAACAACCTCAACATTGAAAAACAACAACAACCTCGACATTGAAAAACAACAACAAATTCAACAACAAACTCAACATTGAAAAACACCAACAAATTCAACAACAACCTCAACATTAAAAAAGACCAACAATTTCAACAACAACCTCAACATTGAAAAACAACAACATCCTCAACATTGAAAAACACCAACAAATTCAACAACAACCTCAACATTGAAAACACCAACAAAGTCAACAACAACCTCAACATTTAAAAACGCCAACAAATTCAACAACAACCTCAACATTGAAAAACACCAACAAATTCAACAACAACCTCAACATTGAAAAACAACAACCTCAACATTGAAAAACACCAACAAATTCAACAACAACCCCGACATTGAAACACACCAACAAATTCAACAACAACCACAACTTTGAAAAACAACAACAGTCTCATCATGGAAAAACACCAACAAATTCAACAAAAACCTCAACAGTGAAAAACAACAACATCCTCAAAATTGAAAAACACCAACAAATTCAAGAACAACCTCAACATTTAAAAACAACAACAACCTCAACATTGAAAAACACCAACAAATTCAACAACGACCTCAACATTGAAAAACACCAACAAATTCAACAACAACCTCAACATTGAAAAACACCAACAAACTCAACAACAACCGCAACATTGAAAAACAACAACAACCTCAACATTGAAAAACACCAACAAATTCAACAACAACCTCAACATTGAAAAACACCAACAAATTCAACAACAAACTCAACATTCAAAAACACCAACAAATTCAACAACAACCTCAACTTTGAAAAACAACAACAACCTCAACATTGAAAAACACCAACAAATTCAACACCAACCTCAACATTGAAAAACAACAACAACCTCAACATTGAAAAACAACAACAACCTCAACATTGAAAAACACCAACAAATTCAACAACAACCTCAACATTGAAAAACACCAACAAACTCAACAACAACCTCAACATTGAAAAACAACAACAACCTCGACATTGAAAAACAACAACAAATTCAACAACAAACTCAACATTGAAAAACACCAACAAATTCAACAACAACCTCAACATTAAAAAAGACCAACAAATTCAACAACAACCTCAACATTGAAAAACAACAACATCCTCAACATTGAAAAACACCAACAAATTCAACAATAACCTCAACATTGAAAAACAACAACAACCTCAACATTGAAAAACACCAACAAATTCAACAACAACCTCAACATTGAAAAACACCAACAAATTCAACAACAACCTCAACATTGAAAAACAACGCCAAACTCAACATTGAAAAACACCAACAAATTCAACAACAACTTCAACATTGAAAAAAACCAACAAATTCAAAAACAACCTCGACATTGAAAAACACCAACAAATTCAACAACAACCTCAACATTGAAAAACACCAACAAATTCAACAACAACCTCAACATTGAAAAACACCAACAAATTGAACAACAACCTCAACATTGAAAAACACAAACAAATTCAACAACAACCTCAATATTGAAAAACAACAACAACCATAACATTGAAAAACACCAACAAATTCAACAACAACCTCAACATTGAAAAACACCAACAAATTCAACAACAACCTCAACATTGAAAAACAACAACAACCTCAACAATGAAAAACACCATCAAATTCAACCATAACCTCAACAATGAAAAACAACAACAACCTCAACATTGAAAAACACCAACAAATTCAACAACAACCTCAACATTGAAAAACACCAACAAATTCAACAACAACCTCAACATTGAAAAACAACAACAACCTCAACATTGAAAAACACCAACAAATTCAACAACAATCTCAACATTGAAAAACACCAAAAAATTCAACAACAAACTCAACATTCAAAAACACCAACAAATTCAACAACAACCTCAACATTGAAAAACACAAACAAATTCAACAACAACCTCAATATTGAAAAACAACAACAACCATAACATTGAAAAACACCAACAAATTCAACAACAACCTCAACATTGAAAAACACCAACAAATTCAACAACAACCTCAACATTGAAAAACAACAACAACCTCAACATTGAAAAACAACAACAACCTCAACATTGAAAAACACCAACAAATTCAACAACAACCTCAACATTGAAAAACAACAACAACCTCGACATTGAAAAACAACAACAAATTCAACAACAAACTCAACATTGAAAAACACCAACAAATTCAACAACAACCTCAACATTAAAAAAGACCAGCAATTTCAACAACAACCTCAACATTGAAAAACAACAACATCCTCAACATTGAAAAACACCAACAAATTCAACAACAACCTCAACATTGAAAACACCAACAAAGTCAACAACAACCTCAACATTTAAAAACGCCAACAAATTCAACAACAACCTCAACATTGAAAAACACCAACAAATTCAACAACAACCTCAACATTGAAAAACAACAACCTCAACATTGAAAAACACCAACAAATTCAACAACAACCCCGACATTGAAACACACCAACAAATTCAACAACAACCACAACTTTGAAAAACAACAACAGTCTCATCATGGAAAAACACCAACAAATTCAACAACAACCTCAACAGTGAAAAACAACAACATCCTCAAAATTGAAAAACACCAACAAATTCAAGAACAACCTCAACATTTAAAAACAACAACAACCTCAACATTGAAAAACACCAACAAATTCAACAACGACCTCAACATTGAAAAACACCAACAAATTCAACAACAACCTCAACATTGAAAAACACCAACAAACTCAACAACAACCGCAACATTGAAAAACAACAACAACCTCAACATTGAAAAACACCAACAAATTCAACAACAACCTCAACATTGAAAAACACCAACAAATTCAACAACAAACTCAACATTCAAAAACACCAACAAATTCAACAACAACCTCAACTTTGAAAAACAACAACAACCTCAACATTGAAAAACACCAACAAATTCAACACCAACCTCAACATTGAAAAACAACAACAACCTCAACATTGAAAAACAACAACAACCTCAACATTGAAAAACACCAACAAATTCAACAACAACCTCAACATTGAAAAACACCAACAAACTCAACAACAACCTCAACATTGAAAAACAACAACAACCTCGACATTGAAAAACAACAACAAATTCAACAACAAACTCAACATTGAAAAACACCAACAAATTCAACAACAACCTCAACATTAAAAAAGACCAACAAATTCAACAACAACCTCAACATTGAAAAACAACAACATCCTCAACATTGAAAAACACCAACAAATTCAACAATAACCTCAACATTGAAAAACAACAACAACCTCAACATTGAAAAACACCAACAAATTCAACAACAACCTCAACATTGAAAAACACCAACAAATTCAACAACAACCTCAACATTGAAAAACAACGCCAAACTCAACATTGAAAAACACCAACAAATTCAACAACAACTTCAACATTGAAAAAAACCAACAAATTCAAAAACAACCTCGACATTGAAAAACACCAACAAATTCAACAACAACCTCAACATTGAAAAACACCAACAAATTCAACAACAACCTCAACATTGAAAAACACCAACAAATTGAACAACAACCTCAACATTGAAAAACACAAACAAATTCAACAACAACCTCAATATTGAAAAACAACAACAACCATAACATTGAAAAACACCAACAAATTCAACAACAACCTCAACATTGAAAAACACCAACAAATTCAACAACAACCTCAACATTGAAAAACAACAACAACCTCAACAATGAAAAACACCATCAAATTCAACCATAACCTCAACAATGAAAAACAACAACAACCTCAACATTGAAAAACACCAACAAATTCAACAACAACCTCAACATTGAAAAACACCAACAAATTCAACAACAACCTCAACATTGAAAAACAACAACAACCTCAACATTGAAAAACACCAACAAATTCAACAACAATCTCAACATTGAAAAACACCAAAAAATTCAACAACAAACTCAACATTCAAAAACACCAACAAATTCAACAACAACCTCAACATTGAAAAACACAAACAAATTCAACAACAACCTCAATATTGAAAAACAACAACAACCATAACATTGAAAAACACCAACAAATTCAACAACAACCTCAACATTGAAAAACACCAACAAATTCAACAACAACCTCAACATTGAAAAACAACAACAACCTCAACAATGAAAAACACCAACAAATTCAACAATAACCTCAACAATGAAAAAGAACAAAAACCTCAACATTGAAAAACACCAACAAATTCAACAACAACCTCAACATTGAAAAACACCAACAAATTCAACAACAACCTCAACATTGAAAAACAACAACAACCTCAAGATTGAAAAACACCAACAAATTCAACAACAACCTCAACATTGAAGAACACCAACAAATTCAACAACAAACTCAACATTCAAAAACACCAACAAATTCAACAACAACCTCAACATTGAAAAACACCAACAAATTCAACAATAACCTCAACATTGAAAAACAACAACAACCTCAACATTGAAAAACACCAACAAATTCAACAACAACCTCAACATTGAAAAACACCAACAAATTCAACAACAACCTCAACATTGAAAAACAACAACAACCTCAACATTGAAACACACCAACAAATTCAACAACAACTTCAACATTGAAAAAAACCAACAAATTCAACAACAACCTCGACATTGAAAAACACCAACAAATTCAACAACAACCTCAACATTGAAAAACACCAACAAATTCAACAACAACCTGAGCATTGAAAAACAACAACAACCTCAACATTGAAAAACACCAACAAATTCAACAACAACCTCAACATTGAAAACACCAACAAAGTCAACAACAACCTCAACATTTAAAAACGCCAACAAATTCAACAACAACCTCAACATTGAAAAACACCAACAAATTCAACAACAACCTCAACATTGAAAAACAACAACCTCAACATTGAAAAACGCCAACAAATTCAACAACAACCTCAACATTGAAAAACACCAACAAATTCAACAACAACCTCAACATTGAAAAACAACAACCTCAACATTGAAAAACACCAACAAATTCAACAACAACCCCGACATTGAAACACACCAACAAATTCAACAACAACCACAACTTTGAAAAACAACAACAATCTCATCATGGAAAAACACCAACAAATTCAACAACAACCTCAACAGTGAAAAACAACAACATCCTCAAAATTGAAAAACACCAACAAATTCAAGAACAACCTCAACATTTAAAAACAACAACAACCTCAACATTGAAAAACACCAACAAATTCAACAACGACCTCAACATTGAAAAACACCAACAAATTCAGCAACAACCTCAACATTGAAAAACACCAACAAACTCAACAACAACCGCAACATTGAAAAACAACAACAACCTCAACATTGAAAAACACCAACAAATTCAACAACAACCTCAACATTGAAAAACACCAACAAATTCAACAACAAACTCAACATTCAAAAACACCAACAAATTCAACAACAACCTCAACTTTGAAAAACAACAACAACCTCAACATTGAAAAACACCAAAAAATTCAACAACAACCTCAACATTGAAAAACAACAACAACCTCAACATTGAAAAACAACAACAACCTCAACATTGAAAAACACCAACAAATTCAACAACAACCTCAACATTGAAAAACACCAACAAACTCAACAACAACCTCAACATTGAAAAACAACAACAACCTCGACATTGAAAAACAACAACAAATTCAACAACAAACTCAACATTGAAAAACACCAACAAATTCAACAACAACCTCAACATTAAAAAAGACCAACAAATTCAACAACAACCTCAACATTGAAAAACAACAACATCCTCAACATTGAAAAACACCAACAAATTCAACAATAACCTCAACATTGAAAAACAACAACAACCTCAACATTGAAAAACACCAACAAATTCAACAACAACCTCAACATTGAAAAACACCAACAAATTCAACAACAACCTCAACATTGAAAAACAACAACAAACTCAACATTGAAAAACACCAACAAATTCAACAACAACTTCAACATTGAAAAAAACCAACAAATTCAACAACAACCTCGACATTGAAAAACACCAACAAATTCAACAACAACCTCAACATTGAAAAACACCAACAAATTCAACAACAACCTCAAAATTGAAAAACACCAACAAATTGAACAACAACCTCAACATTGAAAAACACAAACAAATTCAACAACAACCTCAATATTGAAAAACAACAACAACCATAACATTGAAAAACACCAACAAATTCAACAACAACCTCAACATTGAAAAACAACAACAACCTCAACAATGAAAAACACCATCAAATTCAACAATAACCTCAACAATGAAAAACAACAACAACCTCAACATTGAAAAACACCAACAAATTCAACAACAACCTCAACATTGAAAAACACCAACAAATTCAACAACAACCTCAACATTGAAAAACAACAACAACCTCAACATTGAAAAACACCAACAAATTCAACAACAATCTCAACATTGAAAAACACCAAAAAATTCAACAACAAACTCAACATTCAAAAACACCAACAAATTGAACAACAACCTCAACATTGAAAAACACAAACAAATTCAACAACAACCTCAATATTGAAAAACAACAACAACCATAACATTGAAAAACACCAACAAATTCAACAACAACCTCAACATTGAAAAACACCAACAAATTCAACAACAACCTCAACATTGAAAAACAACAACAACCTCAACAATGAAAAACACCAACAAATTCAACAATAACCTCAACAATGAAAAACAACAAAAACCTCAACATTGAAAAACACCAACAAATTCAACAACAACCTCAACATTGAAAAACACCAACAAATTCAACAACAACCTCAACATTGAAAAACAACAACAACCTCAAGATTGAAAAACACCAACAAATTCAACAACAACCTCAACATTGAAAAACACCAACAAATTCAACAACAAACTCAACATTCAAAAACACCAACAAATTCAACAACAACCTCAACATTGAAAAACACCAACAAATTCAACAATAACCTCAACATTGAAAAACAACAACAACCTCAACATTGAAAAACACCAACAAATTCAACAACAACCTCAACATTGAAAAACACCAACAAATTCAACAACAACCTCAACATTGAAAAACAACAACAACCTCAACATTGAAACACACCAACAAATTCAACAACAACTTCAACATTGAAAAAAACCAACAAATTCAACAACAACCTCGACATTGAAAAACACCAACAAATTCAACAACAACCTCAACATTGAAAAACACCAACAAATTCAACAACAACCTGAGCATTGAAAAACAACAACAACCTCAACATTGAAAAACACCAACAAATTCAACAACAACCTCAACATTGAAAACACCAACAAAGTCAACAACAACCTCAACATTTAAAAACGCCAACAAATTCAACAACAACCTCAACATTGAAAAACACCAACAAATTCAACAACAACCTCAACATTGAAAAACAACAACCTCAACATTGAAAAACGCCAACAAATTCAACAACAACCTCAACATTGAAAAAGACCAACAAATTCAACAACAACCTCAACATTGAAAAACAACAACCTCAACATTGAAAAACACCAACAAATTCAACAACAACCCCGACATTGAAACACACCAACAAATTCAACAACAACCACAACTTTGAAAAACAACAACAATCTCATCATGGAAAAACACCAACAAATTCAACAACAACCTCAACAGTGAAAAACAACAACATCCTCAAAATTGAAAAACACCAACAAATTCAAGAACAACCTCAACATTTAAAAACAACAACAACCTCAACATTGAAAAACACCAACAAATTCAACAACGACCTCAACATTGAAAAACACCAACAAATTCAACAACAACCTCAACATTGAAAAACACCAACAAACTCAACAACAACCGCAACATTGAAAAACAACAACAACCTCAACATTGAAAAACACCAACAAATTCAACAACAACCTCAACATTGAAAAACACCAACAAATTCAACAACAAACTCAACATTCAAAAACACCAACAAATTCAACAACAACCTCAACTTTGAAAAACAACAACAACCTCAACATTGAAAAACACCAACAAATTCAACAACAACCTCAACATTGAAAAACAACAACAACCTCAACATTGAAAAACAACAACAACCTCAACATTGAAAAACACCAACAAATTCAACAACAACCTCAACATTGAAAAACAACAACAACCTCGACATTGAAAAACAACAACAAATTCAACAACAAACTCAACATTGAAAAACACCAACAAATTCAACAACAACCTCAACATTAAAAAAGACCAACAATTTCAACAACAACCTCAACATTGAAAAACAACAACATCCTCAACATTGAAAAACACCAACAAATTCAACAACAACCTCAACATTGAAAACACCAACAAAGTCATCAACAACCTCAACATTTAAAAACGCCAACAAATTCAACAACAACCTCAACATTGAAAAACACCAACAAATTCAACAACAACCTCAACATTGAAAAACACCAACAAATTCAACAACAACCTCAACATTGAAAAACAACAACAAACTCAACATTGAAAAACACCAACAAATTCAACAACAACTTCAACATTGAAAAAAACCAACAAATTCAACAACAACCTCGACATTGAAAAACACCAACAAATTCAACAACAACCTCAACATTGAAAAACACCAACAAATTCAACAACAACCTCAACATTGAAAAACACCAACAAATTGAACAACAACCTCAACATTGAAAAACACAAACAAATTCAACAACAACCTCAATATTGAAAAACAACAACAACCATAACATTGAAAAACACCAACAAATTCAACAACAACCTCAACATTGAAAAACAACAACAACCTCAACAATGAAAAACACCATCAAATTCAACAATAACCTCAACAATGAAAAACAACAACAACCTCAACATTGAAAAACACCAACAAATTCAACAACAACCTCAACATTGAAAAACACCAACAAATTCAACAACAAACTCAACATTGAAAAACAACAACAACCTCAACATTGAAAAACACCAACAAATTCAACAACAATCTCAACATTGAAAAACACCAAAAAATTCAACAACAAACTCAACATTCAAAAACACCAACAAATTCAACAACAACCTCAACATTGAAAAACACAAACAAATTCAACAACAACCTCAATATTGAAAAACAACAACAACCATAACATTGAAAAACACCAACAAATTCAACAACAACCTCAACATTGAAAAACACCAACAAATTCAACAACAACCTCAACATTGAAAAACAACAACAACCTCAACAATGAAAAACACCAACAAATTCAACAATAACCTCAACAATGAAAAACAACAAAAACCTGAACATTGAAAAACACCAACAAATTCAACAACAACCTCAACATTGAAAAACACCAACAAATTCAACAACAACCTCAACATTGAAAAACAACAACAACCTCAAGATTGAAAAACACCAACAAATTCAACAACAACCTCAACATTGAAAAACACCAACAAATTCAACAACAAACTCAACATTCAAAAACACCAACAAATTCAACAACAACCTCAACATTGAAAAACACCAACAAATTCAACAATAACCTCAACATTGAAAAACAACAACAACCTCAACATTGAAAAACACCAACAAATTCAACAACAACCTCAACATTGAAAAACACCAACAAATTCAACAACAACCTCAACATTGAAAAACAACAACAACCTCAACATTGAAACACACCAACAAATTCAACAACAACTTCAACATTGAAAAAAACCAACAAATTCAACAACAACCTCGACATTGAAAAACACCAAAAAATTCAACAACAACCTCAACATTGAAAAACACCAACAAATTCAACAACAACCTGAGCATTGAAAAACAACAACAACCTCAACATTGAAAAACACCAACAAATTCAACAACAACCTCAACATTGAAAACACCAACAAAGTCAACAACAACCTCAACATTTAAAAACGCCAACAAATTCAACAACAACCTCAACATTGAAAAACACCAACAAATTCAACAACAACCTCAACATTGAAAAACAACAACCTCAACATTGAAAAACGCCAACAAATTCAACAACAACCTCAACATTGAAAAAGACCAACAAATTCAACAACAACCTCAACATTGAAAAACAACAACCTCAACATTGAAAAACACCAACAAATTCAACAACAACCCCGACATTGAAACACACCAACAAATTCAACAACAACCACAACTTTGAAAAACAACAACAATCTCATCATGGAAAAACACCAACAAATTCAACAACAACCTCAACAGTGAAAAACAACAACATCCTCAAAATTGAAAAACACCAACAAATTCAAGAACAACCTCAACATTTAAAAACAACAACAACCTCAACATTGAAAAACACCAACAAATTCAACAACGACCTCAACATTGAAAAACACCAACAAATTCAACAACAACCTCAACATTGAAAAACACCAACAAACTCAACAACAACCGCAACATTGAAAAACAACAACAACCTCAACATTGAAAAACACCAACAAATTCAACAACAACCTCAACATTGAAAAACACCAACAAATTCAACAACAAACTCAACATTCAAAAACACCAACAAATTCAACAACAACCTCAACTTTGAAAAACAACAACAACCTCAACATTGAAAAACACCAACAAATTCAACAACAACCTCAACATTGAAAAACAACAACAACCTCAACATTGAAAAACAACAACAACCTCAACATTGAAAAACACCAACAAATTCAACAACAACCTCAACATTGAAAAACAACAACAACCTCGACATTGAAAAACAACAACAAATTCAACAACAAACTCAACATTGAAAAACACCAACAAATTCAACAACAACCTCAACATTAAAAAAGACCAACAATTTCAACAACAACCTCAACATTGAAAAACAACAACATCCTCAACATTGAAAAACACCAACAAATTCAACAACAACCTCAACATTGAAAACACCAACAAAGTCAACAACAACCTCAACATTTAAAAACGCCAACAAATTCAACAACAACCTCAACATTGAAAAACACCAACAAATTCAACAACAACCTCAACATTGAAAAACAACAACCTCAACATTGAAAAACGCCAACAAATTCAACAACAACCTCAACATTGAAAAACACCAACAAATTCAACAACAACCTCAACATTGAAAAACAACAACCTCAACATTGAAAAACACCAACAAATTCAACAACAACCCCGACATTGAAACACACCAACAAATTCAACAACAACCACAACTTTGAAAAACAACAACAATCTCATCATGGAAAAACACCAACAAATTCAACAACAACCTCAACAGTGAAAAAAAACAACATCCTCAAAATTGAAAAACACCAACAAATTCAAGAACAACCTCAACATTTAAAAACAACAACAACCTCAACATTGAAAAACACCAACAAATTCAACAACGACCTCAACATTGAAAAACACCAACAAATTCAACAACAACCTCAACATTGAAAAACACCAACAAACTCAACAACAACCGCAACATTGAAAAACAACAACAACCTCAACATTGAAAAACACCAACAAATTCAACAACAAACTCAACATTCAAAAACACCAACAAATTCAACAACAACCTCAACTTTGAAAAACAACAACAACCTCAACATTGAAAAACACCAACAAATTCAACAACAACCTCAACATTGAAAAACAACAACAACCTCAACATTGAAAAACAACAACAACCTCAACATTGAAAAACACCAACAAATTCAACAACAACCTCAACATTGAAAAACACCAACAAACTCAACAACAACCTCAACATTGAAAAACAACAATAACCTCGACATTGAAAAACAACAACAAATTCAACAACAAACTCAACATTGAAAAACACCAACAAATTCAACAACAACCTCAACATTAAAAAAGACCAACAAATTCAACAACAACCTCAACATTGAAAAACAACAACATCCTCAACATTGAAAAACACCAACATATTCAACAATAACCTCAACATTGAAAAACAACAACAACCTCAACATTGAAAAACACCAACAAATTCAACAACAACCTCAACATTGAAAAACACCAACAAATTCAACAACAACCTCAACATTGAAAAACAACAACAAACTCAACATTGAAAAACACCAACAAATTCAACAACAACTTCAACATTGAAAAAAACCAACAAATTCAACAACAACCTCCACATTGAAAAACACCAACAAATTCAACAACAACCTCAACATTGAAAAACACCAACAAATTCAACAACAACCTCAACATTGAAAAACACCAACAAATTGAACAACAACCTCAACATTGAAAAACACAAACAAATTCAACAACAACCTCAATATTGAAAAACAACAACAACCATAACATTGAAAAACACCAACAAATTCAACAACAACCTCAACATTGAAAAACACCAACAAATTCAACAACAACCTCAACATTGAAAAACAACAACAACCTCAACATTGAAAAACACCATCAAATTCAACAATAACCTCAACAATGAAAAACAACAACAACCTCAACATTGAAAAACACCAACAAATTCAACAACAACCTCAACATTGAAAAACACCAACAAATTCAACAACAACCTCAACATTGAAAAACAACAACAACCTCAACATTGAAAAACACCAACAAATTCAACAACAATCTCAACATTGAAAAACACCAAAAAATTCAACAACAAACTCAACATTCAAAAACACCAACAAATTCAACAACAACCTCAACATTGAAAAACACCAACAAATTCAACAATAACCTCAACATTGAAAAACAACAACAACCTCAACATTGAAAAACACCAGCAAATTCAACAACAACCTCAACATTGAAAAACACCAACAAATTCAACAACAACCTCAATATTGAAAAACAACAACAACCATAACATTGAAAAACACCAACAAATTCAACAACAACCTCAACATTGAAAAACACCAACAAATTCAACAACAACCTCAACATTGAAAAACAACAACAACCTCAACATTGAAAAACACCAACAAATTCAACAACAACCTCAACATTGAAAAACACCAACAAATTCAACAACAACCTCAACATTGAAAAACAACAACAACCTCAACATTGAAAAACACCAACAAATTCAACAACAACCTCAACATTGAAAAACACCAACAAATTCAACAACATCCTCAACATTGAAAAACAACAACAAATTGAACAACAACTTCAACATTGAAAAACACAAACAAATTCAACAACAACCTCAATATTGAAAAACAACAACCATAACATTGGAAAACACCAACAAATTCAAGAACAACCTCAACATTGAAAAACACCAACAAATTCAACAACAACCTCAACATTGAAAAACAACAACAACCTCAACAATGAAAAACACCAACAAATTCAACAATAACCTCAACAATGAAAAACAACAACAACCTCAACTTTGAAAAACACCAACAAATTCAACAACAACCTCAACATTGAAAAACACCAACAAATTCAACAACAACCTCAACATTGAAAAACAACAACAACCTCAACATTGAAAAACACCAACAAATTCAACAACAACCTCAACATTGAAAAACAACAACAACCTCAACATTGAAAAACAGAAACAAATTCAACAACAACCTCAACATTGACAAACACCAACATATTCAACAACCTCACATTGAAAAACAACAACAACCTCAACATTGAAAACCACCAACAAATTCAACCACAACCTCAACATTGAAAAACAACAACACCCTCAACATTGAAAAACACCAACAAATACAACAACTACCTCAACATTGAAAAACAGCAACATATTCAACAACAACCTCGAAATTGAAAAACACCAACAAATTCAACAACAACCTCAACATGAAAAATAACAACAACCTCAACATTGAAAAACACTAAAAAATTCAACAACAAACCTCAGCATTGAAAAACAACAACAACCTCAACATTGAAAAACACCAACAAATTCAACAATAACCTCAACATTGAAAAACAACAACAACCTCAACATTGAAAAACACCAACAAATTCAACAACAACCTCAACATTGAAAAACACCAACAAATTCAACAACAACCTCAACATTGAAAAACAACAACAAACTCAACATTGAAAAACACCAACAAATTCAACAACAACTTCCGCATTGAAAAAAACCAACAAATTCAACAACAACCTCGACATTGAAAAACACCAACAAATTCAACAACAACCTCAACATTGAAAAACACCAACAAATTCAACAACAACCTCAATATTGAAAAACAACAACCATAACATTGAAAAACACCAACAAATTCAACAACAACCTCAACATTGAAAAACACCAACAAATTCAACAACAACCTCAACATTGAAAAACAACAACAACCTCAACAATGAAAAACACCAACAAATTCAACAATAACCTCAACAATGAAAAACAACAACAACCTCAACATTGAAAAACACCAACAAATTCAACAACAACCTCAACATTGAAAAACACCAACAAATTCAACAACAACCTCAACATTGAAAAACAACAACAACCTCAACATTGAAAAACACCAACAAATTCAACAACAACCTCAACATTGAAAAACAACAACAACCTCAACATTGAAAAACAAAAACAAATTCAACAACAACCTCAACATTGACAAACACCAACAAATTCAACAACATCACATTGAAAAACAACAACAACCTCAACATTGAAAAACACCAACAAATTCAACAACAACCTCAACATTGAAAAACAACAACAACCTCAACATTGAAAAACACCAACAAATTCAACAACAACTTCAACATTGAAAAGCACCAACAAATTCAACAACAACCTCGAAATTGAAAAACACCAACAAATTCAACCACAACCTCAACATTGAAAAACAACAACACCCTCAACATTGAAAAACACCAACAAATAGAACAACAACCTCAACATTGAAAAACAGCAACATATTCAACAACAACCTCGAAATTGAAAAACACCAACAAATTCAACAACAACCTCAACATGAAAAATAACAACAACCTCAACATTGAAAAACACTAACAAATTCAACAACAACCTCAACATTGAAAAACAACAACAACCTCAACATTGAAAAACACCAACAAATTCAACAATAACCTCAACAATGAAAAACAACAACAACCTCAACATTGAAAAACACCAACAAATTCAACAACAACCTCAACATTGAAAAACACCAACAAATTCAACAACAACCTCAACATTGAAAAACAACAACAAACTCAACATTGAAAAACACCAACAAATTCAACAACAACTTCAACATTGAAAAAAACCAACAAATTCAACAACAACCTCGACATTGAAAAACACCAACAAATTCAACAACAACCTCAACATTGAAAAACACCAACAAATTCAACAACAACCTCAACATTGAAAAACACCAACAAATTGAAAAACAACCTCAACATTGAAAAACACAAACAAATTCAACAACAACCTCAATATTGAAAAACAACAACCATAACATTGAAAAACACCAACAAATTCAACAACAACCTCAACATTGAAAAACACCAACAAATTCAACAACAACCTCAACATTGAAAAACAACAACAACCTCAACAATGAAAAACACCAACAAATTCAACAATAACCTCAACAATGAAAAACAACAACAACCTCAACATTGAAAAACACCAACAAATTCAACAACAACCTCAACATTGAAAAACACCAACAAATTCAACAACAACCTCAACATTGAAAAACAACAACAATCTCAACATTGAAAAACACCAACAAATTCAACAACAACCTCAACATTGAAAAATAACAACAACCTCAACATTGAAAAACAAAAACAAATTCAACAAAAACCTCAACATTGACAAACACCAACAAATTCAACAACCTCACATTGAAAAACAACAACAACCTCAACATTGAAAAACACCAACAAATTCAACAACAACCTCAACATTGAAAAACAACAACAACCTCAATATTGAAAAACACCAACAAATTCAACAACAACTTCAACATTGAAAAGCACCAACAAATTCAACAACAACCTCGAAATTGAAAAACACCAACAAATTCAACCACAACCTCAACATTGAAAAACAACAACACCCTCAACATTGAAAAACACCAACAAATACAACAACAACCTCAACATTGAAAAACAGCAACATATTCAACAACAACCTCGAAATTGAAAAACACCAACAAATTCAACAACAACCTCAACATGAAAAATAACAACAACCTCAACATTGAAAAACACTAACAAATTCAACAACAACCTCAACATTGAAAAACAACAACAACCTCAACATTGAAAAAACACCAACAAATTTAACAATAACCTCAACATTGAAAAACAACAGCAACCTCAACAGTGAAAAACACCAACAAATTCAACAACAACCTCAACATTGAAAAACACCAACAAATTCAACAACAACCTCAACATTGAAAAACAACAACAAACTCAACATTGAAAAACACCAACAAATTCAACAACAACTTCAACATTGAAAAAAACCAACAAATTCAACAACAACCTCGACATTGAAAAACACCAACAAATTCAACAACAACCTCAACATTGAAAAACACCAACAAATTCAACAACAACCTCAACATTGAAAAACACCAACAAATTGAACAACAACCTCAACATTGAAAAACACAAACAAATTCAACAACAACCTCAATATTGAAAAACAACAACAACCATAACATTGAAAAACACCAACAAATTCAACAACAACCTCAACATTGAAAAACACCAACAAATTCAACAACAACCTCAACATTGAAAAACAACAACAACCTCAACAAAGAAAAACACCAACAAATTCAACAATAACCTCAACAATGAAAAACAACAACAACCTCAACATTGAAAAACACCAACAAATTCAACAACAACCTCAACATTGAAAAACACCAACAAATTCAACAACAACCTCAACATTGAAAAACAACAACAACCTCAACATTGAAAAACACCAACAAATTCAACAACAACCTCAACATTGAAAAACACCAACAAATTCAACAACAACCTCAACATTGAAAAACACCAACAAATTCAACAACAACTTCAACATTGAAAAAAACCAACAAATTCAACAACAACCTCGACATTGAAAAACGCCAACAAATTCAACAACAACCTCAACATTGAAAAACACCAACAAATTCAACAACAACCTCAACATTGAAAAAC
The DNA here is from genome assembly GCA_026770705.1 of Isurus oxyrinchus. Lineage (NCBI taxonomy): Eukaryota > Metazoa > Chordata > Chondrichthyes > Lamniformes > Lamnidae > Isurus > Isurus oxyrinchus. The sequence continues at coordinate 876,962 of JANJGN010000129.1, forward strand.
ACCAACAAATTGAACAACAACCTCAACATTGAAAAACACAAACAAATTCAACAACAACCTCAATATTGAAAAACAACAACAACCATAACATTGAAAAACACCAACAAATTCAACAACAACCTCAACATTGAAAAACACCAACAAATTCAACAACAACCTCAACATTGAAAAACAACAACAACCTCAACAATGAAAAACACCAACAAATTCAACAATAACCTCAACAATGAAAAACAACAACAACCTCAACATTGAAAAACACCAACAAATTCAACAACAACCTCAACATTGAAAAACACCAGCAAATTCAACAACAACCTCAACATTGAAAAACAACAACAACCTCAACATTGAAAAACACCAACAAATTCAACAACAACCTCAACATTGAAAAACACCAACAAATTCAACAACAACCTCAACATTGAAAAACACCAACAAATTCAACAATAACTCAACATTGAAAAACAACAACAGCCTCAACATTGAAAAACACCAACAAATTCAACAACAACCTCAACATTGAAAAACACCAACAAATTCAACAACAACCTCGACATTGAAAAACACCAACAAATTCAACAACAACCTCAGCATTGAAAAACAACAACAACCTCAACATTGAAAAACACCAACAAATTCAACAACAACCTCAGCATTGAAAAACAACAACAACCTCAACATTGAAAAACACCAACAAATTCAACAACAACCTCAACATTGAAAAACAACAACAACCTCAACATTGAAAAACACCAACAAATTCAACAACAACTTCAACATTGAAAAACACCAACAAATTCAACAACAACCTCGAAATTGAAGAACACCAACAAATTCAACAGCAACCTCAACATTGAAAAACAACAACAACCTCAACATTGAAAAACACCAACAAATTCAACAACAACCTCAACATTGAAAAACAACAACACCCTCAACATTGAAAAACACCAACAAATACAACAACAACCTCAACATTGAAAAACAGCAACATATTCAACAACAACCTCGAAATTGAAAAACACCAACAAATTCAACAACAACCTCAACATGAAAAATAACAACAACCTCAACATTGAAAAACACTAACAAATTCAACAACAACCTCAACATTGAAAAACAACAACAACCTCAACATTGAAAAACACCAACAAATTTAACAATAACCTCAACATTGAAAAACAACAACAACCTCAACATTGAAAAACACCAACAAATTCAACAACAACCTCAATATTGAAAAACACCAACAAATTCAACAACAACCTCAACATTGAAAAACAACAACAAACTCAACATTGAAAAACACCAACAAATTCAACAACAACTTCAACATTGAAAAAAACCAACAAATTCAACAACAACCTCGACATTGAAAAACACCAACAAATTCAACAACAACCTCAACATTGAAAAACACCAACAAATTCAACAACAACCTCAACATTGAAAAACACCAACAAATTGAACAACAACCTCAACATTGAAAAACACAAACAAATTCAACAACAACCTCAATATTGAAAAACAACAACAACCATAACATTGAAAAACACCAACAAATTCAACAACAACCTCAACATTGAAAAACAACAACAACCTCAACAATGAAAAACACCAACAAATTCAACAATAACCTCAACAATGAAAAACAACAACAACCTCAACATTGAAAAACACCAACAAATTCAACAACAACCTCAACATTGAAAAACACCAACAAATTCAACAACAACCTCAACATTGAAAAACAACAACAACCTCAACATTGAAAAACACCAACAAATTCAACAACAACCTCAACATTGAAAAACACCAACAAATTCAACAACAACCTCAACATTGAAAAACACCAACAAATTCAACAACAACTTCAACATTGAAAAAAACCAACAAATTCAACAACAACCTCGACATTGAAAAACACCAACAAATTCAACAACAACCTCAACATTGAAAAACACCAACAAATTCAACAACAACCTCAACATTGAAAAACACCAACAAATTGAACAACAACCTCAACATTGAAAAACACAAACAAATTCAACAACAACCTCAATATTGAAAAACAACAACAACCATAACATTGAAAAACACCAACAAATTCAACAACAACCTCAACATTGAAAAACACCAACAAATTCAACAACAACCTCAACATTGAAAAACAACAACAACCTCAACAATGAAAAACACCAACAAATTCAACAATAACCTCAACAATGAAAAACAACAACAACCTCAACATTGAAAAACACCAACAAATTCAACAACAACCTCAACATTGAAAAACACCAGCAAATTCAACAACAACCTCAACATTGAAAAACAACAACAACCTCAACATTGAAAAACAGCAACAAATTCAACAACAACCTCAACATTGAAAAACACCAACAAATTCAACAACAACCTCAACATTGAAAAACACCAACAAATTCAACAATAACTCAACATTGAAAAACAACAACAGCCTCAACATTGAAAAACACCAACAAATTCAACAACAACCTCAACATTGAAAAACACCAGCAAATTCAACAACAACCTCAACATTGAAAAACAACAACAACCTCAACATTGAAAAACACCAACAAATTCAACAACAACCTCAACATTGAAAAACACCAACAAATTCAACAACAACCTCAACATTGAAAAACACCAACAAATTCAACAATAACTCAACATTGAAAAACAACAACAGCCTCAACATTGAAAAACACCAACAAATTCAACAACAACCTCAACATTGAAAAACACCAACAAATTCAACAACAACCTCAACATTGAAAAACACCAACAAATTCAACAACAACCTCAGCATTGAAAAACAACAACAACCTCAACATTGAAAAACACCAACAAATTCAACAACAACCTCAGCATTGAAAAACAACAACAACCTCAACATTGAAAAACACCAACAAATTCAACAACAACCTCAACATTGAAAAACAACAACAACCTCAACATTGAAAAACACCAACAAATTCAACAACAACTTCAACATTGAAAAACACCAACAAATTCAACAACAACCTCGAAATTGAAGAACACCAACAAATTCAACAGCAACCTCAACATTGAAAAACAACAACAACCTCAACATTGAAAAACACCAACAAATTCAACAACAACCTCAACATTGAAAAACAACAACACCCTCAACATTGAAAAACACCAACAAATACAACAACAACCTCAACATTGAAAAACAGCAACATATTCAACAACAACCTCGAAATTGAAAAACACCAACAAATTCAACAACAACCTCAACATGAAAAATAACAACAACCTCAACATTGAAAAACACTAACAAATTCAACAACAACCTCAACATTGAAAAACAACAACAACCTCAACATTGAAAAACACCAACAAATTTAACAATAACCTCAACATTGAAAAACAACAACAACCTCAACATTGAAAAACACCAACAAATTCAACAACAACCTCAATATTGAAAAACACCAACAAATTCAACAACAACCTCAACATTGAAAAACAACAACAAACTCAACATTGAAAAACACCAACAAATTCAACAACAACTTCAACATTGAAAAAAACCAACAAATTCAACAACAACCTCGACATTGAAAAACACCAACAAATTCAACAACAACCTCAACATTGAAAAACACCAACAAATTCAACAACAACCTCAACATTGAAAAACACCAACAAATTGAACAACAACCTCAACATTGAAAAACACAAACAAATTCAACAACAACCTCAATATTGAAAAACAACAACAACCATTACATTGAAAAACACCAACAAATTCAACAACAACCTCAACATTGAAAAACAACAACAACCTCAACAATGAAAAACACCAACAAATTCAACAATAACCTCAACAATGAAAAACAACAACAACCTCAACATTGAAAAACACCAACAAATTCAACAACAACCTCAACATTGAAAAACACCAACAAATTCAACAACAACCTCAACATTGAAAAACAACAACAACCTCAACATTGAAAAACACCAACAAATTCAACAACAACCTCAACATTGAAAAACACCAACAAATTCAACAACAACCTCAACATTGAAAAACACCAACAAATTCAACAACAACTTCAACATTGAAAAAAACCAACAAATTCAACAACAACCTCGACATTGAAAAACACCAACAAATTCAACAACAACCTCAACATTGAAAAACACCAACAAATTCAACAACAACCTCAACATTGAAAAACACCAACAAATTGAACAACAACCTCAACATTGAAAAACACAAACAAATTCAACAACAACCTCAATATTGAAAAACAACAACAACCATAACATTGAAAAACACCAACAAATTCAACAACAACCTCAACATTGAAAAACACCAACAAATTCAACAACAACCTCAACATTGAAAAACAACAACAACCTCAACAATGAAAAACACCAACAAATTCAACAATAACCTCAACAATGAAAAACAACAACAACCTCAACATTGAAAAACACCAACAAATTCAACAACAACCTCAACATTGAAAAACACCAGCAAATTCAACAACAACCTCAACATTGAAAAACAACAACAACCTCAACATTGAAAAACACCAACAAATTCAACAACAACCTCGAAATTGAAAAACACCAACAAATTCCACAGCAACCTCAACATTGAAAAACAACAACAACCTCAACATTGAAAAACACCAACAAATTCAACAACAACCTCAACATTGAAAAACAACAACAACCTCAACATTGAAAAACACCAACAAATTCAACAACAACCTCAACATTGAAAAACACCAACAAATTCAACAACAACCTCAACATTGAAAAACAACAACAACCTCAACAATGAAAAACACCATCAAATTCAACAATAAACTCAAAAATGAAAAACAACAACAACCTCAACATTGAAAAACACCAACAAATTCAACAACAACCTCAACATTGAAAAACACCAACAAATTCAACAACAACCTCAACATTGAAAAACAACAACAACCTCAACATTGAAAAACGCCAACAAATTCAACAACAACCTCAACATTGAAAAACACCAACAAATTCAACAACATCCTCAACATTGAAAAACACCAACAAATTGAACAACAACTTCAACATTGAAAAACACAAACAAATTCAACAACAACCTCAATATTGAAAAACAACAACCATAACATTGAAAAACACCAACAAATTCAAGAACAACCTCAACATTGAAAAACACCAACAAATTCAACAACAACCTCAACATTGAAAAACAACAACAACCTCAACAATGAAAAACACCAACAAATTCAACAATAACCTCAACAATGAAAAACAACAACAACCTCAACATTGAAAAACACCAACAAATTCAACAAAAACCTCAACATTGAAAAACACCAACAAATTCAACAACAACCTCAACATTGAAAAACAACAACAACCTCAACCTTGAAAAACACCAACAAATTCAACAACAACCTCAACATTGAAAAACAACAACAACCTCAACATTGAAAAACAAAAACAAATTCAACAACAACCTCAACATTGACAAACACCAACAAATTCAACAACCTCACATTGAAAAACAACAACAACCTCAACATTGAAAACCACCAACAAATTCAACCACAACCTCAACATTGAAAAACAACAACACCCTCAACATTGAAAAACACCAACAAATACAACAACTACCTCAACATTGAAAAACAGCAACATATTCAACAACAACCTCGAAATTGAAAATCACCAACAAATTCAACAACAACCTCAACATGAAAAATAACAACAACCTCAACATTGAAAAACACTAACAAATTCAACAACAAACCTCAACATTGAAAAACAACAACAACCTCAACATTGAAAAACACCAACAAATTCAACAATAACCTCAACATTGAAAAACAACAACAACCTCAACATTGAAAAACACCAACAAATTCAACAACAACCTCAACATTGAAAAACACCAACAAATTCAACAACAACCTCAACATTGAAAAACAACAACAAACTCAACATTGAAAAACACCAACAAATTCAACAACAACTTCAACATTGAAAAAAACCAACAAATTCAACAACAACCTCGACATTGAAAAACACCTACAAATTCAACAACAACCTCAACATTGAAAAACACCAACAAATTCAACAACAACCTCAACATTGAAAAACACCAACAAATTGAACAACAACCTCAACATTGAAAAACACAAACAAATTCAACATTAACCTCAATATTGAAAAACAACAACCATAACATTGAAAAACACCAACAAATTCAACAACAACCTCAACATTGAAAAACACCAACAAATTCAACAACAACCTCAACATTGAAAAACAACAACAACCTCAACAATGAAAAACACCAACAAATTCAACAATAACCTCAACAATGAAAAACAACAACAACCTCAACATTGAAAAACACCAACAAATTCAACAACAACCTCAACATTGAAAAACACGAACAAATTCAACAACAACCTCAACATTGAAAAACAAAAACAAATTCAACAACAACCTCAACATTGACAAACACCAACAAATTCAACAACCTCACATTGAAAAACAACAACAACCTCAACATTGAAAAACACCAACAAATTCAACAACAACCTCAACATTGAAAAACAACAACAACCTCAACATTGAAAAACACCTACAAATTCAACAACAACCTCAACATTGAAAAGCACCAACAAATTCAACAACAACCTCGAAATTGAAAAACAACAACAACCTCAACATTGAAAAACACCTACAAATTCAACCACAACCTCAACATTGAAAAACAACAACACCCTCAACATTGAAAAACACCAACAAATACAACAACAACCTCAACATTGAAAAACAGCAACATATTCAACAACAACCTCGAAATTGAAAAACACCAACAAATTCAACAACAACCTCAACATGAAAAATAACAACAACCTCAACATTGAAAAACACTAACAAATTCAACAACAACCTCAACATTGAAAAACAACAACAACCTCAACATTGAAAAACACCAACAAATTCAACAATAACCTCAACATTGAAAAACAACAACAACCTCAACATTGAAAAACACCAACAAATTCAACAACAACCTCAACATTGAAAAACACCAACAAATTCAACAACAACCTCAACATTGAAAAACAACAACAAACTCAACATTGAAAAACACCAACAAATTCAACAACAACTTCAACATTGAAAAAAACCAACAAATTCAACAACAACCTCGACATTGAAAAACACCAACAAATTGAACAACAACCTCAACATTGAAAAACACAAACAAATTCAACAACAACCTCAATATTGAAAAACAACAACCATAACATTGAAAAACACCAACAAATTCAACAACAACCTCAACATTGAAAAACACCAACAAATTCAACAACAACCTCAACATTGAAAAACAACAACAACCTCAACAATGAAAAACACCAACAAATTCAACAATAACCTCAACAATGAAAAACAACAACAACCTCAACATTGAAAAACACCAACAAATTCAACAACAAGCTCAACATTGAAAAACACCAACAAATTCAACAACAACCTCAACATTGAAAAACAACAACAACCTCAACATTGAAAAACACCAACAAATTCAACAACAACCTCAACATTGAAAAACAACAACAACCTCAACATTGAAAAACAAAAACAAATTCAACAACAACCTCAACATTGACAAACACCAACAAATTCAACAACCTCACATTGAAAAACAACAACAACCTCAACATTGAAAAACACCAACAAATTCAACAACAACCTCAACAATGAAAAACAACAACAACCTCAACATTGAAAAACACCTACAAATTCAACAACAACTTCAACATTGAAAAGCACCAACAAATTCAACAACAACCTCGAAATTGAAAAACACCAACAAATTCAACCACAACCTCAACATTGAAAAACAACAACACCCTCAACATTGAAAAACACCAACAAATACAACAACAACCTCAACATTGAAAAACAGCAACATATTCATCAACAACCTCGAAATTGAAAAACACCAACAAATTCAACAACAACCTCAACATGAAAAATAACAACAACCTCAACATTGAAAAACACTAACAAATTCAACAACAACCTCAACATTGAAAAACAACAACAACCTCAACATTGAAAAACACCAACAAATTCAACAATAACCTCAACATTGAAAAACAACAACAACCTCAACATTGAAAAACACCAACAAATTCAACAACAACCTCAACATTGAAAAACACCAACAAATTCAACAACAACCTCAACATTGAAAAACAACAACAAACTCAACATTGAAAAACACCAACAAATTCAACAACAACTTCAACATTGAAAAAAACCAACAAATTCAACAACAACCTCGACATTGAAAAACACCAACAAATTCAACAACAACCTCAACATTGAAAAACACCAACAAATTAAACAACAACCTCAACATTGAAAAACACCAACAAATTGAACAACAACCTCAACATTGAAAAACACAAACAAATTCAACAACAACCTCAATATTGAAAAACAACAACAACCATAACATTGAAAAACACCAACAAATTCAACAACAACCTCAACATTGAAAAACACCAACAAATTCAACAACAACCTCAACATTGAAAAACAACAACAACCTCAACAATGAAAAACACCAACAAATTCAACAATAACCTCAACAATGAAAAACAAAAACAACCTCAATATTGAAAAACACCAACAAATTCAACAACAACCTCAACATTGAAAAACACCAACAAATTCAACAACAACCTCAACATTGAAAAACAACAACAACCTCAACATTGAAAAACACCAACAAATTCAACAACATCCTCAACATTGAAAAACACCAACAAATTCAACAACAACCTCAACATTGAAAAACACCAACAAATTCAACAACAGCTTCAACATTGAAAAAAACCAACAAATTCAACAACAACCTCGACATTGAAAAACACCAACAAATTCAACAACAACCTCAACATTGAAAAACACCAACAAATTCAACAACAACCTCAACATTGAAAAACACCAACAAATTGAACAACAACCTCAACATTGAAAAACAACAACAACCTCAACATTGAAAAACACCAACAAATTCAACAACAACCTCAACATTGAAAAACAACAACAACCTCAACAATGAAAAACACCAACAAATTCAACAATAACCTCAACAATGAAAAACAACAACAACCTCAACATTGAAAAACACCAACAAATTCAACAACAACCTCAACATTGAAAAACACCAACAAATTCAACAACAACCTCAACATTGAAAAACAACAACAACCTCAACATTGAAAAACACCAACAAATTCAACAACAACCTCAACATTGAAAAACAACAACAACCTCAACATTGAAAAACAAAAACAAATTCAACAACAACCTCAACATTGACAAACACCAACAAATTCAACAACCTCACATTGAAAAACAACAACAACCTCAACATTGAAAAACACCAACAAATTCAACAACAACCTCAACAATGAAAAACAACAACAACCTCAACATTGAAAAACACCTACAAATTCAACAACAACTTCAACATTGAAAAGCACCAACAAATTCAACAACAACCTCGAAATTGAAAAACACCAACAAATTCAACCACAACCTCAACATTGAAAAACAACAACACCCTCAACATTGAAAAACACCAACAAATACAACAACAACCTCAACATTGAAAAACAGCAACATATTCAACAACAACCTCGAAATTGAAAAACACCAACAAATTCAACAACAACCTCAACATGAAAAATAACAACAACCTCAACATTGAAAAACACTAACAAATTCAACAACAACCTCAACATTGAAAAACAACAACAACCTCGAAATTGAAAAACACCAACAAATTCAACAATAACCTCAACATTGAAAAACAACAACAACCTCAACATTGAAAAACACCAACAAATTCAACAACAACCTCAACATTGAAAAACACCAACAAATTCAACAACAACCTCAACATTGAAAAACAACAACAAACTCAACATTGAAAAACACCAACAAATTCAACAACAACTTCAACATTGAAAAAAACCAACAAATTCAACAACAACCTCGACATTGAAAAACACCAACAAATTCAACAACAACCTCAACATTGAAAAACACCAACAAATTCAACAACAACCTCAACATTGAAAAACACCAACAAATTGAACAACAACCTCAACATTGAAAAACACAAACAAATTCAACAACAACCTCAATATTGAAAAACAACAACAACCATAACATTGAAAAACACCAACAAATTCAACAACAACCTCAACATTGAAAAACACCAACAAATTCAACAACAACCTCAACATTGAAAAACAACAACAACCTCAACAATGAAAAACACCAACAAATTCAACAATAACCTCAACAATGAAAAACAACAACAACCTCAACATTGAAAAACACCAACAAATTCAACAACAACCTCAACATTGAAAAACACCAACAAATTCAACAACAACCTCAACATTGAAAAACAACAACAACCTCAACATTGAAAAACACCAACAAATTCAACAACATCCTCAACATTGAAAAACACCAACAAATTCAACAACAACCTCAACATTGAAAAACACCAACAAATTCAACAACAGCTTCAACATTGAAAAAAACCAACAAATTCAACAACAACCTCGACATTGAAAAACACCAACAAATTCAACAACAACCTCAACATTGAAAAACACCAACAAATTCAACAACAACCTCAACATTGAAAAACACCAACAAATTGAACAACAACCTCAACATTGAAAAACACAAACAAATTCAAAAACAACCTCAATATTGAAAAACAACAACAACCATAACATTGAAAAACACCAACAAATTCAACAACAACCTCAACATTGAAAAACACCAACAAATTCAACAACAACCTCAACATTGAAAAACAACAACAACCTCAACAATGAAAAACACCAACAAATGCAACAATAACCTCAACAATGAAAAACAACAACAACCTCAACATTGAAAAACACCAACAAATTCAACAACAACCTCAACATTGAAAAACACGAACAAATTCAACAACAACCTCAACATTGAAAAACAACAACAACCTCAACATTGAAAAACACCAACAAATTCAACAACAACCTCAACATTGAAAAACACCAACAAATTCAACAACAACCTCAACATTGAAAAACACCAACAAATTCAACAATAACCTCAACATTGAAAAACACCAACAGCCTCAACATTGAAAAACACCAACAAATTCAACAACAACCTCAACATTGAAAAACACCAACAAATTCAACAACAACCTCAACATTGAAAAACAACAACAACCTCAACATTGAAACACACCAACAAATTCAACAACAACTTCAACATTGAAAAAAACCAACAAATTCAACAACAACCTCGACATTGAAAAAACACCAACAAATTCAACAACAACCTCAACATTGAAAAACACCAACAAATTCAACAACAACCTCAGCATTGAAAAACAACAACAACCTCAACATTGAAAAACACCAACAAATTCAACAACAACCACAACATTGAAAAACAACAACAACCTCAACATTGAAAAACACCAACAAATTCAACAACAACCTCAGCATTGAAAAACAACAACAACCTCAACATTGAAAAACACCAACAAATTCAACAACAACCTCAACATTGAAAAACAACAACAACCTCAACATTGAAAAAACACCAACAAATTCAACAACAACTTCAACATTGAAAAACACCAACAAATTCAACAACAACCTCGAAATTGAAAAACACCAACAAATTCAACAGCAACCTCAACATTGAAAAACAAAAGCAACCTCAACATTGAAAAACACCAACAAATTCAACAACAACCTCAACATTGAAAAACAACAACAACCTCAACATTGAAAAACACCAACAAATTCAACAACAACCTCAACATTTAAAAACACCAACAAATTCAACAACACAACATTGAAAAACAACAACAATCTCAACATTGAAAAACACCAACAAATTCAACAACAACCTCAACATTGAAAAACAGCAACAACCTCAACATTGAAAAACACCAACAAATTCAACAACAACTTCAACATTGAACAACACCAACAAATTCAACAACAACCTCGACATTGAAAAACACCATGAAATTCAACAACAACCTCAACATTGAAAAACAACAACAACCTCAACATTGAAAAACACCAACAAATTCAACAAAAACCTCAACATTGAAAACACCAACAAATTCAACAACAACCTCAACATTTAAAAACGCCAACAAATTCAACAACAACCTCAACATTGAAAAACACCAACAAATTCAACAACAACCTCAACATTGAAAAACAACAACCTCAACATTGAAAAACGCCAACAAATTCAACAACAACCTCAACATTGAAAAACACCAACAAATTCAACAACAACCTCAACATTGAAAAACAACAACCTCAACATTGAAAAACACCAACAAATTCAACAACAACCCCGACATTGAAACACACCAACAAATTCAACAACAACCACAACTTTGAAAAACAACAACAATCTCATCATGGAAAAACACCAACAAATTCAAGAACAACCTCAACATGTAAAAACAACAACAACCTCAACATTGAAAAACACCAACAAATTCAACAACGACCTCAACATTGAAAAACACCAACAAATTCAACAACAACCTCAACATTGAAAAACACCAACAAACTCAACAAGAACCGCAACATTGAAAAACAACAACAACCTCAACATTGAAAAACACCAACAAATTCAACAACAACCTCAACATTGAAAAACACCAACAAATTCAACAACAAACTCAACATTCAAAAACACCAACAAATTCAACAACAACCTCAACTTTGAAAAACAACAACAACCTCAACATTGAAAAACACCAACAAATTCAACAACAACCTCAACATTGAAAAACAACAACAACCTCAACATTGAAAAACAACAACAACCTCAACATTGAAAAACACCAACAAATTCAACAACAACCTCAACATTGCAAAACACCAACAAATTCAACAACAACCTCAACATTGAAAAACAACAACAACCTCGACATTGAAAAACACCAACAAATTCAACAACAAACTCAACATTGAAAAACACCAACAAATTCAACAACAACCTCAACATTAAAAAAGACCAACAAATTCAACAACAACCTCAACATTGAAAAACAACAACAACCTCAACATTGTAAAACACCAACAAATTCAACAACAACCTCAACATTGAAAAACACCAACAAATTCAACAACAACCTCAACATTGAAAAACAACAACCTCAACATTGAAAAACACCAACAAATTCAACAACAACCCCGACATTGAAACACACCAACAAATTCAACAACAACCACAACTTTGAAAAACAACAACAATCTCATCATGGAAAAACACCAACAAATTCAACAACAACCTCAACATTGAAAAACACCAACAAATTCAACAACAACCTCAACATTGAAAAACAACAACCTCAACATTGAAAAACGCCAGCAAATTGAACAACAACCTCAACATTGAAAAACACCAACAAATTCAACAACAACCTCAACATTGAAAAACAACAACCTCAACATTGAAAAACACCAACAAATTCAACAACAACCCCGACATTGAAACACACCAACAAATTCAACAACAACCACAACTTTGAAAAACAACAACAATCTCATCATGGAAAAACACCAACAAATTCAACAACAACCTCAACATTGAAAAACAACAACATCCTCAAAATTGAAAAACACCAACAAATTCAAGAACAACCTCAACATTTAAAAACAACAACAACCTCAACATTGAAAAACACCAACAAATTCAACAACGACCTCAACATTGAAAAACACCAACAAATTCAACAACAACCTCAACATTGAAAAACACGAACAAACTCAACAACAACCGCAACATTGAAAAACAACAACAACCTCAACATTGAAAAACACCAACAAATTCAACAACAACCTCAACATTGAAAAACACCAACAAATTCAACACCAAACTCAACATTCAAAAACACCAACAAATTCAACAACAACCTCAACTTTGAAAAACAACAACAACCTCAACATTGAAAAACACCAACAAATTCAACAACAACCTCAACATTGAAAAACAACAACAACCTCAACATTGAAAAACAACAACAACCTCAACATTGAAAAACACCAACAAATTCAACAACAACCTCAACATTGCAAAACACCAACAAATTCAACAACAACCTCAACATTGAAAAACAACAACAACCTCGACATTGAAAAACACCAACAAATTCAACAACAAACTCAACATTGAAAAACACCAACAAATTCAACAACAACCTCAACATTAAAAAAGACCAACAAATTCAACAACAATCTCAACATTGAAAAACAACAACAACCTCAACATTGAAAAACACCAACAAATTCAACAACAACCTCAACATTGAAAAACACCAACAAATTCAACAACAACCTCAACATTGAAAAACAACAACCTCAACATTGAAAAACACCAACAAATTCAACAACAACCCCGACATTGAAACACACCAACAAATTCAACAACAACCACAACTTTGAAAAACAACAACAATCTCATCATGGAAAAACACCAACAAATTCAACAACAACCTCAACATTGAAAAACAACAACATCCTCAAAATTGAAAAACACCAACAAATTCAAGAACAACCTCAACATTTAAAAACAACAACAACCTCAACATTGAAAAACACCAACAAATTCAACAACGACCTCAACATTGAAAAACACCAACAAATTCAACAACAACCTCAACATTGAAAAACACCAACAAACTCAACAACAACCGCAACATTGAAAAACAACAACAACCTCAACATTGAAAAACACCAACAAATTCAACAACAACCTCAACATTGAAAAACACCAACAAATTCAACAACAACCTCAACATTGAAAAACACCAACAAATTCAACAATAACCTCAACATTGAAAAACAACAACAGCCTCAACATTGAAAAACACCAACAAATTCAACAACAACCTCAACATTGAAAAACACCAACAAATTCAACAACAACCTCAACATTGAAAAACAATAACAACCTCAACATTGAAACACACCAACAAATTCAACAACAACTTCAACATTGAAAAAAACCAACAAATTCAACAACAACCTCGACATTGAAAAACACCAACAAATTCAACAACAACCTCAACATTGAAAAACACCAACAAATTCAACAACAACCTCAGCATTGAAAAACAACAACAACCTCAACATTGAAAAACACCAACAAATTCAACAACAACCTCAACATTGAAAAACAACAACAACCTCAACATTGAAAAACACCAACAAATTCAACAACAACCTCAACATTGAAAAACAACAACAACCTCAACATTGAAAAACACCAACAAATTCAACAACAACCTCAACATTGAAAAACAACAACAACCTCAACATTGAAAAACACCAACAAATTCAACAACAACTTCAACATTGAAAAACACCAACAAATTCAACAACAACCTCGATATTGAAAAACACCAACAAATTCAACAGCAACCTCAACATTGAAAAACAACAACAACCTCAACATTGAAAAACACCAACAAATTCAACAACAACCTCAACATTGAAAAACAACAACAACCTCAACATTGAAAAACACCAACAAATTCAACAACAACCTCAACATTTAAAAACACCAACAAATTCAACAACACAACATTGAAAAACAACAACAATCTCAACATTGAAAAACACCAACAAATTCAACAACAACCTCAACATTGAAAAACAGCAACAACCTCAACATTGAAAAACACCAACAAATTCAACAACAACTTCAACATTGAACAACACCAACAAATTCAACAACAACCTCGACATTGAAAAACACCATGAAATTCAACAACAACCTCAACATTGAAAAACAACAACAACCTCAACATTGAAAAACACCAACAAATTCAACAAAAACCTCAACATTGAAAACACCAACAAATTCAACAACAACCTCAACATTTAAAAACGCCAACAAATTCAACAACAACCTCAACATTGAAGAACACCAACAAATTCAACAACAACCTCAACATTGAAAAACAACAACCTCAACATTGAAAAACGCCAACAAATTCAACAACAACCCCGACATTGAAACACACCAACAAATTCAACAACAACCACAACTTTGAAAAACAACAACAATCTCATCATGGAAAAACACCAACAAATTCAACAACAACCTCAACATTGAAAAACAACAACATCCTCAAAATTGAAAAACACCAACAAATTCAAGAACAACCTCAACATTTAAAAACAACAACAACCTCAACGTTGAAAAACACCAACAAATTCAACAACGACCTCAACATTGAAAAACACCAACAAATTCAACAACAACCTCAACATTGAAAAACACCAACAAACTCAACAACAACCGCAACATTGAAAAACAACAACAACCTCAACATTGAAAAACACCAACAAATTCAACAACAACCTCAACATTGAAAAACACCAACAAATTCAACAACAACCTCAACATTGAAAAACAACAACAACCTCAACATTGAAAAACACCAACAAATTCAACAACAACTTCAACATTGAAAAACACCAACAAATTCAACAACAACCTCGAAATTGAAAAACACCAACAAATTCAACAGCAACCTCAACATTGAAAAACAACAACAACCTCAACATTGAAAAACACCAACAAATTCAACAACAACCTCAACATTGAAAAACAACAACAACCTCAACATTGAAAAACACCAACAAATTCAACAACAACCTCAACATTTAAAAACACCAACAAATTCAACAACACAACATTGAAAAACAACAACAATCTCAACATTGAAAAACACCAACAAATTCAACAACAACCTCAACATTGAAAAACAGCAACAACCTCAACATTGAAAAACACCAACAAATTCAACAACAACTTCAACATTGAACAACACCAACAAATTCAACAACAACCTCGACATTGAAAAACACCATGAAATTCAACAACAACCTCAACATTGAAAAACAACAACAACCTCAACATTGAAAAACACCAACAAATTCAACAAAAACCTCAACATTGAAAACACCAACAAATTCAACAACAACCTCAACATTTAAAAACGCCAACAAATTCAACAACAACCTCAACATTGAAGAACACCAACAAATTCAACAACAACCTCAACATTGAAAAACAACAACCTCAACATTGAAAAACGCCAACAAATTCAACAACAACCCCGACATTGAAACACACCAACAAATTCAACAACAACCACAACTTTGAAAAACAACAACAATCTCATCATGGAAAAACACCAACAAATTCAACAACAACCTCAACATTGAAAAACAACAACATCCTCAAAATTGAAAAACACCAACAAATTCAAGAACAACCTCAACATTTAAAAACAACAACAACCTCAACGTTGAAAAACACCAACAAATTCAACAACGACCTCAACATTGAAAAACACCAACAAATTCAACAACAACCTCAACATTGAAAAACACCAACAAACTCAACAACAACCGCAACATTGAAAAACAACAACAACCTCAACATTGAAAAACACCAACAAATTCAACAACAACCTCAACATTGAAAAACACCAACAAATTCAACAACAAACTCAACATTCAAAAACACCAACAAATTCAACAACAACCTCAACTTTGAAAAACAACAACAACCTCAAAATTGAAAAACACCAACAAATTCAACAACCTCAACATTGAAAAACAACAACAACCTCAACATTGAAAAACAACAACAACCTCAACATTGAAAAACACCAACAAATTCAACAACAACCTCAACATTGAAAAACACCAACAAATTCAACAACAACCTCAACATTGAAAAACAACAACAACCTCGACATTGAAAAACACCAACAAATTCAACAACAAACTCAACATTGAAAAACACCAACAAATTCAACAACAACCTCAACATTAAAAAAGACCAACAAATTCAACAACAACCTCAACATTGAAAAACAACAACAACCTCAACATTGAAAAACACCAACAAATTCAACAATAACCTCAACATTGAAAAACAACAACAACCTCAACATTGAAAAACACCAACAAATCCAACAACAACCTCAACATTGAAAAACACCAACAAATTCAACAACAACCTCAACATTGAAAAACAACAACAAACTCAACATTGAAAAACACCAACTAATTCAACAACAACTTCAACATTGAAAAAAACCAACAAATTCAACAACAACGTCGACATTGAAAAACACCAACAAATTCAACAACAACCTCAACATTGAAAAACACCAACAAATTCAACAACAACCTCAACATTGAAAAACACCAACAAATTGAACAACAACCCCACATTGAAAAACACAAACAAATTCAACAACAACCTCAACATTGAAAAACAACAACAACCTCAACATTGAAAAACACCAACAAATTCAACAACAACCTCAACATTTAAAAACACCAACAAATTCAACAACACAACATTGAAAAACAACAACAATCTCAACATTGAAAAACACCAACAAATTCAACAACAACCTCAACATTGAAAAACAGCAACAACCTCAACATTGAAAAACACCAACAAATTCAACAACAACTTCAACATTGAACAACACCAACAAATTCAACAACAACCTCGACATTGAAAAACACCATGAAATTCAACAACAACCTCAACATTGAAAAACAACAACAACCTCAACATTGAAAAACACCAACAAATTCAACAAAAACCTCAACATTGAAAACACCAACAAATTCAACAACAACCTCAACATTTAAAAACGCCAACAAATTCAACAACAACCTCAACATTGAAGAACACCAACAAATTCAACAACAACCTCAACATTGAAAAACAACAACCTCAACATTGAAAAACGCCAACAAATTCAACAACAACCCCGACATTGAAACACACCAACAAATTCAACAACAACCACAACTTTGAAAAACAACAACAATCACATCATGGAAAAACACCAACAAATTCAACAACAACCTCAACATTGAAAAACAACAACATCCTCAAAATTGAAAAACACCAACAAATTCAAGAACAACCTCAACATTTAAAAACAACAACAACCTCAACGTTGAAAAACACCAACAAATTCAACAACGACCTCAACATTGAAAAACACCAACAAATTCAACAACAACCTCAACATTGAAAAACACCAACAAACTCAACAACAACCGCAACATTGAAAAACAACAACAACCTCAACATTGAAAAACACCAACAAATTCAACAACAACCTCAACATTGAAAAACACCAACAAATTCAACAACAAACTCAACATTCAAAAACACCAACAAATTCAACAACAACCTCAACTTTGAAAAACAACAACAACCTCAAAATTGAAAAACACCAACAAATTCAACAACAACCTCAACATTGAAAAACAACAACAACCTCAACATTGAAAAACAACAACAACCTCAACATTGAAAAACACCAACAAATTCAACAACAACCTCAACATTGAAAAACACCAACAAATTCAACAACAACCTCAACATTGAAAAACAACAACAACCTCGACATTGAAAAACACCAACAAATTCAACAACAAACTCAACATTGAAAAACACCAACAAATTCAACAACAACCTCAACATTAAAAAAGACCAACAAATTCAACAACAACCTCAACATTGAAAAACAACAACAACCTCAACATTGAAAAACACCAACAAATTCAACAATAACCTCAACATTGAAAAACAACAACAACCTCAACATTGAAAAACACCAACAAATCCAACAACAACCTCAACATTGAAAAACACCAACAACTTCAACAACAACCTCAACATTGAAAAACAACAACAAACTCAACATTGAAAAACACCAACTAATTCAACAACAACTTCAACATTGAAAAAAACCAACAAATTCAACAACAACGTCGACATTGAAAAACACCAACAAATTCAACAACAACCTCAACATTGAAAAACACCAACAAATTCAACAACAACCTCAACATTGAAAAACACCAACAAATTGAACAACAACCTCACATTGAAAAACACAAACAAATTCAACAGCAACCTCAATATTGAAAAACAACAACAACCATAACATTGAAAAACACCAACAAATTCAACAACAACCTCAACATTGAAAAACACCAACAAATTCAACAACATCCTCAACATTGAAAAACAACAACAACCTCAACAATGAAAAACACCAACAAATTCAACAATAACCTCAACAATGAAAAACAACAACAACCTCAACATTGAAAAACACCAACAAATTCAACAACAACCTCAACATTGAAAAACACCAACAAATTCAACAACAACCTCAACATTGAAAAACAACAACAACCTCAACATTGAAAAACACCAACAAATTCAACAACAACCTCAACATTGAAAAACACCAACAAATTCAACAACAAACTCAACATTCAAAAAGACCAACAAATTCAACTACAACCTCAACATTGAAAAACACCAACAAATTCAACAATAACCTCAACATTGAAAAACAACAACAACCTCAACATTGAAAAACACCAACAAATTCAACAACAACCTCAACATTGAAAAACACCAACAAATTCAACAACAACCTCAACATTGAAAAACAACAACAACCTCAACATTGAAACACACCAACAAATTCAACAACAACTTCAACATTGAAAAAAACCAACAAATTCAACAACAACCTCGACATTGAAAAACACCAACAAATTCAACAACAACCTCAACATTGAAAAACACCAACAAATTCAACAAAAACATCAACATTGAAAAACACCAACAAATTGAACAACAACCTCAACATTGAAAAACACAAACAAATTCAACAACAACCTCAATATTGAAAAACAACAACCATAACATTGAAAAACACCAACAAATTCAACAACAACCTCAACATTGAAAAACACCAACAAATTCAACAACAACCTCAACATTGAAAAACAACAACAACCTCAACAATGAAAAACACCAACAAATTCAACAATAACCTCAACAATGAAAAACAACAACAACCTCAACAATGAAAAACACCAACAAATTCAACAACAACCTCAACATTGAAAAACAGCAACAACCTCAACATTGAAAAACACCAACAAATTCAACAACAACTTCAACATTGAACAACACCAACAAATTCAACAACAACCTCGACATTGAAAAACACCATGAAATTCAACAACAACCTCAACATTGAAAAACAACAACAACCTCAACATTGAAAAACACCAACAAATTCAACAAAAACCTCAACATTGAAAACACCAACAAATTCAACAACAACCTCAACATTTAAAAACGCCAACAAATTCAACAACAACCTCAACATTGAAGAATACCAACAAATTCAACAACAACCTCAACATTGAAAAACAACAACCTCAACATTGAAAAACGCCAACAAATTCAACAACAACCTCAACATTGAAAAACACCAACAAATTCAACAACAACCTCAACATTGAAAAACAACAACCTCAACATTGAAAAACACCAACAAATTCAACAACAACCCCGACATTGAAACACACCAACAAATTCAACAACAACCACAACTTTGAAAAACAACAACAATCTCATCATGGAAAAACACCAACAAATTCAACAACAACCTCAACATTGAAAAACAACAACATCCTCAAAATTGAAAAACACCAACAAATTCAAGAACAACCTCAACATTTAAAAACAACAACAACCTCAACATTGAAAAACACCAACAAATTCAAAAACGACCTCAACATTGAAAAACACCAACAAATTCAACAACAACCTCAACATTGAAAAACACCAACAAACTCAACAACAACCGCAACATTGAAAAACAACAACAACCTCAACATTGAAAAACACCAACAAATTCAACAACAACCTCAACATTGAAAAACACCAACAAATTCAACAACAAACTCAACATTCAAAAACACCAACAAATTCAACAACAACCTCAACTTTGAAAAACAACAACAACCTCAAAATTGAAAAACACCAACAAATTCAACAACAACCTCAACATTGAAAAACAACAACAACCTCAACATTGAAAAACAACAACAACCTCAACATTGAAAAACACCAACAAATTCAACAACAACCTCAACATTGAAAAACACCAACAAATTCAACAACAACCTCAACATTGAAAAACAACAACAACCTCGACATTGAAAAACACCAACAAATTCAACAACAAACTCAACATTGAAAAACACCAACAAATTCAACAACAACCTCAACATTAAAAAAGACCAACAAATTCAACAACAACCTCAACATTGAAAAACAACAACAACCTCAACATTGAAAAACACCAACAAATTCAACAATAACCTCAACATTGAAAAACAACAACAACCTCAACATTGAAAAACACCAACAAATTCAACAACAACCTCAACATTGAAAAACACCAACAAATTCAACAACAACCTCAACATTGAAAAACAACAACAAACTCAACATTGAAAAACACCAACTAATTCAACAACAACTTCAACATTGAAAAAAACCAACAAATTCAACAACAACGTCGACATTGAAAAACACCAACAAATTCAACAACAACCTCAACATTGAAAAACACCAACAAATTCAACAACAACCTCAACATTGAAAAACACCAACAAATTGAACAACAACCTCACATTGAAAAACACAAACAACTTCAACAGCAACCTCAATATTGAAAAACAACAACAACCATAACATTGAAAAACACCAACAAATTCAACAACAACCTCAACATTGAAAAACACCAACAAATTCAACAACAACCTCAACATTGAAAAACAACAACAACCTCAACAATGAAAAACACCAACAAATTCAACAATAACCTCAACAATGAAAAACAACAACAACCTCAACATTGAAAAACACCAACAAATTCAACAACAACCTCAACATTGAAAAACACCAACAAATTCAACAACAACCTCAACATTGAAAAACAACAACAACCTCAACATTGAAAAACACCAACAAATTCAACAACAACCTCAACATTGAAAAACACCAACAAATTCAACAACAAACTCAACATTCAAAAACACCAACAAATTCAACAACAACCTCAACATTGAAAAACACCAACAAATTCAACAATAACCTCAACATTGAAAAACAACAACAACCTCAACATTGAAAAACACCAATAAATTCAACAACAACCTCAACATTGAAAAACACCAACAAATTCAACAACAACCTCAACATTGAAAAACAACAACAACCTCAACATTGAAACACACCAACAAATTCAACAACAACTTCAACATTGAAAAAAACCAACAAATTCAACAACAACCTCGACATTGAAAAACACCAACAAATTCAACAACAACCTCAACATTGAAAAACACCAACAAATTCAACAACAACCTCAACATTGAAAAACACCAACAAATTGAACAACAACCTCAACATTGAAAAACACAAACAAATTCAACAACAACCTCAATATTGAAAAACAACAACCATAACATTGAAAAACACCAACAAATTCAACAACAACCTCAACATTGAAAAACACCAACAAATTCAACAACAACCTCAACATTGAAAAACAACAACAACCTCAACAATGAAAAACACCAACAAATTCAACAATAACCTCAACAATGAAAAACAACAACAACCTCAACAATGAAAAACACCAACAAATTCAACAACAACCTCAACATTGAAAAACACCAACAAATTCAACAACAACCTCAACATTGAAAACCAACAACAACCTCAACATTCAAAAACACCAACAAATTCAACAACAACCTCAACATTGAAAAACAACAACAACCTCAACATTGAAAAACAAAAACAAATTCAACAACAACCTCAACATTGACAAACACCAACAAACTCAACAACCTCACATTGAAAAACAACAACAACCTCAACATTGAAAAACACCAACAAATTCAACAACAACCTCAACATTGAAAAACAACAACAACCTCAACATTGAAAAACACCAACAAATTCAACAACAACTTCAACATTGAAAAGCACCAACAAATTCAACAACAACCTCGAAATTGAAAAACACCAACAAATTCAACCACAACCTCAACATTGAAAAACAACAACACCCTCAACATTGAAAAACACCAACAAATTCAACAACAACCTCAACATTGAAAAACAGCAACATATTCAACAACAACCCCGAAAATGAAAAACACCAACAAATTCAACAACAACCTCAACATGAAAAACAACAACAACCTCAACATTGAAAAACACCAACAAATTCAACAACAACCTCAACATTGAACAACAACAACAACCTCAACATTGAAAAACACCAACAAATTCAACAACAACTTCAACATTGAAAAACACCAACAAATTCAACAACAAACACGACATTGAAAAACACCAACATATTCAACAACAACCTCAACATTGAAAAACAACAACAACCTCAAGATTGAAAAAACCAACAAATTCAACAACAACCTCAACATTGAAAAACGCCAACAAATTCAACAACAACCTCAACATTGAAAAACAATAACAACGTCAACATTGAAAAACACCAACAAATTCAACAATAACCTCAACATTGAAAAAGAACAACAACCTCAACATTGAAAAACACCAACAAATTCAACAGCAACCTCAAAATTGAAAAACACCAACAAATTCAACAACAACCTCAACATTGAAAAACAACAACAACCTCAACATTGAATAACACCAACAAATTCAACCACAACCTCAACATTGAAAAACAACAACAACCTCAACATTGAAAAACACCAACAAATTCAACAATAACCTCAACATTGAAAAACAACAACAACCTCAACATTGAAAAACACCAACAAATTCAACAACAACCTCAACATTGAAGAACACGAACAAATTCAACAACAACCTCAACATTGAAAAACAACAACAACCTCAACATTGAAAAACACCAACAAATTCAACAACAACCTCAACATTGAAAAACAACAACAACCTCAACATTGAAAAACACGAACAAATTCAACAACAACCTCAACTTTGAAAAACAACAAAAAATTCAACAACAACCTCGAAATTGAAAAACACCAACAAATTCAACAACAACCTCAACATTGAAAAACAACAACAACCTCAACATTGAAAAACACCAACAAATTCAACAACAACCTCAACATTGAAAAACAACAACAACCTCAACATTGAAAAACACCAACAAATTCAACAACAACCTCAACATTTAAAAACACCAACAAATTCAACAACACAACATTGAAAAACAACAACAACCTCAACATTGAAAAACACCAACAAATTCAACAACAACTTCAACATTGAAAAACACCATGAAATTCAACAACAACCTCAACATTGAAAAACAACAACAACCTCAACATTGAAAAACACCAACAAATTCAACAAAAACCTCAACATTGAAAACACCAACAAATTCAACAACAACCTCAACATTTAAAAACGCCAACAAATTCAACAACAACCTCAACATTGAAAAACACCAACAAATTCAACAACAAACTCAACATTGAAAAACAACAACCTCAACATTGAAAAACGCCAACAAATTCAACAACAACCTCAACATTGAAAAACACCAACAAATTCAACAACAACCTCAACATTGAAAAACAACAACCTCAACATTGAAAAACACCAACAAATTCAACAACAACCCCGACATTGAAACACACCAACAAATTCAACAACAACCTCAACTTTGAAAAACAACAACAATCTCATCATGGAAAAACACCAACAACCTCAACATTGAAAAACAACAACAAATTCAACAACGACCTCAACATTGAAAAACACCAACAAATTCAACAACAACCTCAACATTGAAAAACACCAACAAACTCAACAACAACCGCAACATTGAAAAACAACAACAACCTCAACATTGAAAAACACCAACAAATTCAACAACAACCTCAACATTGAAAAACACCAACAAATTCAACAACAACCTCAACATTGAAAAACAACAACAACCTCAACATTGAAAAACACCAACAAATTCAACAACAACCTCAACATTGAAAAACAACAACAACCTCAACATTGAAAAACACGAACAAATTCAACAACAACCTCAACATTGAAAAACAACAACAAACTCAACATTGAAAAACACCAACAAATTCAACAATAACCTCAACATTGAAAAACAACAACAAACTCAACATTGAAAAACACCAACAAATTCAACAACAACCTCAACATTGAAAAACACCAACAAATTCAACAACAACCTCAACATTGAAAAACAACGACAACCTCGACATTGAAAAACACCAACAAATTCAAAAACAACCTCAACATTGAAAAACACCAACAAATTCAACAACAACCTCAACATTAAAAAAGACCAACAAATTCAACAACAACCTCAACATTGAAAAACAACAACAACCTCAACATTGAAAAACACCAACAAATTCAACAATAACCTCAACATTGAAAAACAACAACAACCTCAACATTGAAAAACAGCAACAAATTCAACAACAACCTCAACATTGAAAAACACCAACAAATTCAACAACAACCTCAACATTGAAAAACAACAACAACCTCAACATTGAAACACACCAACAAATTCAACAACAACTTCAACATTGAAAAAAACCAACAAATTCAACAACAACCTCAACATTGAAAAACACCAACAAATTCAACAACAAACTCAACATTCAAAAACACCAACAAATTCAACAACAACCTCAACTTTGAAAAACAACAACAACCTCAACATTGAAAAACACCAACAAATTCAACAACTACCTCAACATTGAAAAACAACAACAACCTCAACATTGAAAAACAACAACAACCTCAACATTGAAAAACACCAACAAATTCAACAACAACCTCAGCATTGAAAAACACCAACAAATTCAACAACAACCTCAACATTGAAAAACAACAACAAATTCAACAATAACCTCAACATTGAAAAACAACAACAACCTCAACATTGAAAAAGACCAACAAATTCAACAACAACCTCAACATTGAAAAACACCAACAAATTCAACAACAACCTCAACATTGAAAAACAACAACAAACTCAACATTGAAAAACACCAACAAATTCAATAACAACTTCAACATTGAAAAAAACCAACAAATTCAACAACAACCTCGACATTGAAAAACACCAACAAATTCAACAACAACCTCAACATTGAAAAACACCAACAAATTCAACAACAACCTCAACATTGAAAAACACCAACAAATTGAACAACAACCTCACATTGAAAAACACAAACAAATTCAACAGCAACCTTAATATTGAAAAACAACAACAACCATAACATTGAAAAACACCAACAAATTCAACAACAACCTCAACATTGAAAAACACCAACAAATTCAACAACAACCTCAACATTGAAAAACAACAACAATCTCAACAATGAAAAACACCAACAAATTCAACAATAACCTCAACAATGAAAAACAACAACAACCTCAACATTGAAAAACACCAACAAATTCAACAACAACCTCAACATTCAAAAACACCAACAAATTCAACAACAACCTCAACATTGAAAAACGACAACAACCTCAACATTGAAAAACACCAACAAATTCAACAACAACCTCAACATTGAAAAACACCAACAAATTCAACAACAAACTCAACATTCAAAAACACCAACAAATTCAACAACAACCTCAACATTGAAAAACACCAACAAATTCAACAATAACCTCAACATTGAAAAACAACAACAACCTCAACATTGAAAAACACCAACAAATTCAATAACAACCTCAACATTGAAAAACACCAACAAATTCAACAACAACCTCAACATTGAAAAACAACAACAACCTCAACATTGAAACACACCAACAAATTCAACAACAACTTCAACATTGAAAAAAACCAACAAATTCAACAACAACCTCGACATTGAAAAACACCAACAAATTCAACAACAACCTCAACATTGAAAAACAACAACAACCTCAACATTGAAAAACACGAACAAATTCAACAACAACCTCAACATTGAAAAACAACAACAAACTCAACATTGAAAAACACCAACAAATTCAACAATAACCTCAACATTGAAAAACAACAACAAACTCAACATTGAAAAACACCAACAAATTCAACAACAACCTCAACATTGAAAAACACCAACAAATTCAACAACAACCTCAACATTGAAAAACAACGACAACCTCGACATTGAAAAACACCAACAAATTCAAAAACAACCTCAACATTGAAAAACACCAACAAATTCAACAACAACCTCAACATTAAAAAAGACCAACAAATTCAACAACAACCTCAACATTGAAAAACAACAACAACCTCAACATTGAAAAACACCAACAAATTCAACAATAACCTCAACATTGAAAAACAACAACAACCTCAACATTGAAAAACAGCAACAAATTCAACAACAACCTCAACATTGAAAAACACCAACAAATTCAACAACAACCTCAACATTGAAAAACAACAACAACCTCAACATTGAAACACACCAACAAATTCAACAACAACTTCAACATTGAAAAAAACCAACAAATTCAACAACAACCTCAACATTGAAAAACACCAACAAATTCAACAACAAACTCAACATTCAAAAACACCAACAAATTCAACAACAACCTCAACTTTGAAAAACAACAACAACCTCAACATTGAAAAACACCAACAAATTCAACAACTACCTCAACATTGAAAAACAACAACAACCTCAACATTGAAAAACAACAACAACCTCAACATTGAAAAACACCAACAAATTCAACAACAACCTCAGCATTAAAAAAGACCAACAAATTCAACAACAACCTCAACATTGAAAAACAACAACAACCTCAACATTGAAAAACACCAACAAATTCAACAATAACCTCAACATTGAAAAACAACAACAACCTCAACATTGAAAAAGACCAACAAATTCAACAACAACCTCAACATTGAAAAACACCAACAAATTCAACAACAACCTCAACATTGAAAAACAACAACAAACTCAACATTGAAAAACACCAACAAATTCAATAACAACTTCAACATTGAAAAAAACCAACAAATTCAACAACAACCTCGACATTGAAAAACACCAACAAATTCAACAACAACCTCAACATTGAAAAACACCAACAAATTCAACAACAACCTCAACATTGAAAAACAACAACAATCTCAACAATGAAAAACACCAACAAATTCAACAATAACCTCAACAATGAAAAACAACAACAACCTCAACATTGAAAAACACCAACAAATTCAACAACAACCTCAACATTCAAAAACACCAACAAATTCAACAACAACCTCAACATTGAAAAACGACAACAACCTCAACATTGAAAAACACCAACAAATTCAACAACAACCTCAACATTGAAAAACACCAACAAATTCAACAACAAACTCAACATTCAAAAACACCAACAAATTCAACAACAACCTCAACATTGAAAAACACCAACAAATTCAACAATAACCTCAACATTGAAAAACAACAACAACCTCAACATTGAAAAACACCAACAAATTCAATAACAACCTCAACATTGAAAAACACCAACAAATTCAACAACAACCTCAACATTGAAAAACAACAACAACCTCAACATTGAAACACACCAACAAATTCAACAACAACTTCAACATTGAAAAAAACCAACAAATTCAACAACAACCTCGACATTGAAAAACACCAACAAATTCAACAACAACCTCAACATTGAAAAACACCAACAAATTCAACAACAACCTCAACATTGAAAAACACCAACAAATTGAACAAAAACCTCAACATTGAAAAACACAAACAAATTCAACAACAACCTCAATATTGAAAAACAACAACCATAACATTGAAAAACACCAACAAATTCAACAACAACCTCAACATTGAAAAACACCAACAAATTCAACAACAACCTCAACATTGAAAAACAACAACAACCTCAACAATGAAAAACACCAACAAATTCAACAATAACCTCAACAATGAAAAACAACAGCAACCTCAAGGGTGAAAAACACCAACAAATTCAACAACAACCTCAACATTGAAAAACACCAACAAATTCAACAACAACCTCAACATTGACAACCAACAACAACCTCAACATTCAAAAACACCAACAAATTCAACAGCAACCTCAACATTGAAAAACAACAACAACCTCAACATTGAAAAACAAAAACAAATTCAACAACAACCTCAACATTGACAAACACCAACAAATTCAACAACCTCACATTGAAAAACAACAACAACCTCAACATTGAAAAACACCAACAAATTCAACAACAACCTCAACATTGAAAAACAACAACAACCTCAACATTGAAAAACACCAACAAATTCAACAACATCTTCAACATTGAAAAGCACCAACAAATTCAACAACAACCTCGAAATTGAAAAACACCAACAAATTCAACCACAACCTCAACATTGAAAAACAACAACACCCTCAACATTGAAAAACACCAACAAATTCAACAACAACCTCAACATTGAAAAACAGCAACATATTCAACAACAACCTCGAAATTGAAAAACACCAACAAATTCAACAACAACCTCAACATGAAAAACAACAACAACCTCAACATTGAAAAACACCAACAAATTCAACAACAACCTCAACATTGAATAACAACAACAACCTCAACATTGAAAAACACCAACAAATTCAACAACAACTTCAACATTGAAAAACACCAACAAATTCAACAACAAACACGACATTGAAAAACACCAACATATTCAACAACAACCTCAACATTGAAAAACAACAACAACCTCAAGATTGAAAAAACCAACAAATTCAACAACAACCTCAACATTGAAAAACGCCAACAAATTCAACAACAACCTCAACATTGAAAAACAACAACAACGTCAACATTGAAAAACACCAACAAACTCAACAATAACCTCAACATTGATAAACAACAACAACCTCAACATTGAAAAACACCAACAAATTCAACAGCAACCTCAAAATTGAAAAAACACCAACAAATTCAACAACAACCTCAACATTGAAAAACAACAAGAACCTCAACATTGAATAACACCAACAAATTCAACAACAAACTCAACATTGAAAAACAACAACAACCTCAACATTGAAAAACACCAACAAATTCAACAATAACCTCAACATTGAAAAACAACAACAACCTCAACATTGAAAAACACCAACAAATTCAACAACAACCTCAACATTGAAAAACACCAACAAATTCAACAACAACCTCAACATTGAAAAACAACAACAGCCTCAACATTGAAAAAGACCAACAAATTCAAGAACAACCTCAACATTGAAAAACAACAACAACCTCAACATTGAAAAACACCAACAAATTCAACAACAACCTCAACATTGAAAAACAACAAAAAATTCAACAACAACCTCAGCATTGAAAAACAACAACAACCTCAACATTGAAAAACATCAACAAATTCAACAACAACCTCAACATTGAAAAACAACAACAACCTCAACATTGAAAAACACCAACAAATTCAACAACAACTTCAACATTGAAAAACACCAACAAATTCAACAACAACCTCGAAATTGAAAAACACCAACAAATTCAACAACAACCTCAACATTGAAAAACAACAACAACCTCAACATTGAAAAACACCAACAAATTCAACAAAAACCTCAACATTGAAAACACCAACAAATTCAACAACAACCTCAACATTGAAAAACAACAACAACGTCAACATTGAAAAACACCAACAAATTCAACAATAACCTCAACATTGATAAACAACAACAACCTCAACATTGAAAAACACCAACAAATTCAACAGCAACCTCAAAATTGAAAAAACACCAACAAATTCAACAACAACCTCAACATTGAAAAACAACAACAACCTCAACATTGAATAACACCAACAAATTCAACAACAAACTCAACATTGAAAAACAACAACAACCTCAACATTGAAAAACACCAACAAATTCAACAACAACCCCGACATTGAAACACACCAACAAATTCAACAACAACCTCAACTTTGAAAAACAACAACAATCTCATCATGGAAAAACACCAACAACCTCAACATTGAAAAACAACAACAAATTTAACAACGACCTCAACATTGAAAAACACCAACAAATTCAACAACAACCTCAACATTGAAAAACACCAACAAACTCAACAACAACCGCAACATTGAAAAACAACAACAACCTCAACATTGAAAAACACCAACAAATTCAACAACAACCTCAACATTGAAAAACACCAACAAATTCAACAACAACCTCAACATTGAAAAACAACAACAACCTCAACATTGAAAAACACCAACAAATTCAACAACAACCTCAACATTGAAAAACAACAACAACCTCAACATTGAAAAACACGAACAAATTCAACAACAACCTCAACATTGAAAAACAACAACAAACTCAACATTGAAAAACACCAACAAATTCAACAATAACCTCAACATTGAAAAACAACAACAAACTCAACATTGAAAAACACCAACAAATTCAACAACAACCTCAACATTGAAAAACACCAACAAATTCAACAACAACCTCAACATTGAAAAACAACGACAACCTCGACATTGAAAAACACCAACAAATTCAAAAACAACCTCAACATTGAAAAACACCAACAAATTCAACAACAACCTCAACATTAAAAAAGACCAACAAATTCAACAACAACCTCAACATTGAAAAACAACAACAACCTCAACATTGAAAAACACCAACAAATTCAACAATAACCTCAACATTGAAAAACAACAACAACCTCAACATTGAAAAACAGCAACAAATTCAACAACAACCTCAACATTGAAAAACACCAACAAATTCAACAACAACCTCAACATTGAAAAACAACAACAACCTCAACATTGAAACACACCAACAAATTCAACAACAACTTCAACATTGAAAAAAACCAACAAATTCAACAACAACCTCAACATTGAAAAACACCAACAAATTCAACAACAAACTCAACATTCAAAAACACCAACAAATTCAACAACAACCTCAACTTTGAAAAACAACAACAACCTCAACATTGAAAAACACCAACAAATTCAACAACTACCTCAACATTGAAAAACAACAACAACCTCAACATTGAAAAACAACAACAACCTCAACATTGAAAAACACCAACAAATTCAACAACAACCTCAGCATTGAAAAACACCAACAAATTCAACAACAACCTCAACATTGAAAAACAACAACAACCTCGACATTGAAAAACACCAACAAATTCAACAACAAACTCAACATTGAAAAACACCAACAAATTCAACAACAACCTCAACATTAAAAAAGACCAACAAATTCAACAACAACCTCAACATTGAAAAACAACAACAACCTCAACATTGAAAAACACCAACAAATTCAACAATAACCTCAACATTGAAAAACAACAACAACCTCAACATTGAAAAAGACCAACAAATTCAACAACAACCTCAACATTGAAAAACACCAACAAATTCAACAACAACCTCAACATTGAAAAACAACAACAAACTCAACATTGAAAAACACCAACAAATTCAATAACAACTTCAACATTGAAAAAAACCAACAAATTCAACAACAACCTCGACATTGAAAAACACCAACAAATTCAACAACAACCTCAACATTGAAAAACACCAACAAATTCAACAACAACCTCAACATTGAAAAACACCAACAAATTGAACAACAACCTCACATTGAAAAACACAAACAAATTCAACAGCAACCTTAATATTGAAAAACAACAACAACCATAACATTGAAAAACACCAACAAATTCAACAACAACCTCAACATTGAAAAACACCAACAAATTCAACAACAACCTCAACATTGAAAAACAACAACAATCTCAACAATGAAAAACACCAACAAATTCAACAATAACCTCAACAATGAAAAACAACAACAACCTCAACATTGAAAAACACCAACAAATTCAACAACAACCTCAACATTCAAAAACACCAACAAATTCAACAACAACCTCAACATTGAAAAACGACAACAACCTCAACATTGAAAAACACCAACAAATTCAACAACAACCTCAACATTGAAAAACACCAACAAATTCAACAACAAACTCAACATTCAAAAACACCAACAAATTCAACAACAACCTCAACATTGAAAAACACCAACAAATTCAACAATAACCTCAACATTGAAAAACAACAACAACCTCAACATTGAAAAACACCAACAAATTCAATAACAACCTCAACATTGAAAAACACCAACAAATTCAACAACAACCTCAACATTGAAAAACAACAACAACCTCAACATTGAAACACACCAACAAATTCAACAACAACTTCAACATTGAAAAAAACCAACAAATTCAACAACAACCTCGACATTGAAAAACACCAACAAATTCAACAACAACCTCAACATTGAAAAACAACAACAACCTCAACATTGAAAAACACGAACAAATTCAACAACAACCTCAACATTGAAAAACAACAACAAACTCAACATTGAAAAACACCAACAAATTCAACAATAACCTCAACATTGAAAAACAACAACAAACTCAACATTGAAAAACACCAACAAATTCAACAACAACCTCAACATTGAAAAACACCAACAAATTCAACAACAACCTCAACATTGAAAAACAACGACAACCTCGACATTGAAAAACACCAACAAATTCAAAAACAACCTCAACATTGAAAAACACCAACAAATTCAACAACAACCTCAACATTAAAAAAGACCAACAAATTCAACAACAACCTCAACATTGAAAAACAACAACAACCTCAACATTGAAAAACACCAACAAATTCAACAATAAACTCAACATTGAAAAACAACAACAACCTCAACATTGAAAAACAGCAACAAATTCAACAACAACCTCAACATTGAAAAACACCAACAAATTCAACAACAACCTCAACATTGAAAAACAACAACAACCTCAACATTGAAACACACCAACAAATTCAACAACAACTTCAACATTGAAAAAAACCAACAAATTCAACAACAACCTCAACATTGAAAAACACCAACAAATTCAACAACAAACTCAACATTCAAAAACACCAACAAATTCAACAACAACCTCAACTTTGAAAAACAACAACAACCTCAACATTGAAAAACACCAACAAATTCAACAACTACCTCAACATTGAAAAACAACAACAACCTCAACATTGAAAAACAACAACAACCTCAACATTGAAAAACACCAACAAATTCAACAACAACCTCAGCATTGAAAAACACCAACAAATTCAACAACAACCTCAACATTGAAAAACAACAACAACCTCGACATTGAAAAACACCAACAAATTCAACAACAAACTCAACATTGAAAAACACCAACAAATTCAACAACAACCTCAACATTAAAAAAGACCAACAAATTCAACAACAACCTCAACATTGAAAAACAACAACAACCTCAACATTGAAAAACACCAACAAATTCAACAATAACCTCAACATTGAAAAACAACAACAACCTCAACATTGAAAAAGACCAACAAATTCAACAACAACCTCAACATTGAAAAACACCAACAAATTCAACAACAACCTCAACATTGAAAAACAACAACAAACTCAACATTGAAAAACACCAACAAATTCAATAACAACTTCAACATTGAAAAAAACCAACAAATTCAACAACAACCTCGACATTGAAAAACACCAACAAATTCAACAACAACCTCAACATTGAAAAACACCAACAAATTCAACAACAACCTCAACATTGAAAAACAACAACAATCTCAACAATGAAAAACACCAACAAATTCAACAATAACCTCAACAATGAAAAACAACAACAACCTCAACATTGAAAAACACCAACAAATTCAACAACAACCTCAACATTCAAAAACACCAACAAATTCAACAACAACCTCAACATTGAAAAACGACAACAACCTCAACATTGAAAAACACCAACAAATTCAACAACAACCTCAACATTGAAAAACACCAACAAATTCAACAACAAACTCAACATTCAAAAACACCAACAAATTCAACAACAACCTCAACATTGAAAAACACCAACAAATTCAACAATAACCTCAACATTGAAAAACAACAACAACCTCAACATTGAAAAACACCAACAAATTCAATAACAACCTCAACATTGAAAAACACCAACAAATTCAACAACAACCTCAACATTGAAAAACAACAACAACCTCAACATTGAAACACACCAACAAATTCAACAACAACTTCAACATTGAAAAAAACCAACAAATTCAACAACAACCTCGACATTGAAAAACACCAACAAATTCAACAACAACCTCAACATTGAAAAACACCAACAAATTCAACAACAACCTCAACATTGAAAAACACCAACAAATTGAACAAAAACCTCAACATTGAAAAACACAAACAAATTCAACAACAACCTCAATATTGAAAAACAACAACCATAACATTGAAAAACACCAACAAATTCAACAACAACCTCAACATTGAAAAACACCAACAAATTCAACAACAACCTCAACATTGAAAAACAACAACAACCTCAACAATGAAAAACACCAACAAATTCAACAATAACCTCAACAATGAAAAACAACAGCAACCTCAAGGGTGAAAAACACCAACAAATTCAACAACAACCTCAACATTGAAAAACACCAACAAATTCAACAACAACCTCAACATTGACAACCAACAACAACCTCAACATTCAAAAACACCAACAAATTCAACAGCAACCTCAACATTGAAAAACAACAACAACCTCAACATTGAAAAACAAAAACAAATTCAACAACAACCTCAACATTGACAAACACCAACAAATTCAACAACCTCACATTGAAAAACAACAACAACCTCAACATTGAAAAACACCAACAAATTCAACAACAACCTCAACATTGAAAAACAACAACAACCTCAACATTGAAAAACACCAACAAATTCAACAACATCTTCAACATTGAAAAGCACCAACAAATTCAACAACAACCTCGAAATTGAAAAACACCAACAAATTCAACCACAACCTCAACATTGAAAAACAACAACACCCTCAACATTGAAAAACACCAACAAATTCAACAACAACCTCAACATTGAAAAACAGCAACATATTCAACAACAACCTCGAAATTGAAAAACACCAACAAATTCAACAACAACCTCAACATGAAAAACAACAACAACCTCAACATTGAAAAACACCAACAAATTCAACAACAACCTCAACATTGAATAACAACAACAACCTCAACATTGAAAAACACCAACAAATTCAACAACAACTTCAACATTGAAAAACACCAACAAATTCAACAACAAACACGACATTGAAAAACACCAACATATTCAACAACAACCTCAACATTGAAAAACAACAACAACCTCAAGATTGAAAAAACCAACAAATTCAACAACAACCTCAACATTGAAAAACGCCAACAAATTCAACAACAACCTCAACATTGAAAAACAACAACAACGTCAACATTGAAAAACACCAACAAACTCAACAATAACCTCAACATTGATAAACAACAACAACCTCAACATTGAAAAACACCAACAAATTCAACAGCAACCTCAAAATTGAAAAAACACCAACAAATTCAACAACAACCTCAACATTGAAAAACAACAAGAACCTCAACATTGAATAACACCAACAAATTCAACAACAAACTCAACATTGAAAAACAACAACAACCTCAACATTGAAAAACACCAACAAATTCAACAATAACCTCAACATTGAAAAACAACAACAACCTCAACATTGAAAAACACCAACAAATTCAACAACAACCTCAACATTGAAAAACACCAACAAATTCAACAACAACCTCAACATTGAAAAACAACAACAGCCTCAACATTGAAAAAGACCAACAAATTCAAGAACAACCTCAACATTGAAAAACAACAACAACCTCAACATTGAAAAACACCAACAAATTCAACAACAACCTCAACATTGAAAAACAACAAAAAATTCAACAACAACCTCAGCATTGAAAAACAACAACAACCTCAACATTGAAAAACATCAACAAATTCAACAACAACC
The DNA here is from genome assembly GCA_026770705.1 of Isurus oxyrinchus. Taxonomy (NCBI): domain Eukaryota; kingdom Metazoa; phylum Chordata; class Chondrichthyes; order Lamniformes; family Lamnidae; genus Isurus; species Isurus oxyrinchus. The sequence continues at coordinate 915,198 of JANJGN010000129.1, forward strand.
TCAACATTGAAAAACAACAACAACCTCAACATTGAAAAACACCAACAAATTCAACAACAACTTCAACATTGAAAAACACCAACAAATTCAACAACAACCTCGAAATTGAAAAACACCAACAAATTCAACAACAACCTCAACATTGAAAAACAACAACAACCTCAACATTGAAAAACACCAACAAATTCAACAAAAACCTCAACATTGAAAACACCAACAAATTCAACAACAACCTCAACATTGAAAAACAACAACAACGTCAACATTGAAAAACACCAACAAATTCAACAATAACCTCAACATTGATAAACAACAACAACCTCAACATTGAAAAACACCAACAAATTCAACAGCAACCTCAAAATTGAAAAAACACCAACAAATTCAACAACAACCTCAACATTGAAAAACAACAACAACCTCAACATTGAATAACACCAACAAATTCAACAACAAACTCAACATTGAAAAACAACAACAACCTCAACATTGAAAAACACCAACAAATTCAACAATAACCTCAACATTGAAAAACAACAACAACCTCAACATTGAAAAACACCAACAAATTCAACAACAACCTCAACATTGAAAAACACCAACAAATTCAACAACAACCTCAACATTGAAAAACAACAACAGCCTCAACATTGAAAAACACCAACAAATTCAACAACAACCTCAACATTGAAAAACAACAACAACCTCAACATTGAAAAACACCAACAAATTCAACAACAACCGCAACATTGAAAAACAACAAAAAATTCAACAACAACCTCAGCATTGAAAAACAAGAACAACCTCAACATTGAAAAACATCAACAAATTCAACAACAACCTCAACATTGAAAAACAACAACAACCTCAACATTGAAAAACACCAACAAATTCAACAACAACTTCAACATTGAAAAACACCAACAAATTCAACAACAACCTCGAAATTGAAAAACACCAACAAATTCAACAACAACCTCAACATTGAAAAACAACAACAACCTCAACATTGAAAAACACCAACAAATTCAACAAAAACCTCAACATTGAAAGCAGCAACAAATTCAACAACAACCTCAACATTTAAAAACGCCAACAAATTCAACAACAACCTCAACATTGAAAAACACCAACAAATTCAACAACAACCTCAACATTGAAAAACAACAACCTCAACATTGAAAAACGCCAACAAATTCAACAACAACCTCAACATTGAAAAACACCAACAAATTCAACAACAACCTCAACATTGAAAAACAACAACCTCAACATTGAAAAACACCAACAAATTCAACAACAGCCCCGACATTGAAACACACCAACAAATTCAACAACAACCTCAACTTTGAAAAACAACAACAATCTCATCATGGAAAAACACCAACAAATTCAACAACAACCTCAACATTGAAAAACAACAACATCCTCAAAATTGAAAAACAGCAACAAATTCAAGAACAAGCTCAACATTTAAAAACAACAACAACCTCAACATTGAAAAACACCAACAAATTCAACAACGACCTCAACATTGAAAAACACCAACAAATTCAACAACAACCTCAACATTGAAAAACACCAACAAACTCAACAACAACCGCAACATTGAAAAACAACAACAACCTCAACATTGAAAAACACCAACAAATTCAACAACAACCTCAACATTGAAAAACACCAACAAATTCAACAACAACCTCAACATTGAAAAACTACAACAACCTCAACATTGAAAAACACCAACAAATTCAACAACAACCTCAACATTGAAAAACAACAACAACCTCAACATTGAAAAACACGAACAAATTCAACAACAACCTCAACATTGAAAAACAACAACAAACTCAACATTGAAAAACACCAACAAATTCAACAATAACCTCAACATTGAAAAAGAAAAACAACCTCAACATTGAAAAACACCAACAAATTCAACAACAACCTCAACATTGAAAAACACCAACAAATTCAACAACAAACTCAACATTGAAAAACAACAACAACCTCGACATTGAAAAACACCAACAAATTCAACAAAAACCTCAACATTGAAAAACACCTACAAATTCAACAACAACCTCAACATTAAAAAAGACCAACAAATTCAACAACAACCTCAACATTGAAAAACAACAACAACCTCAACATTGAAAAACACCAACAAATTCAACAATAACCTCAACATTGAAAAACAACAACAACCTCAACATTGAAAAACACCAACAAATTCAACAACAACCTCAACATTGAAAAACACCAACAAATTGAACAACAACCTCAACATTGAAAAACACAAACAAGTTCAACAACAACCTCAATATTGAAAAACAACAACCATAACATTGAAAAACACCAACAAATTCAACAACAACCTCAACATTGAAAAACACCAACAAATTCAACAACAACCTCAACATTGAAAAACAACAACAACCTCAACAATGAAAAACACCAACAAATTCAACAATAACCTCAACAATGAAAAACAACAACAACCTCAACATTGAAAAACACCAACAGATTCAACAACAACCTCAACATTGAAAAACACCAACAAATTCAACAACAACCTCAACATTGAAAAACAACAACACCCTCAACATTGAAAAACACCAACAAATTCAACAACAACCTCAACATTGAAAAACAGCAACATATTCAACAACAACCTCGAAATTGAAAAACACCAACAAATTCAACAACAACCTCAACATGAAAAACAACAACAACCTCAACATTGAAAAACACCAACAAATTCAACAACAACCTCAACATTGAACAACAACAACAACCTCATCATTGAAAAACACCAACAAATTCAACAACAACTTCAACATTGAAAAACACCAACAAATTCAACAACAAAGACGACATTGAAAAACACCAACATATTCAACAACAACCTCAACATTGAAAAACAACAACAACGTCAAGATTGAAAAAACCAACAAATTCAACAACAACCTCAACATTGAAAAACGCCAACAAATTCAACAACAACCTCAACATTGAAAAACAACAACAACCTCAACATTGAAAAACACCAACAAATTCAACAATAACCTCAACATTGAAAAACAACAACAACCTCAACATTGAAAAACACCAACAAATTCAACAACAACCTCAAAATTGAAAAACACCAACAAATTCAACAACAACCTCAACATTGAAAAACAACAACAACCTCAACATTGAATAACACCAACAAATTCAACAACAACCTCAACATTGAAAAACAACAACAACCTCAACATTGAAAAACACCAACAAATTCAACAACAACCTCAACATTGAAAAACAACAACAGCCTCAACATTGAAAAACACCAACAAATTCAACAACAACCTCAACATTGAAAAACAACAACAACCTCAACATTGAAAAACACCAACAAATTCAACAACAACCTCAACATTGAAAAATACCAAAAAATTCAACAACAACCTCAGCATTGAAAAACAACAACAACCTCAACATTGAAAAACATCAACAAATTCAACAACAACCTCAACATTGAAAAACAACAACAACCTCAACATGTAAAAACACCAACAAATTCAACAACTACTTCAACATTGAAAAACACCAACAAATTCAACAACAACCTCGAAATTGAAAAACACCAACAAATTCAACAACAACCTCAACATTGAAAAACAACAACAACCTCAACATTGAAAAACACCAACAAATTCAACAACAACCTCAACATTGAAAAACAACAACAACCTCAACATTGAAAAACACCAACAAATTCAACAACAACCTCAACATTTAAAAACACCAACAAATTCAACAACACAACATTGAAAAACAACAACAATCTCAACATTGAAAAACACCAACAAATTCAACAACAACCTCAACATTGAAAAACAGCAACAACCTCAACATTGAAAAACACCAACAAATTCAACAACAACTTCAACATTGAAAAACATCAACAAATTCAACAACAACCTCGACATTGAAAAACACCATGAAATTCAACAACAACCTCAACATTGAAAAACAACAACAGCCTCAACATTGAAAAACACCAACAAATTCAACAAAAACCTCAACATTGAAAACACCAACAAATTCAACAACAACCTCAACATTTAAAAACGCCAACAAATTCAACAACAACCTCAACATTGAAAAACACCAACAAATTCAACAACAACCTCATCATTGAAAAACAACAACCTCAAAATTGAAAAACGCCACCAAATTCAACAACAACCTCAACATTGAAAAACACCAACAAATTCAACAACAACCTCAACATTGAAAAACAACAACCTCAACATTGAAAAACACCAACAAATTCAACAACAACCCCGACATTGAAACACACCAACAAATTCAACAACAACCTCAACTTTGAAAAACAACAACAATCTCATCATGGAAAAACACCAACAAATTCAACAACAACCTCAACATTGAAAAACAACAACATCCTCAAAATTGAAAAACACCAACAAATTCAAGAACAACCTCAACATTTAAAAACAACAACAACCTCAACATTGAAAAACACCAAAAAATTCAACAACGACCTCAACATTGAAAAACACCAACAAATTCAACAACAACCTCAACATTGAAAAACACCAACAAACTCAACAACAACCGCAACATTGAAAAATAACAACAACCTCAACATTGAAAAACACCAACAAATTCAACAACAACCTCAACATTGAAAAACACCAACAAATTCAACAACAAACTCAACATTCAAAAACACCAACAAATTCAACAACAACCTCAACTTTGAAAAACAACAACAACCTCAACATTGAAAAACACCAACAAATTCAACAACAACCTCAACATTGAAAAACAACAACAACCTCAACATTGAAAAACAACAACAACCTCAACATTGAAAAACACCAACAAATTCAACAACAACCTCAACATTGAAAAACACCAACAAATTCAACAACAACCTCAACATTGAAAAACAACAACAACCTCGACATTGAAAAACACCAACAAATTCAACAACAAACTCAACATTGAAAAACACCAACAAATTCAACAACAACCTCAACATTAAAAAAGACCAACAAATTCAACAACAACCTCAACATTGAAAAACAACAACCTCAACATTGAAAAACACCAACAAATTCAACAACAGCCCCGACATTGAAACACACCAACAAATTCAACAACAACCTCAACTTTGAAAAACAACAACAATCTCATCATGGAAAAACACCAACAAATTCAACAACAACCTCAACATTGAAAAACAACAACATCCTCAAAATTGAAAAACAGCAACAAATTCAAGAACAAGCTCAACATTTAAAAACAACAACAACCTCAACATTGAAAAACACCAACAAATTCAACAACGACCTCAACATTGAAAAACACCAACAAATTCAACAACAACCTCAACATTGAAAAACACCAACAAACTCAACAACAACCGCAACATTGAAAAACAACAACAACCTCAACATTGAAAAACACCAACAAATTCAACAACAACCTCAACATTGAAAAACACCAACAAATTCAACAACAACCTCAACATTGAAAAACTACAACAACCTCAACATTGAAAAACACCAACAAATTCAACAACAACCTCAACATTGAAAAACAACAACAACCTCAACATTGAAAAACACGAACAAATTCAACAACAACCTCAACATTGAAAAACAACAACAAACTCAACATTGAAAAACACCAACAAATTCAACAATAACCTCAACATTGAAAAAGAAAAACAAACTCAACATTGAAAAACACCAACAAATTCAACAACAACCTCAACATTGAAAAACACCAACAAATTCAACAACAAACTCAACATTGAAAAACAACAACAACCTCGACATTGAAAAACACCAACAAATTCAACAAAAACCTCAACATTGAAAAACACCTACAAATTCAACAACAACCTCAACATTAAAAAAGACCAACAAATTCAACAACAACCTCAACATTGAAAAACAACAACAACCTCAACATTGAAAAACACCAACAAATTCAACAATAACCTCAACATTGAAAAACAACAACAACCTCAACATTGAAAAACACCAACAAATTCAACAACAACCTCAACATTGAAAAACACCAACAAATTGAACAACAACCTCAACATTGAAAAACACAAACAAGTTCAACAACAACCTCAATATTGAAAAACAACAACCATAACATTGAAAAACACCAACAAATTCAACAACAACCTCAACATTGAAAAACACCAACAAATTCAACAACAACCTCAACATTGAAAAACAACAACAACCTCAACAATGAAAAACACCAACAAATTCAACAATAACCTCAACAATGAAAAACAACAACAACCTCAACATTGAAAAACACCAACAGATTCAACAACAACCTCAACATTGAAAAACACCAACAAATTCAACAACAACCTCAACATTGAAAAACAACAACACCCTCAACATTGAAAAACACCAACAAATTCAACAACAACCTCAACATTGAAAAACAGCAACATATTCAACAACAACCTCGAAATTGAAAAACACCAACAAATTCAACAACAACCTCAACATGAAAAACAACAACAACCTCAACATTGAAAAACACCAACAAATTCAACAACAACCTCAACATTGAACAACAACAACAACCTCATCATTGAAAAACACCAACAAATTCAACAACAACTTCAACATTGAAAAACACCAACAAATTCAACAACAAAGACGACATTGAAAAACACCAACATATTCAACAACAACCTCAACATTGAAAAACAACAACAACGTCAAGATTGAAAAAACCAACAAATTCAACAACAACCTCAACATTGAAAAACGCCAACAAATTCAACAACAACCTCAACATTGAAAAACAACAACAACCTCAACATTGAAAAACACCAACAAATTCAACAATAACCTCAACATTGAAAAACAACAACAACCTCAACATTGAAAAACACCAACAAATTCAACAACAACCTCAAAATTGAAAAACACCAACAAATTCAACAACAACCTCAACATTGAAAAACAACAACAACCTCAACATTGAATAACACCAACAAATTCAACAACAACCTCAACATTGAAAAACAACAACAACCTCAACATTGAAAAACACCAACAAATTCAACAACAACCTCAACATTGAAAAACAACAACAGCCTCAACATTGAAAAACACCAACAAATTCAACAACAACCTCAACATTGAAAAACAACAACAACCTCAACATTGAAAAACACCAACAAATTCAACAACAACCTCAACATTGAAAAATACCAAAAAATTCAACAACAACCTCAGCATTGAAAAACAACAACAACCTCAACATTGAAAAACATCAACAAATTCAACAACAACCTCAACATTGAAAAACAACAACAACCTCAACATGTAAAAACACCAACAAATTCAACAACAACTTCAACATTGAAAAACACCAACAAATTCAACAACAACCTCGAAATTGAAAAACACCAACAAATTCAACAACAACCTCAACATTGAAAAACAACAACAACCTCAACATTGAAAAACACCAACAAATTCAACAACAACCTCAACATTGAAAAACAACAACAACCTCAACATTGAAAAACACCAACAAATTCAACAACAACCTCAACATTTAAAAACACCAACAAATTCAACAACACAACATTGAAAAACAACAACAATCTCAACATTGAAAAACACCAACAAATTCAACAACAACCTCAACATTGAAAAACAGCAACAACCTCAACATTGAAAAACACCAACAAATTCAACAACAACTTCAACATTGAAAAACATCAACAAATTCAACAACAACCTCGACATTGAAAAACACCATGAAATTCAACAACAACCTCAACATTGAAAAACAACAACAGCCTCAACATTGAAAAACACCAACAAATTCAACAAAAACCTCAACATTGAAAACACCAACAAATTCAACAACAACCTCAACATTTAAAAACGCCAACAAATTCAACAACAACCTCAACATTGAAAAACACCAACAAATTCAACAACAACCTCATCATTGAAAAACAACAACCTCAAAATTGAAAAACGCCACCAAATTCAACAACAACCTCAACATTGAAAAACACCAACAAATTCAACAACAACCTCAACATTGAAAAACAACAACCTCAACATTGAAAAACACCAACAAATTCAACAACAACCCCGACATTGAAACACACCAACAAATTCAACAACAACCTCAACTTTGAAAAACAACAACAATCTCATCATGGAAAAACACCAACAAATTCAACAACAACCTCAACATTGAAAAACAACAACATCCTCAAAATTGAAAAACACCAACAAATTCAAGAACAACCTCAACATTTAAAAACAACAACAACCTCAACATTGAAAAACACCAAAAAATTCAACAACGACCTCAACATTGAAAAACACCAACAAATTCAACAACAACCTCAACATTGAAAAACACCAACAAACTCAACAACAACCGCAACATTGAAAAATAACAACAACCTCAACATTGAAAAACACCAACAAATTCAACAACAACCTCAACATTGAAAAACACCAACAAATTCAACAACAAACTCAACATTCAAAAACACCAACAAATTCAACAACAACCTCAACTTTGAAAAACAACAACAACCTCAACATTGAAAAACACCAACAAATTCAACAACAACCTCAACATTGAAAAACAACAACAACCTCAACATTGAAAAACAACAACAACCTCAACATTGAAAAACACCAACAAATTCAACAACAACCTCAACATTGAAAAACACCAACAAATTCAACAACAACCTCAACATTGAAAAACAACAACAACCTCGACATTGAAAAACACCAACAAATTCAACAACAAACTCAACATTGAAAAACACCAACAAATTCAACAACAACCTCAACATTAAAAAAGACCAACAAATTCAACAACAACCTCAACATTGAAAAACACCAACAAATTCAACAATAACCTCAACATTGAAAAACAACAACAACCTCAACATTGAAAAACACCAACAAATTCAACAACAACCTCAACTTTGAAAAACAACAACAATCTCATCATGGAAAAACACCAACAAATTCAACAACAACCTCAACATTGAAAAACAACAACATCCTCAAAATTGAAAAACACCAACAAATTCAAGAACAACCTCAACATTTAAAAACAACAACAACCTCAACATTGAAAAACACCAAAAAATTCAACAACGACCTCAACATTAAAAAAGACCAACAAATTCAACAACAACCTCAACATTGAAAAACACCAAAAAATTCAACAACAACCTCAGCATTGAAAAACAACAACAACCTCAACATTGAAAAACATCAACAAATTCAACAACAACCTCAACATTGAAAAACAACAACAACCTCAACATGTAAAAACACCAACAAATTCAACAACAACTTCAACATTGAAAAACACCAACAAATTCAACAACAACCTCGAAATTGAAAAACACCAACAAATTCAACAACAACCTCAACATTGAAAAACAACAACAACCTCAACATTGAAAAACACCAACAAATTCAACAACAACCTCAACATTGAAAAACAACAACAACCTCAACATTGAAAAACACCAACAAATTCAACAACAACCTCAACATTTAAAAACACCAACAAATTCAACAACACAACATTGAAAAACAACAACAATCTCAACATTGAAAAACACCAACAAATTCAACAACAACCTCAACATTGAAAAACAGCAACAACCTCAACATTGAAAAACACCAACAAATTCAACAACAACTTCAACATTGAAAAACATCAACAAATTCAACAACAACCTCGACATTGAAAAACACCATGAAATTCAACAACAACCTCAACATTGAAAAACAACAACAGCCTCAACATTGAAAAACACCAACAAATTCAACAAAAACCTCAACATTGAAAACACCAACAAATTCAACAACAACCTCAACATTTAAAAACGCCAACAAATTCAACAACAACCTCAACATTGAAAAACACCAACAAATTCAACAACAACCTCATCATTGAAAAACAACAACCTCAAAATTGAAAAACGCCACCAAATTCAACAACAACCTCAACATTGAAAAACACCAACAAATTCAACAACAACCTCAACATTGAAAAACAACAACCTCAACATTGAAAAACACCAACAAATTCAACAACAACCCCGACATTGAAACACACCAACAAATTCAACAACAACCTCAACTTTGAAAAACAACAACAATCTCATCATGGAAAAACACCAACAAATTCAACAACAACCTCAACATTGAAAAACAACAACATCCTCAAAATTGAAAAACACCAACAAATTCAAGAACAACCTCAACATTTAAAAACAACAACAACCTCAACATTGAAAAACACCAAAAAATTCAACAACGACCTCAACATTGAAAAACACCAACAAATTCAACAACAACCTCAACATTGAAAAACACCAACAAACTCAACAACAACCGCAACATTGAAAAATAACAACAACCTCAACATTGAAAAACACCAACAAATTCAACAACAACCTCAACATTGAAAAACACCAACAAATTCAACAACAAACTCAACATTCAAAAACACCAACAAATTCAACAACAACCTCAACTTTGAAAAACAACAACAACCTCAACATTGAAAAACACCAACAAATTCAACAACAACCTCAACATTGAAAAACAACAACAACCTCAACATTGAAAAACAACAACAACCTCAACATTGAAAAACACCAACAAATTCAACAACAACCTCAACATTGAAAAACACCAACAAATTCAACAACAACCTCAACATTGAAAAACAACAACAACCTCGACATTGAAAAACACCAACAAATTCAACAACAAACTCAACATTGAAAAACACCAACAAATTCAACAACAACCTCAACATTAAAAAAGACCAACAAATTCAACAACAACCTCAACATTGAAAAACACCAACAAATTCAACAATAACCTCAACATTGAAAAACAACAACAACCTCAACATTGAAAAACACCAACAAATTCAACAACAACCTCAACTTTGAAAAACAACAACAATCTCATCATGGAAAAACACCAACAAATTCAACAACAACCTCAACATTGAAAAACAACAACATCCTCAAAATTGAAAAACACCAACAAATTCAAGAACAACCTCAACATTTAAAAACAACAACAACCTCAACATTGAAAAACACCAAAAAATTCAACAACGACCTCAACATTGAAAAACACCAACAAATTCAACAACAACCTCAACATTGAAAAACACCAACAAACTCAACAACAACCGCAACATTGAAAAATAACAACAACCTCAACATTGAAAAACACCAACAAATTCAACAACAACCTCAACATTGAAAAACACCAACAAATTCAACAACAAACTCAACATGCAAAAACACCAACAAATTCAACAACAACCTCAACTTTGAAAAACAACAACAACCTCAACATTGAAAAACACCAACAAATTCAACAACAACCTCAACATTGAAAAACAACAACAACCTCAACATTGAAAAACAACAACAACCTCAACATTGAAAAACACCAACAAATTCAACAACAACCTCAACATTGAAAAACACCAACAAATTCAACAACAACCTCAACATTGAAAAACAACAACAACCTCGACATTGAAAAACACCAACAAATTCAACAACAAACTCAACATTGAAAAACACCAACAAATTCAACAACAACCTCAACATTAAAAAAGACCAACAAATTCAACAACAACCTCAACATTGAAAAACACCAACAAATTCAACAATAACCTCAACATTGAAAAACAACAACAACCTCAACATTGAAAAACACCAACAAATTCAACAACAACCTCAACATTGAAAAACACCAACAAATTCAACAACAGCCTCAAGATTGAAAAACAACAACAAACTCAACATTGAAAAACACCAACAAATTCAACAACAACCTCAACATTGAAAAACAACAACAACCTCAACATTGAAAAACACCAACAAATTCAACAATAACTTCAACATTGAAAAGCACCAACAAATTCAACAAAAACCTCAACATTGAAAAATACCAACAAATTCAACAACAACCTCACATTGAAAAACAACAACAACCTCAACATTGAAAAACACCAACAAATTCAACAACAACCTCAACATTGAAAAACAACAACACCCTCAACATTGAAAAACAGCAACAAATTCAACAACAACCTCAACATTGAAAAACAGCAACATGTTCAACAACAACCTCGACATTGAAAAACACCAACAAATTCAACAACAACCTCAACATGAAAAACAACAACAACCTCAACATTGAAAAACACCAACAAATTCATCAACAACCTCAACATTGAAAAACACCAACAAATTGAACAACAACCTCAACATTGAAAAACACAAACAAGTTCAACAACAACCTCAATATTGAAAAACAACAACCATAACATTGAAAAACACCAACAAATTCAACAACAACCTCAACATTGAAAAACACCAACAAATTCAACAACAACCTCAAAATTGAAAAACAACAACAACCTCAACATTGAATAACACCAACAAATTCAACAACAACCTCAACATTGAAAAACAACAACAACCTCAACATTGAAAAACACCAACAAATTCAACAATAACCTCAACTTTGAAAAACAACAACAACCTCAACATTGAAAAAAACCAACAAATTCAACAACAACCTCGACATTGAAAAACACCAACAAATTCAACAACAACCTCAACATTGAAAAACACCAACAAATTCAACAACAACCTCAACATTGAAAAACACCAACAAATTGAACAACAACCTCAACATTGAAAAACACAAACAAGTTCAACAACAACCTCAATATTGAAAAACAACAACCATAACATTGAAAAACACCAACAAATTCAACAACAACCTCAACATTGAAAAACACCAACAAATTCAACAACAACCTCAACATTGAAAAACAACAACAACCTCAACATTGAAAAACACCAACAGATTCAACAATAACCTCAACATTGAAAACACCAACAAATTCAACAACAAACACGACATTGAAGAACACCAACATATTCACCAACAACCTCAACATTGAAAAACAACAACAACCTCAAGATTGAAAAAACCAACAAATTCAACAACAACCTCAACATTGAAAAACGCCAACAAATTCAACAACAACCTCAACATTGAAAAACAACAACAACCTCAACATTGAAAAACACCAACAAATTCAACAATAACCTCAACATTGAAAAACAACAACAACCTCAACATTGAAAAACACCAACAAATTCAACAACAACCTCAAAATTGAAAAACACCAACAAATTCAACAACAACCTCAACATTGAAAAACAACAACAACCTCAACATTGAATAACACCAACAAATTCAACAACAACCTCAACATTGAAAAACAACAACAACCTCAACATTGAAAAACACCAACAAATTCAACAATAACCTCAACATTGAATAACAACAACAACCTCAACTTTGAAAAACACCAACAAATTCAACAACAACCTCAACATTGAAAAACACCAACAAATTCAACAACAACCTCAACATTGAAAAACAACAACAACCTCAACATTGAAAAACACCAACAAATTCAACAACAACCTCAACATTGAAAAACAACAACAACCTCAACATTGAAAAACACCAACAAATTCAACAACAACCTCAACATTGAAAAATACCAAAAAATTCAACAACAACCTCAGCATTGAAAAACAACAACAACCTCAACATTGAAAAACATCAACAAATTCAACAACAACCTCAACATTGAAAAACAACAACAACCTCAACATGTAAAAACACCAACAAATTCAACAACAACTTCAACATTGAAAAACACCAACAAATTCAACAACAACCTCGAAATTGAAAAACACCAACAAATTCAACAACAACCTCAACATTGAAATACAACAACAACCTCAACATTGAAAAACACCAACAAATTCAACAACAACCTCAACATTGAAAAACAACAACAACCTCAACATTGAAAAACACCAACAAATTCAACAACAACTCAACATTTAAAAACACCAACAAATTCAACAACACAACATTGAAAAACAACAACAATCTCAACATTGAAAAACACCAACAAATTCAACAACAACCTCAACATTGAAAAACAGCAACAACCTCAACATTGAAAAACACCAACAAATTCAACAACAACTTCAACATTGAAAAACAACAACAACCTCAACATTGAAAAACACCAACAAATTCAACAACAACCTCAACATTGAAAAACAACAACAACCTCAACATTGAAAAACAACAACAACCTCAACATTGAAGAACACCAACAAATTCAACAACAACCTCAACATTGAAAAACACCAACAAATTCTACAACAACCTCAACATTGAAAAACAACAACAACCTCGACATTGAAAAACACCAACAAATTCAACAACAAACTCAACATTGAAAAACACCAACAAATTCAACAACAACCTCAACATTAAAAAAGACCAACAAATTCAACAACAACCTCAACATTGAAAAACACCAACAAATTCAACAATAACCTCAACATTGAAAAACAACAACAACCTCAACATTGAAAAACACCAACAAATTCAACAACAACCTCAACATTGAAAAACACCAACATATTCAACAACAGCCTCAAGATTGAAAAACAACAACAAACTCAACATTGAAAAACACCAACAAATTCAACAACAACCTCAACATTGAAAAACAACAACAACCTCAACATTGAAAAACACCAACAAATTCAACAATAACTTCAACATTGAAAAGCACCAACAAATTCAACAAAAACCTCAACATTGAAAAATACGAACAAATTCAACAACAACCTCACATTGAAAAACAACAACACCCTCAACATTGAAAAACAGCAACAAATTCAACAACAACCTCAACATTGAAAAACAGCAACATGTTCAGCAACAACCTCGACATTGAAAAACACCAACAAATTCAACAACAACCTCAACATGAAAAACAACAACAACCTCAACATTGAAAAACACCAACAAATTCATCAACAACCTCAACATTGAAAAACACCAACAAATTGAACAACAACCTCAACATTGAAAAACACAAACAAGTTCAACAACAACCTCAATATTGAAAAACAACAACCATAACATTGAAAAACACCAACAAATTCAACAACAACCTCAACATTGAAAAACACCAACAAATTCAACAACAACCTCAAAATTGAAAAACAACAACAACCTCAACATTGAATAACACCAACAAATTCAACAACAACCTCAACATTGAAAAACAACAACAACCTCAACATTGAAAAACACCAACAAATTCAACAATAACCTCAACTTTGAAAAACAACAACAACCTCAACATTGAAAAAAACCAACAAATTCAACAACAACCTCGACATTGAAAAACACCAACAAATTCAACAACAACCTCAACATTGAAAAACACCAACAAATTCAACAACAACCTCAACATTGAAAAACACCAACAAATTGAACAACAACCTCAACATTGAAAAACACAAACAAGTTCAACAACAACCTCAATATTGAAAAACAACAACCATAACATTGAAAAACACCAACAAATTCAACAACAACCTCAACATTGAAAAACACCAACAAATTCAACAACAACCTCAACATTGAAAAACAACAACAACCTCAACATTGAAAAACACCAACAGATTCAACAATAACCTCAACATTGAAAACACCAACAAATTCAACAACAAACACGGCATTGAAGAACACCAACATATTCACCAACAACCTCAACATTGAAAAACAACAACAACCTCAAGATTGAAAAAACCAACAAATTCAACAACAACCTCAACATTGAAAAACGCCAACAAATTCAACAACAACCTCAACATTGAAAAACAACAACAACCTCAACATTGAAAAACACCAACAAATTCAACAATAACCTCAACATTGAAAAACAACAACAACCTCAACATTGAAAAACACCAACAAATTCAACAACAACCTCAAAATTGAAAAACACCAACAAATTCAACAACAACCTCAACATTGAAAAACAACAACAACCTCAACATTGAATAACACCAACAAATTCAACAACAACCTCAACATTGAAAAACAACAACAACCTCAACATTGAAAAACACCAACAAATTCAACAATAACCTCAACATTGAATAACAACAACAACCTCAACTTTGAAAAACACCAACAAATTCAACAACAACCTCAACATTGAAAAACACCAACAAATTCAACAACAACCTCAACATTGAAAAACAACAACAACCTCAACATTGAAAAACAACAACAACCTCAACATTGAAAAACACCAACAAATTCAACAATAACCTCAACATTGAATAACAACAACAACCTCAACTTTGAAAAACACCAACAAATTCAACAACAACCTCAACATTGAAAAATACCAAAAAATTCAACAACAACCTCAGCATTGAAAAACAACAACAACCTCAACATTGAAAAACATCAACAAATTCAACAACAACCTCAACATTGAAAAACAACAACAACCTCAACATGTAAAAACACCAACAAATTCAACAACAACTTCAACATTGAAAAACACCAACAAATTCAACAACAACCTCGAAATTGAAAAACACCAACAAATTCAACAACAACCTCAACATTGAAATACAACAACAACCTCAACATTGAAAAACACCAACAAATTCAACAACAACCTCAACATTGAAAAACAACAACAACCTCAACATTGAAAAACACCAACAAATTCAACAACAACCTCAACATTTAAAAACACCAACAAATTCAACAACACAACATTGAAAAACAACAACAATCTCAACATTGAAAAACACCAACAAATTCAACAACAACCTCAACATTGAAAAACAGCAACAACCTCAACATTGAAAAACACCAACAAATTCAACAACAACTTCAACATTGAAAAACACCAACAAATTCAACAACAACCTCGACATTGAAAAACACCATGAAATTCAACAACAACCTCAACATTGAAAAACAACAACAAACTCAACATTGAAAAACACCAACAAATTCAACAAAAACCTCAACATTGAAAACACCAACAAATTCAACAACAACCTCAACATTTAAAAACGCCAACAAATTCAACAACAACCTCAACATTGAAAAACACCAACAAATTCAACAACCTCATCATTGAAAAACAACAACCTCAACATTGAAAAACGCCACCAAATTCAACAACAACCTCAACATTGAAAAACACCAACAAATTCAACAACAACCTCAACATTGAAAAACAACAACCTCAACATTGAAAAACACCAACAAATTCAACAACAACCCCGACATTGAAACACACCAACAAATTCAACAACAACCTCAACTTTGAAAAACAACAACAATCTCATCATGGAAAAACACCAACAAATTCAACAACAACCTCAACATTGAAAAACAACAACATCCTCAAAATTGAAAAACACCAACAAATTCAAGAACAACCTCAACATTTAAAAACAACAACAACCTCAACATTGAAAAACACCAACAAATTCAACAACGACCTCAACATTGAAAAACACCAACAAATTCAACAACAACCTCAACATTGAAAAACACCAACAAACTCAACAACAACCGCAACATTGAAAAATAACAACAACCTCAACATTGAAAAACACCAACAAATTCAACAACAACCTCAACATTGAAAAACACCAACAAATTCAACAACAAACTCAACATTCAAAAACACCAACAAATTCAACAACAACCTCAACTTTGAAAAACAACAACAACCTCAACATTGAAATACACCAACAAATTCAACAACAACCTCAACATTGAAAAACAACAACAACCTCAACATTGAAAAACAACAACAACCTCAACATTGAAAAACACCAACAAATTCAACAACAACCTCAACATTGAAAAACACCAACAAATTCAACAACAACCTCAACATTGAAAAACAACAACAACCTCGACATTGAAAAACACCAACAAATTCAACAACAAACTCAACATTGAAAAACACCAACAAATTCAACAACAACCTCAACATTAAAAAAGACCAACAAATTCAACAACAACCTCAACATTGAATAACAACAACAACCTCAACATTGAAAAACACCAACAAGTTCAACAATAACCTCAACATTGAAAAACAACAACAACCTCAACATTGAAAAACACCAACAAATTCAACAACAACCTCAACGTTGAAAAACACCAACAAATTCAACAACAACCTCAAGATTGAAAAACAACAACAAACTCAACATTGAAAAACACCAACAAATTCAACAACAACCTCAACATTGAAAAACAACAGCAACCTCAACATTGAAAAACACCAACAAATTCAACAATAACTTCAACATTGAAAAGCACCAACAAATTCAACAAAAACCTCAACATTGAAAAATACCAACAAATTCAACAACAACCTCACATTGATAAACAACAACAACCTCAACATTGAAAAACACCAACAAATTCAACAACAACCTCAACATTGAAAAACAACAACACCCTCAACATTGAAAAACAGCAACAAATTCAACAACAACCTCAACATTGAAAAACAGCAACATGTTCAACAACAACCTCGACATTGAAAAACACCAACAAATTCAACAACAACCTCAACATGAAAAACAACAACAACCTCAACATTGAAAAAGACCAACAAATTCAACAACAACCTCAACATTGAAAAACACCAACAAATTGAACAACAACCTCAACATTGAAAAACACAAACAAGTTCAACAACAACCTCAATATTGAAAAACAACAACCATAACATTGAAAAACACCAACAAATTCAACAACAACCTCAACATTGAAAAACACCAACAAATTCAACAACAACCTCAAAATTGAAAAACAACAACAACCTCAACATTGAATAACACCAACAAATTCAACAACAACCTCAACATTGAAAAACAACAACAACCTCAACATTGAAAAACACCAACAAATTCAACAATAACCTCAACATTGAAAAACAACAACAACCTCAACATTGAAAAACACCAACAAATTCAACAACAACCTCAACATTGAAAAACACCAACAAATTCAACAACAACCTCAACATTGAAAAACAACAACAACCTCAACATTGAAAAACAACAACCTCAACATTGAAAAACACCAACAAATTCAACAACAACCCCGACATTGAAACACACCAACAAATTCAACAACAACCTCAACTTTGAAAAACAACAACAATCTCATCATGGAAAAACACCAACAAATTCAACAACAACCTCAACATTGAAAAACAACAACATCCTCAAAATTGAAAAACACCAACAAATTCAAGAACAACCTCAACATTTAAAAACAACAACAACCTCAACATTGAAAAACACCAACAAATTCAACAACGACCTCAACATTGAAAAACACCAACAAATTCAACAACAACCTCAACATTGAAAAACACCAACAAACTCAACAACAACCGCAACATTGAAAAATAACAACAACCTCAACATTGAAAAACACCAACAAATTCAACAACAACCTCAACATTGAAAAACACCAACAAATTCAACAACAAACTCAACATTCAAAAACACCAACAAATTCAACAACAACCTCAACTTTGAAAAACAACAACAACCTCAACATTGAAATACACCAACAAATTCAACAACAACCTCAACATTGAAAAACAACAACAACCTCAACTTTGAAAAACAACAACAACCTCAACATTGAAAAACACCAACAAATTCAACAACAACCTCAACATTGAAAAACACCAACAAATTCAACAACAACCTCAACTTTGAAAAACAACAACAACCTCGACATTGAAAAACACCAACAAATTCAACAACAAACTCAACATTGAAAAACACCAACAAATTCAACAACAACCTCAACATTAAAAAAGACCAACAAATTCAACAACAACCTCAACATTGAATAACAACAACAACCTCAACATTGAAAAACACCAACAAATTCAACAATAACCTCAACATTGAAAAACAACAACAACCTCAACATTGAAAAACACCAACAAATTCAACAACAACCTCAACATTGAAAAACACCAACAAATTCAACAACAACCTCAAGATTGAAAAACAACAACAAACTCAACATTGAAAAACACCAACAAATTCAACAACAACCTCAACATTGAAAAACAACAACAACCTCAACATTGAAAAACACCAACAAATTCAACAATAACTTCACCATTGAAAAGCACCAACAAATTCAACAAAAACCTCAACATTGAAAAATACCATCAAATTCAACAACAACCTCACATTGATAAACAACAACAACCTCAACATTGAAAAACACCAACAAATTCAACAACAACCTCAACATTGAAAAACAACAACACCCTCAACATTGAAAAACAGCAACAAATTCAACAACAACCTCAACATTGAAAAACAGCAACATGTTCAACAACAACCTCGACATTGAAAAACACCAACAAATTCAACAACAACCTCAACATGAAAAACAACAACAACCTCAACATTGAAAAAGACCAACAAATTCAACAACAACCTCAACATTGAAAAACACCAACAAATTGAACAACAACCTCAACATTGAAAAACACAAACAAGTTCAACAACAACCTCAATATTGAAAAACAACAACCATAACATTGAAAAACACCAACAAATTCAACAACAACCTCAACATTGAAAAACACCAACAAATTCAACAACAACCTCAAAATTGAAAAACAACAACAACCTCAACATTGAATAACACCAACAAATTCAACAACAACCTCAACATTGAAAAACAACAACAACCTCAACATTGAAAAACACCAACAAATTCAACAATAACCTCAACATTGAAAAACAACAACAACCTCAACATTGAAAAACACCAACAAATTCAACAACAACCTCAACATTGAAAAACACCAACAAATTCAACAACAACCTCAACATTGAAAAACAACAACAACCTCAACATTGAAAAACACCAACAAATTCAACAACAACCTCAACATTGAAAAACAACAACAACCTCAACATTGAAAAACACCAACAAATTCAACAACAACCTCAACATTGAAAAACACCAAAAAATTCAACAACAACCTCAGCATTGAAAAACATCAACAACCTCAACATTGAAAAACACCTACAAATTCAACAACAACCTCAACATTGAAAAACAACAACAACCTCAACATTTAAAAACACCAACAAATTCAACAACAACTTCAACATTGAAAAACACCAACAAATTCAACAACAACCTCGAAATTGAAAAACACCAACAAATTCAACAACAACCTCAACATTGAAAAACAACAACAACCTCAACATTGAAAAACACCAACAAATTCAACAACAACCTCAACATTGAAAAACAACAACAACCTCAACATTGAAAAACACCAACAAATTCAACAACAACCTCAACATTTAAAAACACCAACAAATTCAACAACACAACATTGAAAAACAACAACAATCTCAACATTGAAACACACCAACAATTTCAACAACAACCTCAACATTGAAAAACAGCAACAACCTCAACATTGAAAAACAGCAACAAATTCAACAACAACTTCAACATTGAAAAACACCAACAAATTCAACAACAACCTCGACATTGAAAAACACCATGAAATTCAACAACAACCTCAACATTGAAAAACAACAACAACCTCAACATTGAAAAACACCAACAAATTCAACAAAAACCTCAACATTGAAAACACCAACAAATTCAACAACAACCTCAACATTGAAAAACGCCAACAAATTCAACAACAACCTCAACATTGAAAAACACCAACAAATTCAACAACAACCTCATCATTGAAAAACAACAACCTCAACATTGAAAAACGCCACCAAATTCAACAACAACCTCAACATTGAAAAACACCAACAAATTCAACAACAACCTCAACATTGAAAAACAACAACCTCAACATTGAAAAACACCAACAAATTCAACAACAACCCCGACATTGAAACACACCAACAAATTCAACAACAACCTCAACTTTGAAAAACAACAACAATCTCATCATGGAAAAACACCAACAAATTCAGCAACAACCTCAACATTGAAAAACAACAACATCCTCAAAATTGAAAAACACCAACAAATTCAAGAACAAACTCAACATTTAAAAACAACAACAACCTCAACATTGAAAAACACCAACAAATTCAACAACGACCTCAACATTGAAAAACACCAACAAATTCAACAACAACCTCAACATTGAAAAACACCAACAAACTCAACAACAACCGCAACATTGAAAAATAACAACAACCTCAACATTGAAAAACACCAACAAATTCAACAACAACCTCAACATTGAAAAACACCAACAAATTCAACAACAAGCTCAACATTCAAAAACACCAACAAATTCAACAACAACCTCAACTTTGAAAAACAATAACAACCCCAACATTGAAAAACACCAACAAATTCAACAACAACCTCAACATTGAAAAACAACAACAACCTCAACATTGAAAAACAACAACAACCTCAACATTGAAAAACACCAACAAATTCAACAACAACCTCAACATTGAAAAACACCAACAAATTCAACAACAACCTCAACATTGAAAAACAACAACAACCTCGACATTGAAAAATAACCAACAAATTCAACAACAAACTCAACATTGAAAAACACCAACAAATTCAACAACAACCTCAACATTAAAAAAGGCCAACAAATTCAACAACAACCTCAACATTGAATAACAACAACAACCTCAACATTCAAAAACACCAACAAATTCAACAATAACCTCAACATTGAAAAACAACAACAACCTCAACATTGAAAAACACCAACAAATTCAACAACAACCTCAACATTGAAAAACACCAACAAATTCAACAACAACCTCAAGATTGAAAAACAACAACAAACTCAACATTGAAAAACACCAACAAATTCTACAACAACCTCAACATTGAAAAACAACAACAACCTCAACATTGAAAAACACCAACAAATTCAACAACAACTTCAACATTGAAAAGCACCAACAAATTCAACAAAAACCTCAACATTGAAAAACACCAACAAATTCAACAACAACCTCACATTGAAAAACAACAACAACCTCAACATTGAAAAACACCAACAAATTCAACAACAACCTCAACATTGAAAAACAACAACACCCTCAACATTGAAAAACAGCAACAAATTCAACAACAACCTCAACATTGAAAAACAGCAACATGTTCAACAACAACCTCGACATTGAAAAACACCAACAAATTCAACAACAACCTCAACATGAAAAACAACAACAACCTCAACATTGAAAAACACCAACAAATTCAACAACAACCTCAACATTGAAAAACACCAACAAATTGAACAACAACCTCAACATTGAAAAACACAAACAAGTTCAACAACAACCTCAATATTGAAAAACAACAACCATAACATTGAAAAACACCAACAAATTCAACAACAACCTCAACATTGAAAAACACCAACAAATTCAACAACAACCTCAACATTGAAAAACAACAACAAATTCAACAACAACCTCAACATTGAAAAACAACAACAACCTCGACATTGAAAAACACCAACAAATTCAACAACAAACTCAACATTGAAAAACACCAACAAATTCAACAACAACCTCAACATTAAAAAAGACCAACAAATTCAACAACAACCTCAACATTGAAAAACAACAACAACCTCAACATTGAAAAACACCAACAAATTCAACAATAACCTCAACATTGAAAAACAACAACAACCTCAACATTGAAAAACACCAACAAATTCAACAACAACCTCAACATTGAAAAACACCAACAAATTCAACAACAACCTCAACATTGAAAAACAACAACAACTTCAACATTGAAACACACCAACAAATTCAACAACTACTTCAACATTGAAAAAAACCAACAAATTCAACAACAACCTCGACATTGAAAAACACCAACAAATTCAACAACAACCTCAACATTGAAAAACACCAACAAATTCAACAACAACCTCAACATTGAAAAACACCAACAATTTGAACAACAACCTCAACATTGAAAAACACAAACAAGTTCAACAACAACCTCAATATTGAAAAACAACAACCATAACATTGAAAAACACCAACAAATTCAACAACAACCTCAACATTGAAAAACAACAACAACCTCAACAATGAAAAACACCAACAAATTCAACAATAACCTCAACAATGAAAAACAACAACAACCTCAAACATTGAAAAACACCAACAGATTCAACAACAACCTCAACATTGAAAAACACCAACAAATTCAACAACAACCTCAACATTGAAAAACAACAACACCCTCAACATTGAAAAACACCAACAAATTCAACAACAACCTCAACATTGAAAAACAGCAACATATTCAACAACAACCTCGAAATTGAAAAACACCAACAAATTCAACAACAACCTCAACATGAAAAACAACAACAACCTCAACATTGAAAAACACCAACAAATTCAACAACAACCTCAACATTGAACAACAACAACAACCTCAACATTGAAAAACACCAACAAATTCAACAACAACTTCAACATTGAAAAACACCAACAAATTCAACAACAAACACGACATTGAAAAACACCAACATATTCAACAACAACCTCAACATTGAAAAACAACAACAACCTCAAGATTGAAAAAACCAACAAATTCAACAACAACCTCAACATTGAAAAACGCCAACAAATTCAACAACAACCTCAACATTGAAAAACAACAACAACCTCATCATTGAAAAACACCAACAAATTCAACAATAACCTCAACATTGAAAAACAACAACAACCTCAACATTGAAAAACACCAACAAATTCAACAACAACCTCAAAATTGAAAAACACCAACAAATTCAACAACAACCTCAACATTGAAAAACAACAACAACCTCAACATTGAATAACACCAACAAATTCAACAACAACCTCAACATTGAAAAACAACAACAACCTCAACATTGAAAAACACCAACAAATTCAACAATAACCTCAACATTGAAAAACAACAACAACCTCAACATTGAAAAACACCAACAAATTCAACAACAACCTCAACATTGAAAAACACCAACAAATTCAACAACAACCTCAACATTGAAAAACAACAACAACCTCAACATTGAAAAACACCAACAAATTCAACAACAACCTCAACATTGAAAAACAACAACAACCTCAACATTGAAAAACAACAAAAAATTCAACAACAACCTCAACATTGAAAAACACCAAAAAATTCAACAACAACCTCAGCATTGAAAAACAACAACAACCTCAACATTGAAAAACACCAACAAATTCAACAACAACCTCAACATTGAAAAACAACAACAACCTCAACATTGAAAAACACCAACAAATTCAACAACAACTTCAACATTGAAAAACACCAACAAATTCAACAACAACCTCGAAATTGAAAAACACCAACAAATTCAACAACAACCTCAACATTGAAAAACAACAACAACCTCAACATTGAAAAACACCAACAAATTCAACAACAACCTCAACATTGAAAAACAACAACAACCTCAACATTGAAAAAGACCAACAAATTCAACAACAACCTCAACATTTAAAAACACCAACAAATTCAACAACACAACATTGAAAAACAACAACAATCTCAACATTGAAAAACACCAACAAATTCAACAACAACCTCAACATTGAAAAACAGCAACAACCTCAACATTGAAAAACACCAACAAATTCAACAACAACTTCAACATTGAAAAACACCAACAAATTCAACAACAACCTCGACATTGAAAAACACGATGAAATTCAACAACAACCTCAACATTGAAAAACAACAACAACCTCAACATTGAAAAACACCAACAAATTCAACAAAAACCTCAACATTGAAAACACCAACAAATTCAACAACAACCTCAACATTTAAAAACGCCAACAAATTCAACAACAACCTCAACATTGAAAAACACCAACAAATTCAACAACAACCTCATCATTGAAAAACAACAACCTCAACATTGAAAAACGCCACCAAATTCAACAACAACCTCAACATTGAAAAACACCAACAAATTCAACAACAACCTCAACATTGAAAAACAACAACCTCAACATTGAAAAACACCAACAAATTCAACAACAACCCCGACATTGAAACACACCAACAAATTCAACAACAACCTCAACTTTGAAAAACAACAACAATCTCATCATGGAAAAACACCAACAAATTCAACAACAACCTCAACATTGAAAAATAACAACATCCTCAAAATTGAAAAACACCAACAAATTCAAGAACAACCTCAACATTTTAAAACAACAACAACCTCAACATTGAAAAACACCAACAAATTCAACAACGACCTCAACATTGAAAAACACCAACAAATTCAGCAACAACCTCAACATTGAAAAACACCAACAAACTCAACAACAACCGCAACATTGAAAAACAACAACAACCTCAACATTGAAAAACACCAACAAATTCAACAACAACCTCAACATTGAAAAACACCAACAAATTCAACAACAAACTCAACATTCAAAAACACCAACAAATTCAACAACAACCTCAACTTTGAAAAACAACAACAACCTCAACATTGAAAAACACCAACAAATTCAACAAAAACCTCAACATTGAAAAACAACAACAACCTCAACATTGAAAAACAACAACAACCTCAACATTGAAAAACACCAACAAATTCAACAACAACCTCAACATTGAAAAACACCAACAAATTCAACAACAACCTCAACATTGAAAAACAACAACAACCTCGACATTGAAAAACACCAACAAATTCAACAACAAACTCAACATTGAAAAACACCAACAAATTCAACAACAACCTCAACATTGAAAAACACCAACAAATTCAACAACAACCTCAAGATTGAAAAACAACAACAAACTCAACATTGAAAAACACCAACAAATTCAACAACAACCTCAACATTGAAAAACAACAACAACCTCAACATTGAAAAACACCAACAAATTCAACAACAACTTCAACATTGAAAAGCACCAACAAATTCAACAAAAACCTCAACATTGAAAAACACCAACAAATTCAACAACAACCTCACATTGAAAAACAACAACAACCTCAACATTGAAAAACACCAACAAATTCAACAACAACCTCAACATTGAAAAACAACAACACCCTCAACACTGAAAAACAGCAACAAATTCAACAACAACCTCAACATTGAAAAACACCAACAAATTCAACAACAACCTCAACATGAAAAACAACAACAACCTCAACATTGAAAAACACCAACAAATTCAACAACAACCTCAACATTGAAAAACACCAACAAATTGAACAACAACCTCAACATTGAAAAACAACAACAACCTCAACATTGAAAAACAACAACAACCTCAACATTGAAAAACACCAACAAATTCAACAACAACCTCAACATTGAAAAACACCAACAAATTCAACAACAACCTCAACATTGAAAAACAACAACAACCTCGACATTGAAAAACACCAACAAATTCAACAACAAACTCAACATTGAAAAACACCAACAAATTCAACAACAACCTCAACATTGAAAAACACCAACAAATTCAACAACAACCTCAAGATTGAAAAACAACAACAAACTCAACATTGAAAAACACCAACAAATTCAACAACAACCTCAACATTGAAAAACAACAACAACCTCAACATTGAAAAACACCAACAAATTCAACAACAACTTCAACATTGAAAAGCACCAACAAATTCAACAAAAACCTCAACATTGAAAAACACCAACAAATTCAACAACAACCTCACATTGAAAAACAACAACAACCTCAACATTGAAAAACACCAACAAATTCAACAACAACCTCAACATTGAAAAACAACAACACCCTCAACACTGAAAAACAGCAACAAATTCAACAACAACCTCAACATTGAAAAACACCAACAAATTCAACAACAACCTCAACATGAAAAACAACAACAACCTCAACATTGAAAAACACCAACAAATTCAACAACAACCTCAACATTGAAAAACACCAACAAATTGAACAACAACCTCAACATTGAAAAACAACAACAACCTCAACATTGAAAAACACCAACAAATTCAACAACAACCTCAACATTGAAAAACAACAACAACCTCAACATTGAAAAACACCAACAAATTCAACAACAACCTCAACATTGAAAAACACCAAAAAATTCAACAACAACCTCAGCATTGAAAAACAACAACAACCTCAACATTGAAAAACACCTACAAATTCAACAACAACCTCAACATTGAAAAACAACAACAACCTCAACATTTAAAAACACCAACAAATTCAACAACAACTTCAACATTGAAAAACACCAACAAATTCAACAACAACCTCGAAATTGAAAAACACCAACAAATTCAACAACAACCTCAACATTGAAAAACAACAACAACCTCAACATTGAAAAACACCAACAAATTCAACAACAACCTCAACATTGAAAAACAACAACAACCTCAACATTGAAAAACACCAACAAATTCAACAACAACCTCAACATTTAAAAACACCAACAAATTCAACAACACAACATTGAAAAACAACAACAATCTCAACATAGAAAAACACCAACAAATTCAACAACAACCTCAACATTGAAAAACAGCAACAACCTCAACATTGAAAAACAGCAACAAATTCAACAACAACTTCAACATTGAAAAACACCAACAAATTCAACAACAACCTCGACATTGAAAAACACCATGAAATTCAACAACAACCTCAACATTGAAAAACAACAACAACCTCAACATTGAAAAACACCAACAAATTCAACAAAAACCTCAACATTGAAAACACCAACAAATTCAACAACAACCTCAACATTTAAAAACGCCAACAAATTCAACAACAACCTCAACATTGAAAAACACCAACAAATTCAACAACAACCTCATCATTGAAAAACAACAACCTCAACATTGAAAAACGCCACCAAATTCAACAACAACCTCAACATTGAAAAACACCAACAAATTCAACAACAACCTCAACATTGAAAAACAACAACCTCAACATTGAAAAACACCAACAAATTCAACAACAACCCCGACATTGAAACACACCAACAAATTCAACAACAACCTCAACTTTGAAAAACAACAACAATCTCATCATGGAAAAACACCAACAAATTCAGCAACAACCTCAACATTGAAAAACAACAACATCCTCAAAATTGAAAAACACCAACAAATTCAAGAACAAACTCAACATTTAAAAACAACAACAACCTCAACATTGAAAAACACCAACAAATTCAACAACGACCTCAACATTGAAAAACACCAACAAATTCAACAACAACCTCAACATTGAAAAACACCAACAAACTCAACAACAACCGCAACATTGAAAAATAACAACAACCTCAACATTGAAAAACACCAACAAATTCAACAACAACCTCAACATTGAAAAACACCAACAAATTCAACAACAAGCTCAACATTCAAAAACACCAACAAATTCAACAACAACCTCAACTTTGAAAAACAATAACAACCCCAACATTGAAAAACACCAACAAATTCAACAACAACCTCAACATTGAAAAACAACAACAACCTCAACATTGAAAAACAACAACAACCTCAACATTGAAAAACACCAACAAATTCAACAACAACCTCAACATTGAAAAACACCAACAAATTCAACAACAACCTCAACATTGAAAAACAACAACAACCTCGACATTGAAAAATAACCAACAAATTCAACAACAAACTCAACATTGAAAAACACCAACAAATTCAACAACAACCTCAACATTAAAAAAGACCAACAAATTCAACAACAACCTCAACATTGAATAACAACAACAACCTCAACATTCAAAAACACCAACAAATTCAACAATAACCTCAACATTGAAAAACAACAACAACCTCAACATTGAAAAACACCAACAAATTCAACAACAACCTCAACATTGAAAAACACCAACAAATTCAACAACAACCTCAAGATTGAAAAACAACAACAAACTCAACATTGAAAAACACCAACAAATTCTACAACAACCTCAACATTGAAAAACAACAACAACCTCAACATTGAAAAACACCAACAAATTCAACAACAACTTCAACATTGAAAAGCACCAACAAATTCAACAAAAACCTCAACATTGAAAAACACCAACAAATTCAACAACAACCTCACATTGAAAAACAACAACAACCTCAACATTGAAAAACACCAACAAATTCAACAACAACCTCAACATTGAAAAACAACAACACCCTCAACATTGAAAAACAGCAACAAATTCAACAACAACCTCAACATTGAAAAACAGCAACATGTTCAACAACAACCTCGACATTGAAAAACACCAACAAATTCAACAACAACCTCAACATGAAAAACAACAACAACCTCAACATTGAAAAACACCAACAAATTCAACAACAACCTCAACATTGAAAAACACCAACAAATTGAACAACAACCTCAACATTGAAAAACACAAACAAGTTCAACAACAACCTCAATATTGAAAAACAACAACCATAACATTGAAAAACACCAACAAATTCAACAACAACCTCAACATTGAAAAACACCAACAAATTCAACAACAACCTCAACATTGAAAAACAACAACAAATTCAACAACAACCTCAACATTGAAAAACAACAACAACCTCGACATTGAAAAACACCAACAAATTCAACAACAACCTCAACATTGAAAAACACCAACAAATTCAACAACAACCTCAACATTAAAAAAGACCAACAAATTCAACAACAACCTCAACATTGAAAAACAACAACAACCTCAACATTGAAAAACACCAACAAATTCAACAATAACCTCAACATTGAAAAACAACAACAACCTCAACATTGAAAAACACCAACAAATTCAACAACAACCTCAACATTGAAAAACACCAACAAATTCAACAACAACCTCAACATTGAAAAACAACAACAACTTCAACATTGAAACACACCAACAAATTCAACAACTACTTCAACATTGAAAAAAACCAACAAATTCAACAACAACCTCGACATTGAAAAACACCAACAAATTCAACAACAACCTCAACATTGAAAAACACCAACAAATTCAACAACAACCTCAACATTGAAAAACACCAACAAATTGAACAACAACCTCAACATTGAAAAACACAAACAAGTTCAACAACAACCTCAATATTGAAAAACAACAACCATAACATTGAAAAACACCAACAAATTCAACAACAACCTCAACATTGAAAAACAACAACAACCTCAACAATGAAAAACACCAACAAATTCAACAATAACCTCAACAATGAAAAACAACAACAACCTCAAACATTGAAAAACACCAACAGATTCAACAACAACCTCAACATTGAAAAACACCAACAAATTCAACAACAACCTCAACATTGAAAAACAACAACACCCTCAACATTGAAAAACACCAACAAATTCAACAACAACCTCAACATTGAAAAACAGCAACATATTCAACAACAACCTCGAAATTGAAAAACACCAACAAATTCAACAACAACCTCAACATGAAAAACAACAACAACCTCAACATTGAAAAACACCAACAAATTCAACAACAACCTCAACATTGAACAACAACAACAACCTCAACATTGAAAAACACCAACAAATTCAACAACAACTTCAACATTGAAAAACACCAACAAATTCAACAACAAACACGACATTGAAAAACACCAACATATTCAACAACAACCTCAACATTGAAAAACAACAACAACCTCAAGATTGAAAAAACCAACAAATTCAACAACAACCTCAACATTGAAAAACGCCAACAAATTCAACAACAACCTCAACATTGAAAAACAACAACAACCTCATCATTGAAAAACACCAACAAATTCAACAATAACCTCAACATTGAAAAACAACAACAACCTCAACATTGAAAAACACCAACAAATTCAACAACAACCTCAAAATTGAAAAACACCAACAAATTCAACAACAACCTCAACATTGAAAAACAACAACAACCTCAACATTGAATAACACCAACAAATTCAACAACAACCTCAACATTGAAAAACAACAACAACCTCAACATTGAAAAACACCAACAAATTCAACAATAACCTCAACATTGAAAAACAACAACAACCTCAACATTGAAAAACACCAACAAATTCAACAACAACCTCAACATTGAAAAACACCAACAAATTCAACAACAACCTCAACATTGAAAAACAACAACAACCTCAACATTGAAAAACACCAACAAATTCAACAACAACCTCAACATTGAAAAACAACAACAACCTCAACATTGAAAAACAACAAAAAATTCAACAACAACCTCAACATTGAAAAACACCAAAAAATTCAACAACAACCTCAGCATTGAAAAACAACAACAACCTCAACATTGAAAAACACCAACAAATTCAACAACAACCTCAACATTGAAAAACAACAACAACCTCAACATTGAAAAACACCAACAAATTCAACAACAACTTCAACATTGAAAAACACCAAGAAATTCAACAACAACCTCGAAATTGGAAAACACCAACAAATTCAACAACAACCTCAACATTGAAAAACAACAACAACCTCAACATTGAAAAACACCAACAAATTCAACAACAACCTCAACATTGAAAAACAACAACAACCTCAACATTGAAAAAGACCAACAAATTCAACAACAACCTCAACATTTAAAAACACCAACAAATTCAACAACACAACATTGAAAAACAACAACAATCTCAACATTGAAAAACACCAACAAATTCAACAACAACCTCAACATTGAAAAACAGCAACAACCTCAACATTGAAAAACACCAACAAATTCAACAACAACTTCAACATTGAAAAACACCAACTAATTCAACAACAACCTCGACATTGAAAAACACCATGAAATTCAACAACAACCTCAACATTGAAAAACAACAACAACCTCAACATTGAAAAACACCAACAAATTCAACAAAAACCTCAACATTGAAAACACCAACAAATTCAACAACAACCTCAACATTTAAAAACGCCAACAAATTCAACAACAACCTCAACATTGAAAAACACCAACAAATTCAACAACAACCTCATCATTGAAAAACAACAACCTCAACATTGAAAAACGCCACCAAATTCAACAACAACCTCAACATTGAAAAACACCAACAAATTCAACAACAACCTCAACATTGAAAAACAACAACCTCAACATTGAAAAACACCAACAAATTCAACAACAACCCCGACATTGAAACACACCAACAAATTCAACAACAACCTCAACTTTGAAAAACAACAACAATCTCATCATGGAAAAACACCAACAAATTCAACAACAACCTCAACATTGAAAAATAACAACATCCTCAAAATTGAAAAACACCAACAAATTCAAGAACAACCTCAACATTTTAAAACAACAACAACCTCAACATTGAAAAACACCAACAAATTCAACAACGACCTCAACATTGAAAAACACCAACAAATTCAGCAACAACCTCAACATTGAAAAACACCAACAAACTCAACAACAACCGCAACATTGAAAAACAACAACAACCTCAACATTGAAAAACACCAACAAATTCAACAACAACCTCAACATTGAAAAACACCAACAAATTCAACAACAAACTCAACATTCAAAAACACCAACAAATTCAACAACAACCTCAACTTTGAAAAACAACAACAACCTCAACATTGAAAAACACCAACAAATTCAACAACAACCTCAACATTGAAAAACAACAACAACCTCAACATTGAAAAACAACAACAACCTCAACATTGAAAAACACCAACAAATTCAACAACAACCTCAACATTGAGAAACAACAACAACCTCGACATTGAACAACACCAACAAATTCAACAACAAACTCAACATTGAAAAACACCAACAAATTCAACAACAACCTCAACATTGAAAAACACCAACAAATTCAACAACAACCTCAAGATTGAAAAACAACAACAAACTCAACATTGAAAAACACCAACAAATTCAACAACAACCTCAACATTGAAAAACAACAACAACCTCAACATTGAAAAACACCAACAAATTCAACAACAACTTCAACATTGAAAAGCACCAACAAATTCAACAAAAACCTCAACATTGAAAAACACCAACAAATTCAACAACAACCTCACATTGAAAAACAACAACAACCTCAACATTGAAAAACACCAACAAATTCAACAACAACCTCAACATTGAAAAACAACAACACCCTCAACACTGAAAAACAGCAACAAATTCAACAACAACCTCAACATTGAAAAACAGCAACATGTTCAACAACAACCTCGACATTGAAAAACACCAACAAATTCAACAACAACCTCAACATGAAAAACAACAACAACCTCAACATTGAAAAACACCAACAATTTCAACAACAACCTCAACATTGAAAAACACCAACAAATTGAACAACAACCTCAACATTGAAAAACACAAACAAGTTCAACAACAACCTCAATATCGAAAAACAACAACCATAACATTGAAAAACACCAACAAATTCAACAACAACCTCAACATTGAAAAACAACAACAAATTCAACAAGAACCTCAACATTGAAAAACAACAACAACCTCAACAATGAAAAACACCAACAAATTCAACAATAACCTCAACAATGAAAAACAACAACAACCTCAACATTGAAAAACACCAACAAATTCAACAACAACCTCAACATTGAAAAACACCAACAAATTCAACAACAACCTCAACATTGAAAAACACCAACAAATGCAACAACAACCTCAACAATGAAAAACACCAACAAATACAACAACAAACACGACATTGAAAAACACCAACATATTCAACAACAACCTCAACTTTGAAAAACAACAACAATCTCATGATGGAAAAACACCAACAAATTCAGCAACAACCTGAACATTGAAAAACAACAACATCCTCAAAATTGAAAAACACCAACAAATTCAAGAACAAACTCAACATTTAAAAACAACAACAACCTCAACATTGAAAAACACCAACAAATTCAACAACGACCTCAACATTGAAAAACACCAACAAATTCAACAACAACCTCAACATTGAAAAACACCAACAAACTCAACAACAACCGCAACATTGAAAAATAACAACAACCTCAACATTGAAAAACACCAACAAATTCAACAACAACCTCAACATTGAAAAACACCAACAAATTCAACAACAAACTCAACATTCAAAAACACCAACAAATTCAACAACAACCTCAACTTTGAAAAACAATAACAACCTCAACATTGAAAAACACCAACAAATTCAACAACAACCTCAAAATTGAAAAACAACAACAACCTCAACATTGAAAAACAACAACAACCTCAACATTGAAAAACACCAACAAATTCAACAACAACCTCAACATTGAAAAACACCAACAAATTCAACAACAACCTCAACATTGAAAAACAACAACAACCTCGACATTGAAAAACACCAACAAATTCAACAACAAACTCAACATTGAAAAACACCAACAAATTCAACAACAACCTCAACATTAAAAAAGACCAACAAATTCAACAACAACCTCAACATTGAATAACAACAACAACCTCAACTTTGAAAAACACCAACAAATTCAACAATAACCTCAACATTGAAAAACAACAACAACCTCAACATTGAAAAACACCAACAAATTCAACAACAACCTCAACATTGAAAAACACCAACAAATTCAACAACAACTTCAACATTGAAAAGCACCAACAAATTCAACAAAAACCTCAACATTGAAAAACACCAACAAATTCAACAACAACCTCAACATTGAAAAACAGCAACATGTTCAACAACAACCTCGACATTGAAAAACAGCAACATGTTCAACAACAACCTCGACATTGAAAAACACCAACAAATTCAACAACAACCTCAACATGAAAAACAACAACAACCTCAACATTGAAAAACACCAACAAATTCAACAACAACCTCAACATTGAAAAACACCAACAAATTGAACAACAACCTCAACATTGAAAAACACAAACAAGTTCAACAACAACCTCAATATTGAAAAACAACAACCATAACATTGAAAAACACCAACAAATTCAACAACAACCTCAACATTGAAAAACACCAACAAATTCAACAACAACCTCAACATTGAAAAACAACAACAAATTCAACAACAACCTCAACATTGAAAAACAACAACAACCTCGACATTGAAAAACACCAACAAATTCAACAACAACCTCAACATTGAAAAACACCAACAAATTCAACAACAACCTCAACATTAAAAAAGACCAACAAATTCAACAACAACCTCAACATTGAAAAACAACAACAACCTCAACATTGAAAAACACCAACAAATTCAACAATAACCTCAACATTGAAAAACAACAACAACCTCAACATTGAAAAACACCAACAAATTCAACAACAACCTCAACATTGAAAAACACCAACAAATTCAACAACAACCTCAACATTGAAAAACAACAACAACTTCAACATTGAAACACACCAACAAATTCAACAACTACTTCAACATTGAAAAAAACCAACAAATTCAACAACAACCTCGACATTGAAAAACACCAACAAATTCAACAACAACCTCAACTTTGAAAAACACCAACAAATTCAACAACAACCTCAACATTGAAAAACACCAACAAATTGAACAACAACCTCAACATTGAAAAACACAAACAAGTTCAACAACAACCTCAATATTGAAAAACAACAACCATAACATTGAAAAACACCAACAAATTCAACAACAACCTCAACATTGAAAAACAACAACAACCTCAACAATGAAAAACACCAACAAATTCAACAATAACCTCAACAATGAAAAACAACAACAACCTCAAACATTGAAAAACACCAACAGATTCAACAACAACCTCAACATTGAAAAACACCAACAAATTCAACAACAACCTCAACATTGAAAAACAACAACACCCTCAACATTGAAAAACACCAACAAATTCAACAACAACCTCAACATTGAAAAACAGCAACATATTCAACAACAACCTCGAAATTGAAAAACACCAACAAATTCAACAACAACCTCAACATGAAAAACAACAACAACCTCAACATTGAAAAACACCAACAAATTCAACAACAACCTCAACATTGAACAACAACAACAACCTCAACATTGAAAAACACCAACAAATTCAACAACAACTTCAACATTGAAAAACACCAACAAATTCAACAACAAACACGACATTGAAAAACACCAACATATTCAACAACAACCTCAACATTGAAAAACAACAACAACCTCAAGATTGAAAAAACCAACAAATTCAACAACAACCTCAACATTGAAAAACGCCAACAAATTCAACAACAACCTCAACATTGAAAAACAACAACAACCTCATCATTGAAAAACACCAACAAATTCAACAATAACCTCAACATTGAAAAACAACAACAACCTCAACATTGAAAAACACCAACAAATTCAACAACAACCTCAAAATTGAAAAACACCAACAAATTCAACAACAACCTCAACATTGAAAAACAACAACAACCTCAACATTGAATAACACCAACAAATTCAACAACAACCTCAACATTGAAAAACAACAACAACCTCAACATTGAAAAACACCAACAAATTCAACAATAACCTCAACATTGAAAAACAACAACAACCTCAACATTGAAAAACACCAACAAATTCAACAACAACCTCAACATTGAAAAACACCAACAAATTCAACAACAACCTCAACATTGAAAAACAACAACAACCTCAAAATTGAAAAACACCAACAAATTCAACAACAACCTCAACATTGAAAAACAACAACAACCTCAACATTGAAAAACAACAAAAAATTCAACAACAACCTCAACATTGAAAAACACCAAAAAATTCAACAACAACCTCAGCATTGAAAAACAACAACAACCTCAACATTGAAAAACACCAACAAATTCAACAACAACCTCAACATTGAAAAACAACAACAACCTCAACATTGAAAAACACCAACAAATTCAACAACAACTTCAACATTGAAAAACACCAACAAATTCAACAACAACCTCGAAATTGAAAAACACCAACAAATTCAACAACAACCTCAACATTGAAAAACAACAACAACCTCAACATTGAAAAACACCAACAAATTCAACAACAACCTCAACATTGAAAAACAACAACAACCTCAACATTGAAAAAGACCAACAAATTCAACAACAACCTCAACATTTAAAAACACCAACAAATTCAACAACACAACATTGAAAAACAACAACAATCTCAACATTGAAAAACACCAACAAATTCAACAACAACCTCAACATTGAAAAACAGCAACAACCTCAACATTGAAAAACACCAACAAATTCAACAACAACTTCAACATTGAAAAACACCAACAAATTCAACAACAACCTCGACATTGAAAAACACCATGAAATTCAACAACAACCTCAACATTGAAAAACAACAACAACCTCAACATTGAAAAACACCAACAAATTCAACAAAAACCTCAACATTGAAAACACCAACAAATTCAACAACAACCTCAACATTTAAAAACGCCAACAAATTCAACAACAACCTCAACATTGAAAAACACCAACAAATTCAACAACAACCTCATCATTGAAAAACAACAACCTCAACATTGAAAAACGCCACCAAATTCAACAACAACCTCAACATTGAAAAACACCAACAAATTCAACAACAACCTCAACATTGAAAAACAACAACCTCAACATTGAAAAACGCCAACAAATTCAACAACAACCCCGACATTGAAACACACCAACAAATTCAACAACAACCTCAACTTTGAAAAACAACAACAATCTCATCATGGAAAAACACCAACAAATTCAACAACAACCTCAACATTGAAAAATAACAACATCCTCAAAATTGAAAAACACCAACAAATTCAAGAACAACCTCAACATTTTAAAACAACAACAACCTCAACATTGAAAAACACCAACAAATTCAACAACGACCTCAACATTGAAAAACACCAACAAATTCAGCAACAACCTCAACATTGAAAAACACCAACAAACTCAACAACAACCGCAACATTGAAAAACAACAACAACCTCAACATTGAAAAACACCAACAAATTCAACAACAACCTCAACATTGAAAAACACCAACAAATTCAACAACAAACTCAACATTCAAAAACACCAACAAATTCAACAACAACCTCAACTTTGAAAAACAACAACAACCTCAACATTGAAAAACACCAACAAATTCAACAACAACCTCAACATTGAAAAACAACAACAACCTCAACATTGAAAAACAACAACAACCTCAACATTGAAAAACACCAACAAATTCAACAACAACCTCAACATTGAAAAACACCAACAAATTCAACAACAACCTCAACATTGAAAAACAACAACAACCTCGACATTGAAAAACACCAACAAATTCAACAACAAACTCAACATTGAAAAACACCAACAAATTCAACAACAACCTCAACATTGAAAAACACCAACAAATTCAACAACAACCTCAAGATTGAAAAACAACAACAAACTCAACATTGAAAAACACCAACAAATTCAACAACAACCTCAACATTGAAAAACAACAACAACCTCAACATTGAAAAACACCAACAAATTCAACAACAACTTCAACATTGAAAAGCACCAACAAATTCAACAAAAACCTCAACATTGAAAAACCACCAACAAATTCAACAACAACCTCACATTGAAAAACAACAACAACCTCAACATTGAAAAACACCAACAAATTCAACAACAACCTCAACATTGAAAAACAACAACACCCTCAACACTGAAAAACAGCAACAAATTCAACAACAACCTCAACATTGAAAAACAGCAACATGTTCAACAACAACCTCGACATTGAAAAACACCAACAAATTCAACAACAACCTCAACATGAAAAACAACAACAACCTCAACATTGAAAAACACCAACAAATTCAAACAACAACCTCAACATTGAAAAACACCAACAAATTGAACAACAACCTCAACATTGAAAAACACAAACAAGTTCAACAACAACCTCAATATCGAAAAACAACAACCATAACATTGA
The DNA here is from genome assembly GCA_026770705.1 of Isurus oxyrinchus. Taxonomy (NCBI): domain Eukaryota; kingdom Metazoa; phylum Chordata; class Chondrichthyes; order Lamniformes; family Lamnidae; genus Isurus; species Isurus oxyrinchus. The sequence continues at coordinate 955,434 of JANJGN010000129.1, forward strand.
AAAACACCAACAAATTCAACAACAACCTCAACATTGAAAAACAACAACAAATTCAACAACAACCTCAACATTGAAAAACAACAACAACCTCAACAATGAAAAACACCAACAAATTCAACAATAACCTCAACAATGAAAAACAACAACAACCTCAACATTGAAAAACACCAACAAATTCAACAACAACCTCAACATTGAAAAACACCAACAAATTCAACAACAACCTCAACATTGAAAAACACCAAACAAATGCAACAACAACCTCAACAATGAAAAACACAACAAATACAACAACAAACACGACATTGAAAAACACCAACATATTCAACAACAACCTCAACTTTGAAAAACAACAACAATCTCATGATGGAAAAACACCAACAAATTCAGCAACAACCTCAACATTGAAAAACAACAACATCCTCAAAATTGAAAAACACCAACAAATTCAAGAACAAACTCAACATTTAAAAACAACAACAACCTCAACATTGAAAAACACCAACAAATTCAACAACGACCTCAACATTGAAAAACACCAACAAATTCAACAACAACCTCAACATTGAAAAACACCAACAAACTCAACAACAACCGCAACATTGAAAAATAACAACAACCTCAACATTGAAGAACACCAACAAATTCAACAACAACCTCAACATTGAAAACACCAACAAATTCAGCAACAAACTCAACATTCAAAAACACCAACAAATTCAACAACAACCTCAACTTTGAAAAACAATAACAACCTCAACATTGAAAAACACCAACAAATTCAACAACAACCTCAACATTGAAAAACAACAACAACCTCAACATTGAAAAACAACAACAACCTCAACATTGAAAAACACCAACAAATTCAACAACAACCTCAACATTGAAAAACACCAACAAATTCAACAACAACCTCAACATTGAAAAACAACAACAACCTCGACATTGAAAAACACCAACAAATTCAACAACAAACTCAACATTGAAAAACACCAACAAATTCAACAACAACCTCAACATTAAAAAAGACCAACAAATTCAACAACAACCTCAACATTGAATAACAACAACAACCTCAACTTTGAAAAAACACCAACAAATTCAACAATAACCTCAACATTGAAAAACAACAACAACCTCAACATTGAAAAACACCAACAAATTCAACAACAACCTCAACATTGAAAAACACCAACAAATTCAACAACAACCTCAAGATTGAAAAACAACAACAAACTCAACATTGAAAAACACCAAGAAATTCTACAACAACCTCAACATTGAAAAACAACAACAACCTCAACATTGAAAAACACCAACAAATTCAACAACAACTTCAACATTGAAAAGCACCAACAAATTCAACAAAAACCTCAACATTGAAAAACACCAACAAATTCAACAACAACCTCAACATTGAAAAACAGCAACATGTTCAACAACAACCTCGACATTGAAAAACACCAACAAATTCAACAACAACCTCAACATGAAAAACAACAACAACCTCAACATTGAAAAACACCAACAAATTCAACAACAACCTCAACATTGAAAAACACCAACAAATTGAACAACAACCTCAACATTGAAAAACACAAACAAGTTCAACAACAACCTCAATATTGAAAAACAACAACCATAACATTGAAAAACACCAACAAATTCAACAACAACCTCAACATTGAAAAACACCAACAAATTCAACAACAACCTCAACATTGAAAAACAACAACAAATTCAACAACAACCTCAACATTGAAAAACAACAACAACCTCGACATTGAAAAACACCAACAAATTCAACAACAACCTCAACATTGAAAAACACCAACAAATTCAACAACACCTCAACATTAAAAAAGACCAACAAATTCAACAACAACCTCAACATTGAAAAACAACAACAACCTCAACATTGAAAAACACCAACAAATTCAACAATAACCTCAACATTGAAAAACAACAACAACCTCAACATTGAAAAACACCAACAAATTCAACAACAACCTCAACATTGAAAAAACACCAACAAATTCAACAACAACCTCAACATTGAAAAACAACAACAAATTCAACATTGAAACACACCAACAGATTCAACAACTACTTCAACATTGAAAAAAACCAACAAATTCAACAACAACCTCGACATTGAAAAACACCAACAAATTCAACAACAACCTCAACTTTGAAAAACACCAACAAATTCAACAACAACCTCAACATTGAAAAACACCAACAAATTGAACAACAACCTCAACATTGAAAAACACAAACAAGTTCAACAACAACCTGAATATTGAAAAACAACAACCATAACATTGAAAAACACCAACAAATTCAACAACAACCTCAACATTGAAAAACAACAACAACCTCAACAATGAAAAACACCAACAAATTCAACAATAACCTCAACAATGAAAAACAACAACAACCTCAAACATTGAAAAACACCAACAGATTCAACAACAACCTCAACATTGAAAAACACCAACAAATTCAACAACAACCTCAACATTGAAAAACAACAACACCCTCAACATTGAAAAACACCAACAAATTCAACAACAACCTCAACATTGAAAAACAGCAACATATTCAACAACAACCTCGAAATTGAAAAACACCAACAAATTCAACAACAACCTCAACATGAAAAACAACAACAACCTCAACATTGAAAAACACCAACAAATTCAACAACAACCTCAACATTGAACAACAACAACAACCTCAACATTGAAAAACACCAACAAATTCAACAACAACTTCAACATTGAAAAACACCAACAAATTCAACAACAAACACGACATTGAAAAACACCAACATATTCAACAACAACCTCAACATTGAAAAACAACAACAACCTCAAGATTGAAAAAACCAACAAATTCAACAACAACCTCAACATTGAAAAACGCCGACAAATTCAACAACAACCTCAACATTGAAAAACAACAACAACCTCAACATTGAAAAACACCAACAAATTCAACAATAACCTCAACATTGAAAAACAACAACAACCTCAACATTGAAAAACACCAACAAATTCAACAACAACCTCAAAATTGAAAAACACCAACAAATTCAACAACAACCTCAACATTGAAAAACAACAACAACCTCAACATTGAATAACACCAACAAATTCAACAACAACCTCAACATTGAAAAACAACAACAACCTCAACATTGAAAAACACCAACAAATTCAACAATAACCTCAACATTGAAAAACAACAACAACCTCAACATTGAAAAACACCAACAAATTCAACAACAACCTCAACATTGAAAAACACCAACAAATTCAACAACAACCTCAACATTGAAAAACAACAACAACCTCAACATTGAAAAACACCAACAAATTCAACAACAACCTCAACATTGAAAAACAACAACAACCTCAACATTGAAAAACACCAACAAATTCAACAACAACCTCAACATTGAAAAACACCAAAAAATTCAACAACAACCTCAGCATTGAAAAACAACAACAACCTCAACATTGAAAAACACCAACAAATTCAACAACAACCTCAACATTGAAAAACAACAACAACCTCAACATTGAAAAACACCAACAAATTCAACAACAACTTCAACATTGAAAAACACCAACAAATTCAACAACAACCTCGAAATTGAAAAACACCAACAAATTCAACAACAACCTCAACATTGAAAAACAACAACAACCTCAACATTGAAAAACACCAACAAATTCAACAACAACCTCAACATTGAAAAACAACAACAACCTCAACATTGAAAAACACCAACAAATTCAACAACAACCTCAACATTTAAAAACACCAACAAATTCAACAACACAACATTGAAAAACAACAACAATCTCAACATTGAAAAACACCAACAAATTCAACAACAACCTCAACATTGAAAAACAGCAACAACCTCAACATTGAAAAACACCAACAAATTCAACAACAACTTCAACATTGAAAAACACCAACAAATTCAACAACAACCTCGACATTGAAAAACACCATGAAATTCAACAACAACCTCAACATTGAAAAACAACAACAACCTCAACATTGAAAAACACCAACAAATTCAGCAAAAACCTCAACATTGAAAACACCAACAAATTCAACAACAACCTCAACATTTAAAAACGCCAACAAATTCAACAACAACCTCAACATTGAAAAACACCAACAAATTCAACAACAACCTCATCATTGAAAAACAACAACCTCAACATTGAAAAACGCCACCAAATTCAACAACAACCTCAACATTGAAAAACACCAACAAATTCAACAACAACCTCAACATTGAAAAACAACAACCTCAACATTGAAAAACACCAACAAATTCAACAACAACCCCGACATTGAAACACACCAACAAATTCAACAACAACCTCAACTTTGAAAAACAACAACAATCTCATCATGGAAAAACACCAACAAATTCAACAACAACCTCAACATTGAAAAATAACAACATCCTCAAAATTGAAAAACACCAACAAATTCAAGAACAACCTCAACATTTTAAAACAACAACAACCTCAACATTGAAAAACACCAACAAATTCAACAACGACCTCAACATTGAAAAACACCAACAAATTCAGCAACAACCTCAACATTGAAAAACACCAACAAACTCAACAACAACCGCAACATTGAAAAACAACAACAACCTCAACATTGAAAAACACCAACAAATTCAACAACAACCTCAACATTGAAAAACACCAACAAATTCAACAACAAACTCAACATTCAAAAACACCAACAAATTCAACAACAACCTCAACTTTGAAAAACAACAACAACCTCAACATTGAAAAACACCAACAAATTCAACAACAACCTCAACATTGAAAAACAACAACAACCTCAACATTGAAAAACAACAACAACCTCAACATTGAAAAACACCAACAAATTCAACAACAACCTCAACATTGAAAAACACCAACAAATTCAACAACAACCTCAACATTGAAAAACAACAACAACCTCGACATTGAAAAACACCAACAAATTCAACAACAAACTCAACATTGAAAAACACCAACAAATTCAACAACAACCTCAACATTGAAAAACACCAACAAATTCAACAACAACCGCAACATTGAAAAATAACAACAACCTCAACATTGAAAAACACCAACAAATTCAACAACAACCTCAACATTGAAAAACACCAACAAATTCAACAACAAACTCAACATTCAAAAACACCAACAAATTCAACAACAACCTCAACTTTGAAAAACAATAACAACCTCAACATTGAAAAACACCAACAAATTCAACAACAACCTCAACATTGAAAAACAACAACAACCTCAACATTGAAAAACAACAACAACCTCAACATTGAAAAACACCAACAAATTCAACAACAACCTCAACATTGAAAAACACCAACAAATTCAACAACAACCTCAACATTGAAAAACAACAACAACCTCGACATTGAAAAACACCAACAAATTCAACAACAAACTCAACATTGAAAAACACCAACAAATTCAACAACAACCTCAACATTAAAAAAGACCAACAAATTCAACAACAACCTCAACATTGAATAACAACAACAACCTCAACTTTGAAAAACACCAACAAATTCAACAATAACCTCAACATTGAAAAACAACAACAACCTCAACATTGAAAAACACCAACAAATTCAACAACAACCTCAACATTGAAAAACACCAACAAATTCAACAACAACCTCAAGATTGAAAAACAACAACAAACTCAACATTGAAAAACACCAACAAATTCTACAACAACCTCAACATTGAAAAACAACAACAACCTCAACATTGAAAAACACCAACAAATTCAACAACAACTTCAACATTGAAAAGCACCAACAAATTCAACAAAAACCTCAACATTGAAAAACACCAACAAATTCAACAACAACCTCAACATTGAAAAACAGCAACATGTTCAACAACAACCTCGACATTGAAAAACACCAACAAATTCAACAACAACCTCAACATGAAAAACAACAACAACCTCAACATTGAAAAACACCAACAAATTCAACAACAACCTCAACATTGAAAAACACCAACAAATTGAACAATAACCTCAACATTGAAAAACACAAACAAGTTCAACAACAACCTCAATATTGAAAAACAACAACCATAACATTGAAAAACACCAACAAATTCAACAACAACCTCAACATTGAAAAACACCAACAAATTCAACAACAACCTCAACATTGAAAAACAACAACAAATTCAACAACAACCTCAACATTGAAAAACAACAACAACCTCGACATTGAAAAACACCAACAAATTCAACAACAACCTCAACATTGAAAAACACCAACAAATTCAACAACAACCTCAACATTAAAAAAGACCAACAAATTCAACAACAACCTCAACATTGAAAAACAACAACAACCTCAACATTGAAAAACACCAACAAATTCAACAATAACCTCAACATTGAAAAACAACAACAACCTCAACATTGGAAAACACCAACAAATTCAACAACAACCTCAACATTGAAAAACACCAACAAATTCAACAACAACCTCAACATTGAAAAACAACAACAACTTCAACATTGAAACACACCAACAGATTCAACAACTACTTCAACATTGAAAAAAACCAACAAATTCAACAACAACCTCGACATTGAAAAACACCAACAAATTCAACAACAACCTCAACTTTGAAAAACACCAACAAATTCAACAACAACCTCAACATTGAAAAACACCAACAAATTGAACAACAACCTCAACATTGAAAAACACAAACAAGTTCAACAACAACCTGAATATTGAAAAACAACAACCATAACATTGAAAAACACCAACAAATTCAACAACAACCTCAACATTGAAAAACAACAACAACCTCAACAATGAAAAACACCAACAAATTCAACAATAACCTCAACAATGAAAAACAACAACAACCTCAAACATTGAAAAACACCAACAGATTCAACAACAACCTCAACATTGAAAAACACCAACAAATTCAACAACAACCTCAACATTGAAAAACAACAACACCCTCAACATTGAAAAACACCAACAAATTCAACAACAACCTCAACATTGAAAAACAGCAACATATTCAACAACAACCTCGAAATTGAAAAACACCAACAAATTCAACAACAACCTCAACATGAAAAACAACAACAACCTCAACATTGAAAAACACCAACAAATTCAACAACAACCTCAACATTGAACAACAACAACAACCTCAACATTGAAAAACACCAACAAATTCAACAACAACTTCAACATTGAAAAACACCAACAAATTCAACAACAAACACGACATTGAAAAACACCAACATATTCAACAACAACCTCAACATTGAAAAACAACAACAACCTCAAGGTTGAAAAAACCAACAAATTCAACAACAACCTCAACATTGAAAAACGCCGACAAATTCAACAACAACCTCAACATTGAAAAACAACAACAACCTCAACATTGAAAAACACCAACAAATTCAACAATAACCTCAACATTGAAAAACAACAACAACCTCAACATTGAAAAACACCAACAAATTCAACAACAACCTCAAAATTGAAAAACACCAACAAATTCAACAACAACCTCAACATTGAAAAACAACAACAACCTCAACATTGAATAACACCAACAAATTCAACAACAACCTCAACATTGAAAAACAACAACAACCTCAACATTGAAAAACACCAACAAATTCAACAATAACCTCAACATTGAAAAACAACAACAACCTCAACATTGAAAAACACCAACAAATTCAACAACAACCTCAACATTGAAAAACACCAACAAATTCAACAACAACCTCAACATTGAAAAACAACAACAACCTCAACATTGAAAAACACCAACAAATTCAACAACAACCTCAACATTGAAAAACAACAACAACCTCAACATTGAAAAACACCAACAAATTCAACAACAACCTCAACATTGAAAAACACCAAAAAATTCAACAACAACCTCAGCATTGAAAAACAACAACAACCTCAACATTGAAAAACACCAACAAATTCAACAACAACCTCAACATTGAAAAACAACAACAACCTCAACATTGAAAAACACCAACAAATTCAACAACAACTTCAACATTGAAAAACACCAACAAATTCAACAACAACCTCGAAATTGAAAAACACCAACAAATTCAACAACAACCTCAACATTGAAAAACAACAACAACCTCAACATTGAAAAACACCAACAAATTCAACAACAACCTCAACATTGAAAAACAACAACAACCTCAACATTGAAAAACACCAACAAATTCAACAACAACCTCAACATTTAAAAACACCAACAAATTCAACAACACAACATTGAAAAACAACAACAATCTCAACATTGAAAAAAACCAACAAATTCAACAACAACCTCAACATTGAAAAACAGCAACAACCTCAACATTGAAAAACACCAACAAATTCAACAACAACTTCAACATTGAAAAACACCAACAAATTCAACAACAACCTCGACATTGAAAAACACCATGAAATTCAACAACAACCTCAACATTGAAAAACAACAACAACCTCAACATTGAAAAACACCAACAAATTCAACAAAAACCTCAACATTGAAAACACCAACAAATTCAACAACAACCTCAACATTTAAAAACGCCAACAAATTCAACAACAACCTCAACATTGAAAAACACCAACAAATTCAACAACAACCTCATCATTGAAAAACAACAACCTCAACATTGAAAAACGCCACCAAATTCAACAACAACCTCAACATTGAAAAACACCAACAAATTCAACAACAACCTCAACATTGAAAAACAACAACCTCAACATTGAAAAACACCAACAAATTCAACAACAACCCCGACATTGAAACACACCAACAAATTCAACAACAACCTCAACTTTGAAAAACAACAACAATCTCATCATGGAAAAACACCAACAAATTCAACAACAACCTCAACATTGAAAAATAACAACATCCTCAAAATTGAAAAACACCAACAAATTCAAGAACAACCTCAACATTTTAAAACAACAACAACCTCAACATTGAAAAACACCAACAAATTCAACAACGACCTCAACATTGAAAAACACCAACAAATTCAGCAACAACCTCAACATTGAAAAACACCAACAAACTCAACAACAACCGCAACATTGAAAAACAACAACAACCTCAACATTGAAAAACACCAACAAATTCAACAACAACCTCAACATTGAAAAACACCAACAAATTCAACAACAAACTCAACATTCAAAAACACCAACAAATTCAACAACAACCTCAACTTTGAAAAACAACAACAACCTCAACATTGAAAAACACCAACAAATTCAACAACAACCTCAACATTGAAAAACAACAACAACCTCAACATTGAAAAACAACAACAACCTCAACATTGAAAAACACCAACAAATTCAACAACAACCTCAACATTGAAAAACACCAACAAATTCAACAACAACCTCAACATTGAAAAACAACAACAACCTCGACATTGAAAAACACCAACAAATTCAACAACAAACTCAACATTGAAAAACACCAACAAATTCAACAACAACCTCAACATTGAAAAACACCAACAAATTCAACAACAACCTCAAGATTGAAAAACAACAACAAACTCAACATTGAAAAACACCAACAAATTCAACAACAACCTCAACATTGAAAAACAACAACAACCTCAACATTGAAAAACACCAACAAATTCAACAACAACTTCAACATTGAAAAGCACCAACAAATTCAATAAAAACCTCAACATTGAAAAACACCAACAAATTCAACAACAACCTCACATTGAAAAACAACAACAACCTCAACATTGAAAAACACCAACAAATTCAACAACAACCTCAACATTGAAAAACAACAACACCCTCAACATTGAAAAACAGCAACAAATTCAACAACAACCTCAACATTGAAAAACAGCAACATGTTCAACAACAACCTCGACATTGAAAAACACCAACAAATTCAACAACAACCTCAACATGAAAAACAACAACAACCTCAACATTGAAAAACACCAACAAATTCAACAACAACCTCAACATTGAAAAACACCAACAAATTCAACAACAACCTCAACATTGAAAAACACAAACAAGTTCAACAACAACCTCAATATCGAAAAACAACAACCATAACATTGAAAAACACCAACAAATTCAACAACAACCTCAACATTGAAAAACAACAACAAATTCAACAACAACCTCAACATTGAAAAACAACAACAACCTCAACAATGAAAAACACCAACAAATTCAACAATAACCTCAACAATGAAAAACAACAACAACCTCAACATTGAAAAACACCAACAAATTCAACAACAACCTCAACATTGAAAAACACCAACAAATTCAACAACAACCTCAACATTGAAAAACACCAACAAATTCAACAACAACCTCAACATTGAAAAACACCAACAAATTCAACAACAAACACGACATTGAAAAACACCAACATATTCAACAACAACCTCAACATTGAAAAACAACAACAACCTCAAGATTGAAAACACCAACAAATTCAACAACAACCTCAACATTGAAAAACGCCAACAAATTCAACAACAACCTCAACATTGAAAAACAACAACAACCTCAACATTGAAAAACACCAACAAATTCAACAATAACCTCAACATTGAAAAACAACAACAACCTCAACATTGAAAAACACCAACAAATTCAACAACAACCTCAAAATTGAAAAACAACAACAAATTCAACAACAACCTCAACATTGAAAAACAACAACAACCTCAACATTGAATAACACCAACAAATTCAACAACAACCTCAACATTGAAAAACAACAACAACCTCAACATTGAAAAACACCAACAAATTCAACAATAACCTCAACATTGAAAAACCACAACAACCTCAACATTGAAAAACACCAACAAATTCAACAACAACCTCAACATTGAAAAACACCAACAAATTCAACAACAACCTCAACATTGAAAAACAACAACAACCTCAACATTGAAAAACACCAACAAATTCAACAACAACCTCAACATTGAAAAACAACAACAACCTCAACATTGAAAAACACCAACAAATTCAACAACAACCTCAACATTGAAAAACACCAAAAAATTCAACAACAACCTCAGCATTGAAAAACAACAACAACCTCAACATTGAAAAACACCAACAAATTCAACAACAACCTCAACATTGAAAAACAACAACAACCTCAACATTGAAAAACACCAACAAATTCAACAACAACTTCAACATTGAAAAACACCAACAAATTCAACAACAACCTCGAAATTGAAAAAACACCAACAAATTCAACAACAACCTCAACATTGAAAAACAACAACAACCTCAACATTGAAAAACACCAACAAATTCAACAACAACCTCAACATTGAAAAACAACAACAACCTCAACATTGAAAAACACCAACAAATTCAACAACAACCTCAACATTTAAAAACACCAACAAATTCAACAACACAACATTGAAAAACAACAACAATCTCAACATTGAAAAACACCAACAAATTCAACAACAACCTCAACATTGAAAAACAGCAACAACCTCAACATTGAAAAACACCAACAAATTCAACAACAACTTCAACATTGAAAAACACCAACAAATTCAACAACAACCTCGACATTGAAAAACACCATGAAATTCAACAACAACCTCAACATTGAAAAACAACAACAACCTCAACATTGAAAAACACCAACAAATTCAACAAAAACCTCAACATTGAAAACACCAACAAATTCAACAACAACCTCAACATTTAAAAACGCCAACAAATTCAACAACAACCTCAACATTGAAAAACACCAACAAATTCAACAACAACCTCATCATTGAAAAACAACAACCTCAACATTGAAAAACGCCACCAAATTCAACAACAACCTCAACATTGAAAAACACCAACAAATTCAACAACAACCTCAACATTGAAAAACAACAACCTCAACATTGAAAAACACCAACAAATTCAACAACAACCCCGACATTGAAACACACCAACAAATTCAACAACAACCTCAACTTTGAAAAACAACAACAATCTCATCATGGAAAAACACCAACAAATTCAACAACAACCTCAACATTGAAAAATAACAACATCCTCAAAATTGAAAAACACCAACAAATTCAAGAACAACCTCAACATTTTAAAACAACAACAACCTCAACATTGAAAAACACCAACAAATTCAACAACGACCTCAACATTGAAAAACACCAACAAATTCAGCAACAACCTCAACATTGAAAAACACCAACAAACTCAACAACAACCGCAACATTGAAAAACAACAACAACCTCAACATTGAAAAACAGCAACAAATTCAACAACAACCTCAACATTGAAAAACACCAACAAATTCAACAACAAACTCAACATTCAAAAACACCAACAAATTCAACAACAACCTCAACTTTGAAAAACAACAACAACCTCAACATTGAAAAACACCAACAAATTCAACAACAACCTCAACATTGAAAAACAACAACAACCTCAACATTGAAAAACAACAACAACCTCAACATTGAAAAACACCAACAAATTCAACAACAACCTCAACATTGAAAAACACCAACAAATTCAACAACAACCTCAACATTGAAAAACAACAACAACCTCGACATTGAAAAACACCAACAAATTCAACAACAAACTCAACATTGAAAAACACCAACAAATTCAACAACAACCTCAACATTGAAAAACACCAACAAATTCAACAACAACCTCAAGATTGAAAAACAACAACAAACTCAACATTGAAAAACACCAACAAATTCAACAACAACCTCAACATTGAAAAACAACAACAACCTCAACATTGAAAAACACCAACAAATTCAACAACAACTTCAACATTGAAAAGCACCAACAAATTCAACAAAAACCTCAACATTGAAAAACACCAACAAATTCAACAACAACCTCACATTGAAAAACAACAACAACCTCAACATTGAAAAACAGCAACAAATTCAACAACAACCTCAACATTGAAAAACAACAACACCCTCACCATTGAAAAACAGCAACAAATTCAACAACAACCTCAACATTGAAAAACAGCAACATGTTCAACAACAACCTCGACATTGAAAAACACCAACAAATTCAACAACAAACTCAACATGAAAAACAACAACAACCTCAACATTGAAAAACACCAACAAATTCAACAACAACCTCAACATTGAAAAACACCAACAAATTGAACAACAACCTCAACATGGAAAAACACAAACAAGTTCAACAACAACCTCAATATCGAAAAACAACAACCATAACATTGAAAAACACCAACAAATTCAACAACAACCTCAACATTGAAAAACAACAACAAATTCAACAAAAACCTCAACATTGAAAAACAACAACAACCTCAACAATGAAAAACACCAACAAATTCAACAATAACCTCAACAATGAAAAACAACAACAACCTCAACATTGAAAAACACCAACAAATTCAACAACAACCTCAACATTGAAAAACACCAACAAATTCAACAACAACCTCAACATTGAAAAACACCAACAAATTCAACAACAACCTCAACATTGAAAAACAACAACAACCTCAACATTGAAAAACAACAACAACCTCAACATTGAAAAACACCAACAAATTCAACAACAACCTCAACATTGAAAAACACCAACAAATTCAACAGCAACCTCAACATTGAAAAACAACAACAACCTCGACATTGAAAAACACCAACAAATTCAACAACAAAATCAACATTGAAAAACACCAACAAATTCAACAACAACCTCAACATTAAAAAAGACCAACAAATTCAACAACAACCTCAACATTGAATAACAACAACAACCTCAACATTGAAAAACACCAACAAATTCAACAATAACCTCAACATTGAAAAACAACAACAACCTCAACATTGAAAAACACCAACAAATTCAACAACAACCTCAACATTGAAAAACACCATCAAATTCAACAGCAACCTCAAGATTGAAAAACAACAACAAACTCAACATTGAAAAACAACAACAACCTCAACATTGAAAAACACCAACAAATTCAACAACAACTTCAACATTGAAAAGCACCAACAAATTCAACAAAAACCTCAACATTGAAAAACACCAACAAATTCAAGAACAACCTCACATTGAAAAACAACAACAACCTCAACATTGAAAAACAACAACAACCTCAACATTGAAAAACACCAACAAATTCAACAACAACCTCAACATTGAAAAACAACAACAACCTCAACATTGAAAAACACCAACAAATTCAACAACAACCTCAACATTTAAAAACACCAACAAATTCAACAACACAACATTGAAAAACAACAACAATCTCAACATTGAAAAACACCAACAAATTCAACAACAACCTCAACATTGAAAAACAGCAACAACCTCAACATTGAAAAACACCAACAAATTCAACAACAACTTCAACATTGAAAAACACCAACAAATTCAACAACAACCTCGACATTGAAAAACACCATGAAATTCAACAACAACCTCAACATTTAAAAACGCCAACAAATTCAACAACAACCTCAACATTGAAAAACACCAACAAATTCAACAACAACCTCATCATTGAAAAACAACAACCTCAACATTGAAAAACGCCAACAAATTCAACAACAACCTCAACATTGAAAAACACCAACAAATTCAACAACAACCTCAACATTGAAAAACAACAACCTCAACATTGAAAAACACCAACATATTCAACAACAACCCCGACATTGAAACACACCAACAAATTCAACAACAACCTCAACTTTGAAAAACAACAACAATCTCATCATGGAAAAACACCAACAAATTCAACAACAACCTCAAAATTGAAAAACAACAACATCCTCAAAATTGAAAAACACCAACAAATTCAAGAACAACCTCAACATTTAAAAAGAACAACAACCTCAACATTGAAAAACACCAACAAATTCAACAACGACCTCAACATTGAAAAACACCAACAAATTCAACAACAACCTCAACATTGAAAAACACCAACAAACTCAACAACAACCGCAACATTGAAAAACAACAACAACCTCAACATTGAAAAACACCAACAAATTCAACAACAACCTCAACATTGAAAAACACCAATAAATTCAACAACAAACTCAACATTCAAAAACACCAACAAATTCAACAACAACCTCAACTTTGAAAAACAACAACAACCTCAACATTGAAAAACACCAACAAATTCAACAACAACCTCAACATTGAAAAACAACAACAACCTCAACATTGAAAAACAACAACAACCTCAACATTGAAAAACAACAACAAATTCAACAACAACCTCAACATTGAAAAACAACAACAAATTCAACAACAACCTCAACATTGAAAAACAACAACAACCTCGACATTGAAAAACACCAACAAATTCAACAACAAACTGAACATTGAAAAACACCAACAAATTCAACAACAACCTCAACATTGAATAACAACAACAACCTCAACATTGAAAAACACCAACAAATTCAACAATAACCTCAACATTGAAAAACAGCAACAACCTCAAAATTGAAAAACACCAACAAATTCAACAACAACCTCAACATTGAAAAACACCAACAAATTCAACAACAACCTCAAGATTGAAAAACAACAACAACCTCAACATTGAAAAACACCAACAAATTCAACAACAACCTCAACATTGAAAAACAACAACAACCTCAACATTGAAAAACAACAACAACCTCAACATTGAAAAACACCAACAAATTCAACAACAACCTCAACATTGAAAAACACCAACAAATTCAACAACAACCTCAACATTGAAAAACAACAACAACCTCGACATTGAAAAACACCAACAAATTCAACAACAAACTCAACATTGAAAAACACCAACAAATTCAACAACAACCTCAAC
Source organism: Isurus oxyrinchus (assembly GCA_026770705.1). Classification (NCBI taxonomy): domain Eukaryota; kingdom Metazoa; phylum Chordata; class Chondrichthyes; order Lamniformes; family Lamnidae; genus Isurus; species Isurus oxyrinchus. The sequence goes on from JANJGN010000129.1 coordinate 971,460, forward strand.
ATTGAAAAACACCAACAAATTCAACAACAACCTCAAGATTGAAAAACAACAACAAACTCAACATTGAAAAACACCAACAAATTCAACAACAACCTCAACATTGAAAAACAACAACAACCTCAACATTGAAAAACACCAACAAATTCAACAACAACTTCAACATTGAAAAGCACCAACAAATTCAACAAAAACCTCAACATTGAAAAACACCAACAAATTCAACAACAACCTCACATTGAAAAACAACAACAACCTCAACATTGAAAAACACCAACAAATTCAACAACAACCTCAACATTGAAAAACAACAACACCCTCACCATTGAAAAACAGCAACAAATTCAACAACAACCTCAACATTGAAAAACAGCAACATGTTCAACAACAACCTCGACATTGAAAAACACCAACAAATTCAACAACAAACTCAACATGAAAAACAACAACAACCTCAACATTGAAAAACACCAACAAATTCAACAACAACCTCAACATTGAAAAACACCAACAAATTGAACAACAACCTCAACATGGAAAAACACAAACAAGTTCAACAACAACCTCAATATCGAAAAACAACAACCATAACATTGAAAAACACCAACAAATTCAACAACAACCTCAACATTGAAAAACAACAACAAATTCAACAAAAACCTCAACATTGAAAAACAACAACAACCTCAACAATGAAAAACACCAACAAATTCAACAATAACCTCAACAATGAAAAACAACAACAACCTCAACATTGAAAAACACCAACAAATTCAACAACAACCTCAACATTGAAAAACACCAACAAATTCAACAACAACCTCAACATTGAAAAACACCAACAAATTCAACAACAACCTCAACATTGAAAAACAACAACAACCTCAACATTGAAAAACAACAACAACCTCAACATTGAAAAACACCAACAAATTCAACAACAACCTCAACATTGAAAAACACCAACAAATTCAACAGCAACCTCAACATTGAAAAACAACAACAACCTCGACATTGAAAAACACCAACAAATTCAACAACAAACTCAACATTGAAAAACACCAACAAATTCAACAACAACCTCAACATTAAAAAAGACCAACAAATTCAACAACAACCTCAACATTGAATAACAACAACAACCTCAACATTGAAAAACACCAACAAATTCAACAATAACCTCAACATTGAAAAACAACAACAACCTCAACATTGAAAAACACCAACAAATTCAACAACAACCTCAACATTGAAAAACACCATCAAATTCAACAGCAACCTCAAGATTGAAAAACAACAACAAACTCAACATTGAAAAACAACAACAACCTCAACATTGAAAAACACCAACAAATTCAACAACAACTTCAACATTGAAAAGCACCAACAAATTCAACAAAAACCTCAACATTGAAAAACACCAACAAATTCAAGAACAACCTCACATTGAAAAACAGCAACAACCTCAACATTGAAAAACAACAACAACCTCAACATTGAAAAACACCAACAAATTCAACAACAACCTCAACATTGAAAAACAACAACAACCTCAACATTGAAAAACACCAACAAATTCAACAACAACCTCAACATTTAAAAACACCAACAAATTCAACAACACAACATTGAAAAACAACAACAATCTCAACATTGAAAAACACCAACAAATTCAACAACAACCTCAACATTGAAAAAGAGCAACAACCTCAACATTGAAAAACACCAACAAATTCAACAACAACTTCAACATTGAAAAACACCAACAAATTCAACAACAACCTCGACATTGAAAAACACCATGAAATTCAACAACAACCTCAACATTGAAAAACAACAACAACCTCAACATTGAAAAACACCAACAAATTCAACAAAAACCTCAACATTGAAAACACCAACAAATTCAACAACAACCTCAACATTTAAAAACGCCAACAAATTCAACAACAACCTCAACATTGAAAAACACCAACAAATTCAACAACAACCTCATCATTGAAAAACAACAACCTCAAGATTGAAAAACGCCAACAAATTCAGCAACAACCTCAACATTGAAAAACACCAACAAATTCAACAACAACCTCAACATTGAAAAACAACAACCTCAACATTGAAAAACACCAACATATTCAACAACAACCCCGACATTGAAACACACCAACAAATTCAACAACAACCTCAACTTTGAAAAACAACAACAATCTCATCATGGAAAAACACCAACAAATTCAACAACAACCTCAAAATTGAAAAACAACAACATCCTCAAAATTGAAAAACACCAACAAATTCAAGAACAACCTCAACATTTAAAAAGAACAACAACCTCAACATTGAAAAACACCAACAAATTCAACAACGACCTCAACATTGAAAAACACCAACAAATTCAACAACAACCTCAACATTGAAAAACACCAACAAACTCAACAACAACCGCAACATTGAAAAACAACAACAACCTCAACATTGAAAAACACCAACAAATTCAACAACAACCTCAACATTGAAAAACACCAATAAATTCAACAACAAACTCAACATTCAAAAACACCAACAAATTCAACAACAACCTCAACTTTGAAAAACAACAACAACCTCAACATTGAAAAACACCAACAAATTCAACAACAACCTCAACATTGAAAAACAACAACAACCTCAACATTGAAAAACAACAACAACCTCAACATTGAAAAACAACAACAAATTCAACAACAACCTCAACATTGAAAAACAACAACAAATTCAACAACAACCTCAACATTGAAAAACAACAACAACCTCGACATTGAAAAACACCAACAAATTCAACAACAAACTGAACATTGAAAAACACCAACAAATTCAACAACAACCTCAACATTGAATAACAACAACAACCTCAACATTGAAAAACACCAACAAATTCAACAATAACCTCAACATTGAAAAACAGCTACAACCTCAAAATTGAAAAACACCAACAAATTCAACAACAACCTCAACATTGAAAAACACCAACAAATTCAACAACAACCTCAAGATTGAAAAACAACAACAAACTCAACATTGAAAAACACCAACAAATTCAACAACAACCTCAACATTGAAAAACAACAACAACCTCAACATTGAAAAACACCAACAAATTCAACAACAACTTCAACATTGAAAAGCACCAACAAATTCAACAAAAACCTCAACATTGAAAAACACCAACAAATTCAACAACAACCTCACATTGAAAAACAACAACAACCTCAACATTGAAAAACACCAACAAATTCAACAACAACCTCAACATTGAAAATCAACAACACCCTCAACATTGAAAAACAGCAACAAATTCAACAACAACCTCAACATTGAAAAACAGCAACATGTTCAACAACAACCTCGACATTGAAAAACACCAACAAATTCAACAACAACCTCAACATGAAAAACAACAACAACCTCAACATTGAAAAACACCAACAAATTCAACAACAACCTCAACATTGAAAAACACCAACAAATTGAACAATAACAACAACATTGAAAAACACAAACAAGTTCAACAACAACCTCAATATTGAAAAACAACAACCATAACATTGAAAAACACCAACAAATTCAACAACAACCTCAACATTGAAAAACACCAACAAATTCAACAACAACCACAACATTGAAAAACAACAACAACCTCAACAATGAAAAACACCAACAAATTCAACAATAACCTCAACAATGAAAAACAACAACAACCTCAACATTGAAAAACACCAACAAATTCAACAACAACCTCAACATTGAAAAACACCAACAAATTCAACAACAACCTCAACATTGAAAAACAACAACAACCTCAACATTGAAAAACACCAACAAATTCAACAACAACCTCAACATTGAAAAACAACAACAACCTCAACATTGAAAAACAACAACAAACTCAACATTGAAAAACACCAACAAATTCAACAACAACCTCAACATTGAAAAACACCAACAAATTCAACAACAACCTCAACATTGAAAAACAACAACAACCTCGACATTGAAAAACACCAACAAATTCAACAACAAACTCAACATTGAAAAACACCAACAAATTCAACAACAACCTCAACATTAAAAAAGACCAACAAATTCAACAACAACCTCAACATTGAATAACAACAACAACCTCAACATTGAAAAACACCAACAAATTCAACAATAACCTCAACATTGAAAAACAACAACAACCTCAACATTGAAAAACACCAACAAATTCAACAACAACCTCAACATTGAAAAACACCAACAAATTCAACAACAACCTCAAGATTGAAAAACAACAACAAACTCAACATTGAAAAACACCAACAAATTCAACAACAACCTCAACATTGAAAAACAACAACAACCTCAAAATTGAAAAACACCAACAAATTCAACAACAACTTCAACATTGAAAAGCACCAACAAATTCAACAAAAACCTCAACATTGAAAATCACCAACAAATTCAACAACAACCTCACATTGAAAAACAACAACAACCTCAACATTGAAAAACACCAACAAATTCAACAACAACCTCAACATTGAAAAACAACAACACCCTCAACATTGAAAAACAGCAACAAATTCAACAACAACCTCAACAATGAAAAACAGCAACATGTTCAACAACAACCTCGACATTCAAAAACACCAACAAATTCAACAACAACCTCAACATGAAAAACAACAACAACCTCAACATTGAAAAACACCAACAAATTCAACAACAACCTCAACATTGAAAAACACCAACAAATTGAACAACAACCTCAACATTGAAAAACACAAACAAGTTCAACAACAACCTCAATATTGAAAAACAACAAGCATAACATTGAAAAACACCAACAAATTCAACAACAACCTCAACATTGAAAAACACCAACAAATTCAACAACAACCTCAACATTGAAAAACAACAACAACCTCAACAATGAAAAACACCAACAAATTCAACAATAACCTCAACAATGAAAAACAACAACAACCTCAACAATGAAAAACACCAACAAATTCAACAACAACCTCAACATTGAAAAACACGAACAAATTCAACAACAACCTCAACATTGAAAAACAACAACAACCTCAACATTGAAAAACAAAAACAAATTCAACAACAACCTCAACATTGACAAACACCAACAAATCCAACAACAACCTCACATTGAAAAACAACAACAACCTCAACATTGAAAAACACCAACAAATTCAACAACAGCCTAAACATTGAAAAACAACAACAACCTCAACATTGAAAAACACCAACAAATTCAACAACTACTTCAACATTGAAAAGCACCAACAAATTCAACAAGAACCTCGAAATTGAAAAACACCAACAAATTCAACCACAACCTCAACATTGAAAAACAACAACACCCTCAACATTGAAAAACACCAACAAATTCAACAACTACTTCAACATTGAAAAGCACCAACAAATTCAACAAGAACCTCGAAATTGAAAAACACCAACAAATTCAACCACAACCTGAACATTGAAAAACAACAACACCCTCAACATTGAAAAACACCAACAAATTCAACAACAACCTCAACATTGAAAAACAGCAACATATTCAACAACAACCTCGAAATTGAAAAACACCAACAAATTCAACAACAACCTCAACATGAAAAACAACAACAACCTCAACATTGAAAAACACCAACAAATTCAACAACAACCTCAACATTGAACAACAACAACTACCTCAACATTGATAAACACCAACAAATTCAACAACAACTTCAACATTGAAAAACACCAACAAATTCAACAACAAACACGACATTGAAAAACACCAACATATTCAACAACAACCTCAACATTGAAAAACAACAACAACCTCAAGATTGAAAAAACCAACAAATTCAACAACAACCTCAACATTGAAAAACGCCAACAAATTCAACAACAACCTCAACATTGAAAAACAACAACAACCTCAACATTGAAAAACAACAACAAACTCAACATTGAAAAACACCAACAAATTCAACAACAACCTCAACATTGAAAAACACCAACAAATTCAACAACAACCTCAACATTGAAAAACAACAACAACCTCGACATTGAAAAACACCAACAAATTCAACAACAAACTCAACATTGAAAAACACCAACAAATTCAACAACAACCTCAACATTAAAAAAGACCAACAAATTCAACAACAACCTCAACATTGAATAACAACAACAACCTCAACATTGAAAAACACCAACAAATTCAACAATAACCTCAACATTGAAAAACAACAACAACCTCAACATTGAAAAACACCAACAAATTCAACAACAACCTCAACATTGAAAAACACCAACAAATTCAACAACAACCTCAAGATTGAAAAACAACAACAAACTCAACATTGAAAAACACCAACAAATTCAACAACAACCTCAACATTGAAAAACAACAACAACCTCAACATTGAAAAACACCAACAAATTCAACAACAACTTCAACATTGAAAAGCACCAACAAATTCAACAAAAACCTCAACATTGAAAAACACCAACAAATTCAACAACAACCTCACATTGAAAAACAACAACAACCTCAACATTGAAAAACACCAACAAATTCAACAACAACCTCAACATTGAAAAACAACAACACCCTCAACATTGAAAAACAGCAACAAATTCAACAACAACCTCAACATTGAAAAACAGCAACATGTTCAACAACAACCTCGACATTCAAAAACACCAACAAATTCAACAACAACCTCAACATGAAAAACAACAACAACCTCAACATTGAAAAACACCAACAAATTCAACAACAACCTCAACATTGAAAAACACCAACAAATTGAACAACAACCTCAACATTGAAAAACACAAACAAGTTCAACAACAACCTCAATATTGAAAAACAACAACCATAACATTGAAAAACACCAACAAATTCAACAACAACCTCAACATTGAAAAACACCAACAAATTCAACAACAACCTCAACATTGAAAAACAACAACAACCTCAACAATGAAAAACACTAACAAATTCAACAATAACCTCAACAATGAAAAACAACAACAACCTCAACATTGAAAAACACCAACAAATTCAACAACAACCTCAACATTGAAAAACACCAACAAATTCAACAACAACCTCAAAATTGAAAAACAACAACAACCTCAACATTGAAAAACACCAACAAATTCAACAACAACCTCAACATTGAAAAACAACAACAACCTCAACATTGAAAAACAAAAACAAATTCAACAACAACCTCAACATTGACAAACACCAACAAATTCAACAACAACCTCACATTGAAAAACAACAACAACCTCAACATTGAAAAACACCAACAAATTCAACAACAACCTCAACATTGAAAAACAACAACAACCTCAACATTGAAAAACAACAACAAATTCAACAACTACTTGAACATTGAAAAGCACCAACAAATTCAACAAGAACCTCGAAATTGAAAAACACCAACAAATTCAACCACAACCTCAACATTGAAAAACAACAACACCCTCAACATTGAAAAACACCAACAAATTCAACAACTACTTCAACATTGAAAAGCACCAACAAATTCAACAAGAACCTCGAAATTGAAAAACACCAACAAATTCAACCACAACCTCAACATTGAAAAACAACAACACCCTCAACATTGAAAAACACCAACAAATTCAACAACAACCTCAACATTGAAAAACAGCAACATATTCAACAACAACCTCGAAATTGAAAAACACCAACAAATTCAACAACAACCTCAACATGAAAAACAACAACAACCTCAACATTGAAAAACACCAACAAATTCAACAACAACCTCAACATTGAACAACAACAACTACCTCAACATTGATAAACACCAACAAATTCAACAACAACTTCAACATTGAAAAACACCAACAAATTCAACAACAAACACGACATTGAAAAACACCAACATATTCAACAACAACCTCAACATTGAAAAACAACAACAACCTCAAGATTGAAAAAACCAACAAATTCAACAACAACCTCAACATTGAAAAACGCCAACAAATTCAACAACAACCTCAACAATGAAAAACAACAACAACCTCAACATTGAAAAACACCAACAAATTCAACAATAACCTCAACATTGAAAAACAACAACAACCTCAACATTGAAAAACACCAACAAATTCAACAACAACCTCAAAATTGAAAAACACCAACAAATTGAACAACAACCTCAACATTGAAAAACAACAACAACCTCAACATTGAATAACACCAACAATTTCAACAACAACCTCAACATTGAAAAACAACAACAACCTCAACATTGAAAAAAACCAACAAATTCAACAATAACCTCAACATTGAAAAACAACAACAACCTCAACATTGAAAAACACCAACAAATTCAACAACAACCTCAACACTGAAAAGCACCAACAAATTCAACAACCAGCTCAACATTGAAAAACAACAACAACCTCAACATTCAAAAACACCAACAAATTCAACAACAACCTCAACATTGAAAAACAACAACAACCTCAACATTGAAAAACACCAACAAATTCAACAACAACCTCAACACTGAAAAACAACAACATATTCAACAACAACCTCGAAATTGAAAAGCACCAACAAATTCAACAACAACCTCAACATTGAAAAACAACAACAACCTCAACATTGAAAAACAAAAACAAATTCAACAACAACCTCAACATTGACAAACACCAACAAATGCAACAACAACCTCACATTGAAAAACAACAACAACCTCAACATTGAAAAACACCAACAAATTCAACAACAACCTCAACATTGAAAAACAACAACAACCTCAACATTGAAAAACAACAACAAATTCAACAACTACTTCAACATTGAAAAGCACCAACAAATTCAACAAGAACCTCGAAATTGAAAAACACCAACAAATTCAACCACAACCTCAACATTGAAAAACAACAACACCCTCAACATTGAAAAACACCAACAAATTCAACAACTACTTCAACATTGAAAAGCACCAACAAATTCAACAAGAACCTCGAAATTGAAAAACACCAACAAATTCAACCACAACCTCAACATTGAAAAACAACAACACCCTCAACATTGAAAAACACCAACAAATTCAACAACAACCTCAACATTGAAAAACAGCAACATATTCAACAACAACCTCGAAATTGAAAAACACCAACAAATTCAACAACAACCTCAACATGAAAAACAACAACAACCTCAACATTGAAAAACACCAACAAATTCAACAACAACCTCAACATTGAACAACAACAACTACCTCAACATTGATAAACACCAACAAATTCAACAACAACTTCAACATTGAAAAACACCAACAAATTCAACAACAAACACGACATTGAAAAACACCAACATATTCAACAACAACCTCAACATTGAAAAACAACAACAACCTCAAGATTGAAAAAACCAACAAATTCAACAACAACCTCAACATTGAAAAACGCCAACAAATTCAACAACAACCTCAACAATGAAAAACAACAACAACCTCAACATTGAAAAACACCAACAAATTCAACAATAACCTCAACATTGAAAAACAACAACAACCTCAACATTGAAAAACACCAACAAATTCAACAACAACCTCAAAATTGAAAAACACCAACAAATTGAACAACAACCTCAACATTGAAAAACAACAACAACCTCAACATTGAATAACACCAACAAATTCAACAACAACCTCAACATTGAAAAACAACAACAACCTCAACATTGAAAAAAACCAACAAATTCAACAATAACCTCAACATTGAAAAACAACAACAACCTCAACATTGAAAAACACCAACAAATTCAACAACAACCTCAACACTGAAAAGCACCAACAAATTCAACAACCAGCTCAACATTGAAAAACAACAACAACCTCAACATTCAAAAACACCAACAAATTCAACAACAACCTCAACATTGAAAAACAACAACAACCTCAACATTGAAAAACACCAACAAATTCAACAACAACCTCAACACTGAAAAACAACAACATATTCAACAACAACCTCGAAATTGAAAAACACCAACAAATTCAACAACAACCTCAACATGAAAAACAACAACAACCTCAACATTGAAAAACACCAACAAATTCAACAACAACCTCAACATTGAAAAACACCAACAAATTGAACAACAACAACAACATTGAAAAACACAAACAAGTTCAACAACAACCTCAATATTGAAAAACAACAACCATAACATTGATAAACACCAACAAATTCAACAACAACTTCAACATTGAAAAACACCAACAAATTCAACAACAAACACGACATTGAAAAACACCAACATATTCAACAACAACCTCAACATTGAAAAACAACAACAACCTCAAGATTGAAAAAACCAACAAATTCAACAACAACCTCAACATTGAAAAACGCCAACAAATTCAACAACAACCTCAACAATGAAAAACAACAACAACCTCAACATTGAAAAACACCAACAAATTCAACAATAACCTCAACATTGAAAAACAACAACAACCTCAACATTGAAAAACACCAACAAATTCAACAACAACCTCAAAATTGAAAAACACCAACAAATTGAACAACAACCTCAACATTGAAAAACAACAACAACCTCAACATTGAATAACACCAACAAATTCAACAACAACCTCAACATTGAAAAACAACAACAACCTCAACATTGAAAAAAACCAACAAATTCAACAATAACCTCAACATTGAAAAACAACAACAACCTCAACATTGAAAAACACCAACAAATTCAACAACAACCTCAACACTGAAAAGCACCAACAAATTCAACAACCAGCTCAACATTGAAAAACAACAACAACCTCAACATTCAAAAACACCAACAAATTCAACAACAACCTCAACATTGAAAAACAACAACAACCTCAACATTGAAAAACACCAACAAATTCAACAACAACCTCAACACTGAAAAACAACAACATATTCAACAACAACCTCGAAATTGAAAAACACCAACAAATTCAACAACAACCTCAACATTGAAAAACAACAACAACCTCAACATTGAAAAACAAAAACAAATTCAACAACAACCTCAACATTGACAAACACCAACAAATGCAACAACAACCTCACATTGAAAAACAACAACAACCTCAACATTGAAAAACACCAACAAATTCAACAACAACCTCAACATTGAAAAACAACAACAACCTCAACATTGAAAAACAACAACAAATTCAACAACTACTTCAACATTGAAAAGCACCAACAAATTCAACAAGAACCTCGAAATTGAAAAACACCAACAAATTCAACCACAACCTCAACATTGAAAAACAACAACACCCTCAACATTGAAAAACACCAACAAATTCAACAACTACTTCAACATTGAAAAGCACCAACAAATTCAACAAGAACCTCGAAATTGAAAAACACCAACAAATTCAACCACAACCTCAACATTGAAAAACAACAACACCCTCAACATTGAAAAACACCAACAAATTCAACAACAACCTCAACATTGAAAAACAGCAACATATTCAACAACAACCTCGAAATTGAAAAACACCAACAAATTCAACAACAACCTCAACATGAAAAACAACAACAACCTCAACATTGAAAAACACCAACAAATTCAACAACAACCTCAACATTGAACAACAACAACTACCTCAACATTGATAAACACCAACAAATTCAACAACAACTTCAACATTGAAAAACACCAACAAATTCAACAACAAACACGACATTGAAAAACACCAACATATTCAACAACAACCTCAACATTGAAAAACAACAACAACCTCAAGATTGAAAAAACCAACAAATTCAACAACAACCTCAACATTGAAAAACGCCAACAAATTCAACAACAACCTCAACAATGAAAAACAACAACAACCTCAACATTGAAAAACACCAACAAATTCAACAATAACCTCAACATTGAAAAACAACAACAACCTCAACATTGAAAAACACCAACAAATTCAACAACAACCTCAAAATTGAAAAACACCAACAAATTGAACAACAACCTCAACATTGAAAAACAACAACAACCTCAACATTGAATAACACCAACAAATTCAACAACAACCTCAACATTGAAAAACAACAACAACCTCAACATTGAAAAAAACCAACAAATTCAACAATAACCTCAACATTGAAAAACAACAACAACCTCAACATTGAAAAACACCAACAAATTCAACAACAACCTCAACACTGAAAAGCACCAACAAATTCAACAACCAGCTCAACATTGAAAAACAACAACAACCTCAACATTCAAAAACACCAACAAATTCAACAACAACCTCAACATTGAAAAACAACAACAACCTCAACATTGAAAAACACCAACAAATTCAACAACAACCTCAACACTGAAAAACAACAACATATTCAACAACAACCTCGAAATTGAAAAACACCAACAAATTCAACAACAACCTCAACATGAAAAACAACAACAACCTCAACATTGAAAAACACCAACAAATTCAACAACAACCTCAACATTGAAAAACACCAACAAATTGAACAACAACAACAACATTGAAAAACACAAACAAGTTCAACAACAACCTCAATATTGAAAAACAACAACCATAACATTGAAAAACACCAACAAATTCAACAACAACCTCAACATTGAAAAACACCAACAAATTCAACAACAACCACAACATTGAAAAACAACAACAACCTCAACAATGAAAAACACCAACAAATTCAACAATAACCTCAACAATGAAAAACAACAACAACCTCAACATTGAAAAACACCAACAAATTCAACAACAACCTCAACATTGAAAAACACCAACAAATTCAACAACAACCTCAACATTGAAAAACAACAACAACCTCAACATTGAAAAACACCAACAAATTCAACAACAACCTCAACATTGAAAAACAACAACAACCTCAACATTGAAAAACAACAACAAACTCAACATTGAAAAACACCAACAAATTCAACAACAACCTCAACATTGAAAAACACCAACAAATTCAACAACAACCTCAACATTGAAAAACAACAACAACCTCGACATTGAAAAACACCAACAAATTCAACAACAAACTCAACATTGAAAAACACCAACAAATTCAACAACAACCTCAACATTAAAAAAGACCAACAAATTCAACAACAACCTCAACATTGAATAACAACAACAACCTCAACATTGAAAAACACCAACAAATTCAACAATAACCTCAACATTGAAAAACAACAACAACCTCAACATTGAAAAACACCAACAAATTCAACAACAACCTCAACATTGAAAAACACCAACAAATTCAACAACAACCTCAAGATTGAAAAACAACAACAAACTCAACATTGAAAAACACCAACAAATTCAACAACAACCTCAACATTGAAAAACAACAACAACCTCAACATTGAAAAACACCAACAAATTCAACAACAACTTCAACATTGAAAAGCACCAACAAATTCAACAAAAACCTCAACATTGAAAATCACCAACAAATTCAACAACAACCTCACATTGAAAAACAACAACAACCTCAACATTGAAAAACACCAACAAATTCAACAACAACCTCAACATTGAAAAACAACAACACCCTCAACATTGAAAAACAGCAACAAATTCAACAACAACCTCAACAATGAAAAACAGCAACATGTTCAACAACAACCTCGACATTCAAAAACACCAACAAATTCAACAACAACCTCAACATGAAAAACAACAACAACCTCAACATTGAAAAACACCAACAAATTCAACAACAACCTCAACTTTGAAAAACACCAACAAATTGAATAACAACCTCAACATTGAAAAACACAAACAAGTTCAACAACAACCTCAATATTGAAAAACAACAAGCATAACATTGAAAAACACCAACAAATTCAACAACAACCTCAACATTGAAAAACACCAACAAATTCAACAACAACCTCAACATTGAAAAACAACAACAACCTCAACAATGAAAAACACCAACAAATTCAACAATAACCTCAACAATGAAAAACAACAACAACCTCAACAATGAAAAACACCAACAAATTCAACAACAACCTCAACATTGAAAAACACCAACAAGTTCAACAACAACCTCAAAATTGAAAAACAACAACAACCTCAACATTGAAAAACACCAACAAATTCAACAACAACCTCAACATTGAAAAACAACAACAACCTCAACATTGAAAAACAAAAACAAATTCAACAACAACCTCAACATTGACAAACACCAACAAATTCAACAACAACCTCACATTGAAAAACAACAACAACCTCAACATTGAAAAACACCAACAAATTCAACAACAGCCTCAACATTGAAAAACAACAACAACCTCAACATTGAAAAACACCAACAAATTCAACAACTACTTCAACATTGAAAAGCACCAACAAATTCAACAAGAAACACGAAATTGAAAAACACCAACAAATTCAACCACAACCTCAACATTGAAAAACAACAACACCCTCAACATTGAAAAACACCAACAAATTCAACAACTACTTCAACATTGAAAAGCACCAACAAATTCAACAAGAACCTCGAAATTGAAAAACACCAACAAATTCAACCACAACCTCAACATTGAAAAACAACAACTCCCTCAACATTGAAAAACACCAACAAATTCAACAACAACCTCAACATTGAAAAACAGCAACATATTCAACAACAACCTCGAAATTGAAAAACACCAACAAATTCAACAACAACCTCAACATGAAAAACAACAACAACCTCAACATTGAAAAACACCAACAAATTCAACAACAACCTCAACATTGAACAACAACAACTACCTCAACATTGATAAACACCAACAAATTCAACAACAACTTCAACATTGAAAAACACCAACAAATTCAACAACAAACACGACATTGAAAAACACCAACATATTCAACAACAACCTCAACATTGAAAAACAACAACAACCTCAAGATTGAAAAAACCAACAAATTCAACAACAACCTCAACATTGAAAAACGCCAACAAATTCAACAACAACCTCAACATTGAAAAACAACAACAACCTCAACATTGAAAAACAACAACAAACTCAACATTGAAAAACACCAACAAATTCAACAACAACCTCAACATTGAAAAACACCAACAAATTCAACAACAACCTCAACATTGAAAAACAACAACAACCTCGACATTGAAAAACACCAACAAATTCAACAACAAACTCAACATTGAAAAACACCAACAAATTCAACAACAACCTCAACATTAAAAAAGACCAACAAATTCAACAACAACCTCAACATTGAATAACAACAACAACCTGAACATTGAAAAACACCAACAAATTCAACAATAACCTCAACATTGAAAAACAACAACAAGCTCAACATTGAAAAACACCAACAAATTCAACAACAACCTCAACATTGAAAAACACCAACAAATTCAACAACAACCTCAAGATTGAAAAACAACAACAAACTCAACATTGAAAAACACCAACAAATTCAACAACAACCTCAACATTGAAAAACAACAACAACCTCAACATTGAAAAACACCAACAAATTCAACAACAACTTCAACTTTGAAAAGCACCAACAAATTCAACAAAAACCTCAACATTGAAAAACACCAACAAATTCAACAACCACCTCACATTGAAAAACAACAACAACCTCAACATTGAAAAACACCAACAAATTCAACAACAACCTCAACATTGGAAAACAACAACACCCTCAACATTGAAAAACAGCAACAAATTCAACAACAACCTCAACATTGAAAAACAGCAACATGTTCAACAACAACCTCGACATTCAAAAACACCAACAAATTCAACAACAACCTCAACATGAAAAACAACAACAACCTCAACATTGAAAAACACCAACAAATTCAACAACAACCTCAACATTGAAAAACACCAACAAATTGAACAACAACCTCAACATTGAAAAACACAAACAAGTTCAACAACAACCTCAATATTGAAAAACAACAACCATAACATTGAAAAACACCAACAAATTCAACAACAACCTCAACATTGAAAAACACCAACAAATTCAACAACAACCTCAACATTGAAAAACAACAACAACCTCAACAATGAAAAACACCAACAAATTCAACAATAACCTCAACAATGAAAAACAACAACAACCTCAACATTGAAAAACACCAACAAATTCAACAACAACCTCAACATTGAAAAACACCAACAAATTCAACAACAACCTCAAAATTGAAAAACAACAACAACCTCAACATTGAAAAACACCAACAAATTCAACAACAACCTCAACATTGAAAAACAACAACAACCTCAACATTGAAAAACAAAAACAAATTCAACAACAACCTCAACATTGACAAACACCAACAAATTCAACAACAACCTCAACATTGAAAAACACCAACAAATTCAACCACAACCTCAACATTGAAAAACAACAACACCCTCAACATTGAAAAACACCAACAAATTCAACAACAACCTCAACATTGAAAAACAGCAACATATTCAACAACAACCTCGAAATTGAAAAACACCAACAAATTCAACAACAACCTCAACATGAAAAACAACAACAACCTCAACATTGAAAAACACCAACAAATTCAACAACAACCTCAACATTGAACAACAACAACTACCTCAACATTGATAAACACCAACAAATTCAACAACAACTTCAACATTGAAAAACACCAACAAATTCAACAACAAACACGACATTGAAAAACACCAACATATTCAACAACAACCTCAACATTGAAAAACAACAACAACCTCAAGTTTGAAAAAACCAACAAATTCAACAACAACCTCAACATTGAAAAACGCCAACAAATTCAACAACAACCTCAACAATGAAAAACAACAACAACCTCAACATTGAAAAACACCAACAAATTCAACAATAACCTCAACATTGAAAAACAACAACAACCTCAACATTGAAAAACACCAACAAATTCAACAACAACCTCAAAATTGAAAAACACCAACAAATTCAACAACAACCTCAACATTGAAAAACAACAACAACCTCAACATTGAATAACACCAACAAATTCAACAACAACCTCAACATTGAAAAACAACAACAACCTCAACATTGAAAAAAACCAACAAATTCAACAATAACCTCAACATTGAAAAACAACAACAACCTCAACATTGAAAAACACCAACAAATTCAACAACAACCTCAACACTGAAAAACACCAACAAATTCAACAACAACCTCAACATTGAAAAACAACAACAACCTCAACATTCAAAAACACCAACAAATTCAACAACAACCTCAACATTGAAAAACAACAACAACCTCAACATTGAAAAACACCAACAAATTCAACAACAACCTCAACACTGAAAAACAACAACATATTCAACAACAACCTCGAAATTGAAAAACACCAACAAATTCAACAACAACCTCAACATGAAAAACAACAACAACCTCAACATTGAAAAACACCAACAAATTCAACAACAACCTCAACATTGAACAACAACAACAACCTCAACATTGAAAAACACCAACAAATTCAACAACAACTTCAACATTGAAAAACACTAACATATTCAACAACAACCTCAACATTGAAAAACAACAACAACCTCAAGATTGAAAAAACCAACAAATTCAACAACAACCTCAACATTGAAAAACAACAACAACCTCAACATTGAAAAACACCAACAAATTCAACAACAACCTCAAAATTGAAAAACACCAACAAATTCAACAACAACCTCAACATTGAAAAACAACAACAACCTCAACATTGAATAACACCAACAAATTCAACAACAACCTCAACATTGAAAAACAACAACAACCTCAACGTTGAAAAACACCAACAAATTCAACAATAACCTCAACATTGAAAAACAACAACAACCTCAACATTGAAAAACACCAACAAATTCAACAACAACCTCAACATTGAAAAACACCAACAAATTCAACAACAACCTCAACATTGAAAAACAACAACAACCTCAACATTGAAAAACACCAACAAATTCAACAACAACCTCAACATTGAAAAACAACAACAACCTCAACATTGAAAAACACGAACAAATTCAACAACAACCTCAACATTGAAAAACACCAAAAAATTCAACAACAACCTCAGCATTGAAAAACAACAACAACCTCAACATTGAAAAACACCAACAAATTCAACAACAACCTCAACATTGAAAAACAACAACAACCACAACATTGAAAAACACCAACAAATTCAACGACAACTTCAACATTGAAAAACACCAACAAATTCAACAACAACCTCGAAATTGAAAAACACCAACAAATTCAACAACAACCTCAACATTGAAAAACAACAACAACCTTAACATTGAAAAACACCAACAAATTCAACAACAACCTCAACATTGAAAAACAACAACAACCTCAACATTGAAAAACACCAACAAATTCAACAACAACCTCAACATTTAAAAACACCAACAAATTGAACAACACAACATTGAAAAACAACAACAATCTCAACATTGAAAAACACCAACAAATTCAACAACAACCTCAACATTGAAAAACAGCAACAACCTCAACATTGAAAAACACCAACAAATTCAACAACAACTTCAACATTGAAAAACACCAACAAATTCAGCAACAACCTCGAAATTGAAAAACACCATGAAATACAACAACAACCTCAACATTGAAAAACAACAACAACCTCAACATTGAAAAACACCAACAAAATCAACAAAAACCTCCACATTGAAAAACACCAACAAATTCAACAACAACCTCAAAATTGAAAAACAACAACCTCAACATTGAAAAACGCCCACAAATTCAACAACAACCTCAACATTGAAAAACACCAACAAATTCAACAACAACCTCAACTTTGAAAAACAACAACAATCTCATCATGGAAAAACACCAACAAATTCAACAACAACCTCAACATTCAAGAACAACAACATCCGCAAAATTGAAAAACACCAACAAATTCAAGAACAACTTCAACATTTAAAAACAACAACAACCTCAACATTGAAAAACACCAACAAATTCAACAACGACCTCAACATTGAAAAACACCAACAAATTCAACAACAACCTCAGCATTGAAAAACACCAACAAACTCAACATCAACCGCAACATTGAAAAACAACAACAACCTCAACATTGAAAAACACCAACAAATTCAACAACAACCTCAACATTGAAAAACACCAACAAATTCAACAACAAACTCAACATTCAAAAACACCAACAAATTCAACAACAACCTCAACTTTGAAAAACAACAACAACCTCAACATTGAAAAACACCAACAAATTCAACAACAACCTCAACATTGAAAAACAACAACAACCTCAACATTGAAAAACAACAACAACCTCAACATAGAAAAACACCAACAAATTCAACAAAAACCTCAACATTGAAAAACACCAACAAATTCAACAACATCCTCAACATTGAAAAACAACAACAACCTCAACATTGAAAAACACCAACAAATTCAACAACAACCTCAACATTGAAAAACAACAACATATTCAACAACAACCTCGAAATTGAAAAACACCAACAAATTCAACAACAACCTCAACATGAAAAACAACAACAACCTCAACATTGAAAAACACCAACAAATTCAACAACAACCTCAACATTGAACAACAACAACAACCTCAACATTGAAAAACACCAACAAATTCAAAAACAACTTCAACATTGAAAAACACCAACAAATTCAACAACAAACACGACATTGAAAAACACTAACATATTCAACAACAACCTCAACATTGAAAAACAACAACAACCTCAAGATTGAAAAAACCAACAAATTCAACAACAACCTCAACATTGAAAAACGCCAACAAATTCAACAAGAACCTCAACTTTGAAAAACAACAACAACCTCAACATTGAAAAACACCAACAAATTCAACAATAACCTCAACATTGAAAAACAACAACAACCTCAACATTGAAAAACACCAACAAATTCAACAACAACCTCAAAATTGAAAAACACCAACAAATTCAACAACAACCTCAACATTGAAAAACAACAACAACCTCAACATTGAATAACACCAACAAATTCAACAACAACCTCAACATTGAAAAACAACAACAACCTCAACATTGAAAAACACCAACAAATTCAACAACATCCTCAACATTGAAAAACAACAACAACCTCAACATTGAAAAACACCAACAAATTCAACAACAACCTCAACATTGAAAAACAACAACATATTCAACAACAACCTCGAAATTGAAAAACACCAACAAATTCAACAACAACCTCAACATGAAAAACAACAACAACCTCAACATTGAAAAACACCAACAAATTCAACAACAACCTCAACATTGAACAACAACAACAACCTCAACATTGAAAAACACCAACAAATTCAAAAACAACTTCAACATTGAAAAACACCAACAAATTCAACAACAAACACGACATTGAAAAACACTAACATATTCAACAACAACCTCAACATTGAAAAACAACAACAACCTCAAGATTGAAAAAACCAACAAATTCAACAACAACCTCAACATTGAAAAACGCCAACAAATTCAACAAGAACCTCAACTTTGAAAAACAACAACAACCTCAACATTGAAAAACACCAACAAATTCAACAATAACCTCAACATTGAAAAACAACAACAACCTCAACATTGAAAAACACCAACAAATTCAACAACAACCTCAAAATTGAAAAACACCAACAAATTCAACAACAACCTCAACATTGAAAAACAACAACAACCTCAACATTGAATAACACCAACAAATTCAACAACAACCTCAACATTGAAAAACAACAACAACCTCAACATTGAAAAACACCAACAAATTCAACAATAACCTCAACATTGAAAAACAACAACAACCTCAACATTGAAAAACACCAACAAATTCAACAACAACCTCAACATTGAAAAACACCAACAAATTCAACAACAACCTCAACATTGAAAAACAACAACAACCACAACATTGAAAAACACCAACAAATTCAACCACAACCTCAACATTGAAAAACAACAACAACCTCAACATTGAAAAACACGAACAAATTCAACAACCACCTCAACATTGAAAAACAGCAAAAAATTCAACAACAACCTCAGCATTGAAAATCAACAACAACCTCAACATTGAAAAACACCAACAAATTCAACAACAACCTCAACATTGAAAAACAACAACAACCACAACATTGAAAAACACCAATAAATTCAACAACAATTTCAACATTGAAAAACACCAACAAATTCAACAACAACCTCGAAATTGAAAAACACCAACAAATTCAACAACAACCTCAACATTGAAAAACAACAACAACCTCAACATTGAAAAACACCAACAAATTCAACAACAACCTCAACATTGAAAAACAACAACAACCTCAACATTGAAAAACACCAACAAATTCAACAACAACCTCAACATTTAAAAACACCAACAAATTCAACAACACAACATTGAAAAACAACAACAATCTCAACATTGAAAAACACCAACAAATTCAACAACAACCTCAACATTGAAAAACAGCAACAACCTCAACATTGAAAAACACCAACAAATTCAACAACAACTTCAACATTGAAAAACACCAACAAATTCAACAACAACCTCGACATTGAAAAACACCATGAAATTCAACAACAACCTCAACATTGAAAAACAACAACAACCTCAACATTGAAAAACACCAACAAAATCAACAAAAACCTCCACATTGAAAAACACCAACAAATTCAACAACAACCTCAAAATTGAAAAACAACAACCTCAACATTGAAAAACGCCAACAAATTCAACAACAACCTCAACATTGAAAAACACCAACAAATTCAACAACAACCTCAACTTTGAAAAACAACAACAATCTCATCATGGAAAAACACCAACAAATTCAACAACAACCTCAACATTGAAGAACAACAACATCCTCAAAATTGAAAAACACCAACAAATTCAAGAACAACTTCAACATTTAAAAACAACAACAACCTCAACATTGAAAAACACCAACAAATTCAACAACGACCTCAACATTGAAAAACACGAACAAATTCAACAACAACCTCAACATTGAAAAACACCAACAAACTCAACAACAACCGCAACATTGAAAAACAACAACAACCTCAACATTGAAAAACACCAACAAATTCAACAACAACCTCAACATTGAAAAACACCAACAAATTCAACAACAAACTCCACATTCAAAAACACCAACAAATTCAACAACAACCTCAACTTTGAAAAACAACAACAACCTCAACATTGAAAAACACCAACAAATTCAACAACAACCTCAACATTGAAAAACAACAACAACCTCAACATTGAAAAACAACAACAACCTCAACATAGAAAAACACCAACAAATTCAACAAAAACCTCAACATTGAAAAACACCAACAAATTCAACAACAACCTCAACTTTGAAAAACAATAACAACCTCAAGATTGAAAAACACCAACAAATTCAACAACAACCTCAGCATTGAAAAACAACAACAACTCAACTTTGAAAATCACCAACAAATTCAACAACAACCTCAACATTGAAAAACACCAACAAATTCAACAACAACCTCAAGATTGAAAAACAACAACAAACTCAACATTGAAAAACACCAACAAATTCAACAACAACTTCAACATTGAAAAACAACAACAAAATCAACATTGAAAAACACCAACAAATTCAACAACAACTTCAACATTGAAATAAACCAACAAATTCAACAACAACCTCGACATTGAAAAACACCAACAAATTCAACTGCAACCTCAACATTGAAAAACACCAACAAATTCAACAACAACCTCAACATTGAAAAACACCAACGAATTCAACAACAACCTCAACATTGAAAAACAACAACAACCTCAACATTGAAAAACACCAACAAATTCAACAATAACCTCAACATTGAAAAACAACAACAACCTCAACATTGAAAAACACCAACAAATTCAACAACAACCTCAACATTGAAAAACACCAACAAATTCAACAACAACCTCAACTATGAAAAACAACAACAAACTCAACATTGAAAAACACCAACAAATTCAACAACAACTTCAACATTGAAAAAAACCAACAAATTCAACAACAACCTCGACATTGAAAAACACCAACAAATTCAACAACAACCTCAACATTGAAAAACACCAACAAATTCAACAACAACCTGAACATTGAAAAACACCAACAAATTGAACAACAACCTCAACAAAGAAAAACACAAACAAATTTAACAACAACCTCAATATTGAAAAACAACAACAACCATAACATTGAAAAAACCAACAAATTCAACAACAACCTCAACATTGAAAAACACCAACAAATTCAACAACAACCTCAACATTGAAAAACAACAACAACCTCAACAATGAAAAACACCAACAAATTCAACAATAACCTCAACAATGAAAAACAAGAACAACCTCAACATTGAAAAACACCAACAAATTCAACAACAACCTCAACATTGAAAAACACCAACAAATTCAACAACAAACACGACATTGAAAAACACCAACATATTCAACAACAACCTCAACATTGAAAAACAACAACAACCTCCAGATTGAAAAAACCAACAAATTCAACAACAACCTCAACATTGAAAAACGCCAACAAATTCAACAACAACCTCAACATTGAAAAACAACAACAACCTCAACATTGAAAAACACCAACAAATTCAACAATAACCTCAACATTGAAAAACAACAACAACCTCAACATTGAAAAACACCAACAAATTCAACAACAACCACAAAATTGAAAAACACCAAGAAATTCAACAACAACCTCAACATTGAAAAACAACAACAACCTCAACATTGAATAACACCAACAAATTCAACAACAACCTCAACATTGAAAAACAACAACAACCGCAACATTGAAAAACACCAACAAATTCAACAATAACCTCAACATTGAAAAACAACAACAACCTCAACATTGAAAAACACCAACAAATTCAAAAACAACCTCAACATTGAAAAACACCAACAAATTCAACAACAACCTCAACATTGAAAAACAACAACAACCTCAACATTGAAAAACACCAACAAATTCAACAACAACCTCAACATTGAAAAACAACAACAACCTCAACATTGAAAAACACCAACAAATTCAACAACAACCTCAACATTGAAAAACACCAAAAAATTCAACAACAACCTCAGCATTGAAAAACAACAACAACCTCAACATTGAAAAACACCAACAAATTCAACAACAACCTCAACATTGAAAAACAACAACAACCTCAACATTGAAAAACACCAACAAATTCAACAACAACTTCAACATTGAAAAACACCAACAAATTCAACAACAACCTCGAAATTGAAAAACACCAACAAATTCAACAACAACCTCAACATTGAAAAACAACAACAACCTCAACATTGAATAACACCAACAAATTCAACAACAACCTCAACATTGAAAAACAACAACAACCTCAACATTGAAAAACACCAACAAATTCAACAACAACCTCAACATTGAAAAACAACAACAACCTCAACATTGAAAAACACCAACAAATTCAACAACAACCTCAACATTGAAAAACAACAACAACCTCAACATTGAAAAACACCAACAAATTCAACAACAACCTCAACATTGAAAAACAGCAAAAAATTCAACAACAACCTCAGCATTGAAAAACAACAACAACCTCAACATTGAAAAACACCAACAAATTCAACAACAACCTCAACATTGAAAAACAACAACAACCACAACATTGAAAAACACCAACAAATTCAACAACAACTTCAACATTGAAAAACACCAACAAATTCAACAACAACCTCGAAATTGAAAAACACCAACAAATTCAACAACAACCTCAACATTGAAAAACAACAACAACCTCAACATTGAAAAACACCAACAAATTCAACAACAACCTCAACATTGAAAAACAACAACAACCTCAACATTGAAAAACACCAACAAATTCAACAACAACCTCAACATTTAAAAACACCAACAAATTCAACAACACAACATTGAAAAACAACAACAATCTCAACATTGAAAAACTCCAACAAAATCAACAACAACCTCAACATTGAAAAACAACAACAACCTCAACATTGAAAAACACCAACAAATTCAAAAACAAACTCGACATTGAAAAACACCATGTAATTCAACAACAACCTCAACATTGAAAAACAACAACAACCTCAACATTGAAAAACACCAACAAATTCAACAAAAACCTCAACATTGAAAACACCAACAAATTCAACAACAACCTCAACATTTAAAAACGCCAACAAATTCAACAACAACCTCAACATTGAAAAACCCCAACAAATTCAACAACAACCTCAAAATTGAAAAACAACAACCTCAACATTGAAAAACGCCAACAAATTCAACAACAACCTCAACATTGAAAAACACCAACAAATTCAACAACAACCTCAAAATTGAAAAACATCAACCTCAACATTGAAAAACACCAACAAATTCAACAACAACCCCGACATTGAAACACACCAACAAATTCAACAACAACCTCAACTTTGAAAAACAACAACAATCTCATCATGGAAAAACACCAACAAATTCAACAACAACCTCAACATTGAAGAACAACAACATCCTCAAAATTGAAAAACACCAACAAATTCAAGAACAACTTCAACTTTTAATAACAACAACAACCTCAACATTGAAAAACACCAACAAATTCAACAACGACCTCAACATTGAAAAACACCAACAAATTCAACAACAAACTCAACATTCAAAAACACCAACAAATTCAACAACAACCTCAACTTTGAAAAACAACAACAACCTCAACATTGAAAAACACCAACAAATTCAACAACAACCTCAACATTGAAAAACAACAACAACCTCAACATTGAAAAACAACAACAACCTCAACATAGAAAAACACCAACAAATTCAACAAAAACCTCAACATTGAAAAACACCAACAAATTCAACAACAACCTCAACTTTGAAAAACAATAACAACCTCAAGATTGAAAAACACCCACAAATTCAACAACAACCTCAGCATTGAAAAACAACAACAACTCAACATTGAAAATCACCAACAAATTCAACAACAACCTCAAAATTGAAAAACACCAACAAATTCAACAACAACCTCAAGATTGAAAAACAACAACAAACTCAACATTGCAAAACACCAACAAATTCAACAATAACCTCAGCATTGAAAAACAACAACAACCTCAACATTGAAAAACACCAACAAATTCAACAACCTCAACATTGTAAAACACCAACAAATTCAACAACAACTTCAACATTGAAAAACAACAACAATCTCAACATTGAAAAACACCAACAAATTCAACAACAAATTCAACATTGAAATAAACCAACAAATTCAACAACAACCTCGACATTGAAAAACACCAACAAATTCAACAACAACCTCAACATTGAAAAACACCAACAAATTCAACAACAAACACGACATTGAAAAACACTAACATATTCAACAACAACCTCAACATTGAAAAACAACAACAACCTCAAGATTGAAAAAACCAACAAATTCAACAACAACCTCAACATTGAAAAACGCCAACAAATTCAACAAGAACCTCAACATTGAAAAACAACAACAACCTCAACATTGAAAAACACCAACAAATTCAACAATAACCTCAACATTGAAAAACAACAACAACCTCAACATAAACACCAACAAATTCAACAACAACCTCAAAATTGAAAAACACCAACAAATTCAACAACAACCTCAACATTGAAAAACAACAACAACCTCAACATTGAATAACACCAACAAATTCAACAACAGCCTCAACATTGAAAAACAACAACAACCTCAACATTGAAAAACACCAACAAATTCAACAATAACCTCAACATTGAAAAACAACAACAACCTCAACATTGAAAAACACCAACAAATTCAACAACAACCTCAACATTGAAAAACACCAACAAATTCAACAACAACCTCAACATTGAAAAACAACAACAACCTCAACATTGAAAAACACCAACAAATTCAACAACAACCTCAACATTGAAAAACAACAACAACCTCAACATTGAAAAACACGAACAAATTCAACAACAACCTCAACATTGAAAAACACCAAAAAATTCAACAACAACCTCAGCATTGAAAAACAACAACAACCTCAACATTGAAAAACACCAACAAATTCAACAACAACCTCAACATTGAAAAACAACAACAACCACAACATTGAAAAACACCAACAAATTCAACAACAACTTCAACATTGAAAAACACCAACAAATTCAACAACAACCTCGAAATTGAAAAACACCAACAAATTCAACAACAACCTCAACATTGAAAAACAACAACAACCTCAACATTGAAAAACACCAACAAATTCAACAACAACCTCAACATTGAATAACAACAACAACCTCAACATTGAAAAACACCAACAAATTCAACAACAACCTCAACATTTAAAAACACCAACAAATTCAACAACACAACATTGAAAAACAACAACAATCTCAACATTGAAAAACACCAACAAATTCAACAACAACCTCAACATTGAAAAACAGCAACAACCTCAACATTGAAAAACACCAACAAATTCAACAACAACTTCAACATTGAAAAACACCAACAAATTCAACAACAACCTCGACATTGAAAAACACCATGAAATTCAACAACAACCTCAACATTGAAAAACAACAACAACCTCAACATTGAAAAACACCAACAAAATCAACAAAAACCTCCACATTGAAAAACACCAACAAATTCAACAACAACCTCAAAATTGAAAAACAACAACCTCAACATTGAAAAACGCCAACAAATTCAACAACAACCTCAACATTGAAAAACACCAACAAATTCAACAACAACCTCAACTTTGAAAAACAACAACAATCTCATCATGGAAAAACACCAACAAATTCAACAACAACCTCAACATTGAAGAACAACAACATCCTCAAAATTGAAAAACACCAACAAATTCAAGAACAACTTCAACATTTAAAAACAATAACAACCTCAACATTGAAAAACACCAACAAATTCAACAACGTCCTCAACATTGAAAAACACCAACAAACTCAACAACAACCTCAACATTGAAAAACACCAACAAACTCAACAACAACCGCAACATTGAAAAACAACAACAACCTCAACATTGAAAAACACCAACAAATTCAACAACAACCTCAACATTGAAAAACACCAACAAATTCAACAACAAACTCAACATTCAAAAACACCAACAAATTCAACAACAACCTCAACTTTGAAAAACAACAACAACCTCAACATTGAAAAACACCAACAAATTCAACAACAACCTCAACATTGAAAAACAACAACAACCTCAACATTGAAAAACAACAACAACCTCAACATAGAAAAACACCAACAAATTCAACAAAAACCTCAACATTGAAAAACACCAACAAATTCAACAACAACCTCAACTTTGAAAAACAATAACAACCTCAAGATTGAAAAACACCAACAAATTCAACAACAACCTCAGCATTGAAAAACAACAACAACTCAACATTGAAAATCACCAACAAATTCAACAACAACCTCAACATTGAAAAACACCAACAAATTCACCAACAACCTCAAGATTGAAAAACAACAACAAACTCAACATTGAAAAACACCAACAAATTCAACAATAACCTCAACATTGAAAAACAACAACAACCTCAACATTGAAAAACACCAACAAATTCAACAACAACCTCAACATGGTAAAACACCAACAAATTCAACAACAACTTCAACATTGAAAAACAACAACAAACTCAACATTGAAAAACACCAACAAATTCAACAACAACTTCAACATTGAAATAAACCAACAAATTCAACAACAACCTCGACATTGAAAAACACCAACAAATTCAACAACAACCTCAACATTGAAAAACACCAACAAATTCAACAACAACCTCAACATTGAAAAACACCAACAAATTCAACAACAACCTCAACATTGAAAAACAACAACAACCTCAACATTGAAAAACACCAGCAAATTCAACAATAACCTCAACATTGAAAAACAACAACAACCTCAACATTGAAAAACACCAACAAATTCAACAACAACCTCAACATTGAAAAACACCAACAAATTCAACAACAACCTCAACTATGAGAAACAACAACAAACTCAACATTGAAAAACACCAACAAATTCAACAACAACTTCAACATTGAAAAAAACCAACAAATTCAACAACAACCTCGACATTGAAAAACACCAACAAATTCAACAACAACCTCAACATTGAAAAACACCAACAAATTCAACAACAACCTCAACATTGAAAAACACCAACAAATTGAACAAAAACCTCAACATTGAAAAACACAAACAAATTTAACAACAACCTCAATATTGAAAAACAACAACAACCATAACATTGAAAAACACCAACAAATTCAACAACAACCTCAACATTGAAAAACACCAACAAATTCAACAACAACCTCAACATTGAAAAACAAGAACAACCTCAACAATGAAAAACACCAACAAATTCAACAATAACCTCAACAATGAAAAACAAGAACAACCTCAACATTGAAAAACACCAACAAATTCAACAACAACCTCAACATTGAAAAACACCAACAAATTCAACAACAAACACGACAGTGAAAAACACCAACATATTCAACAACAACCTCAACATTGAAAAACAACAACAACCTCAAGATTGAAAAAACCAACAAATTCAACAACAACCCCAACATTGAAAAACGCCAACAAATTCAACAACAACCTCAACATTGAAAAACAACAACAACCTCAACATTGAAAAACACCAACAAATTCAACAATAACCTCAACATTGAAAAACAACAACAACCTCAACATTGAAAAACACCAACAAATTCAACAACAACCACAAAATTGAAAAACACCAACAAATTCAACAACAACCTCAACATTGAAAAACAACAACAACCTCAACATTGAATAACACCAACAAATTCAACAACAACCTCAACATTGAAAAACAACAACAACCTCAACATTGAAAAACACCAACAAATTCAACAATAACCTCAACATTGAAAAACAACAACAACCTCAACATTGAAAAACACCAACAAATTCAAAAACAACCTCAACATTGAAAAACACCAACAAATTCAACAACAACCTCAACATTGAAAAACAACAACAACCTCAACATTGAAAAACACCAACAAATTCAACAACAACCTCAACATTGAAAAACAACAACAACCTCAACATTGAAAAACACCAACAAATTCAACAACAACCTCAACATTGAAAAACACCAAAAAATTCAACAACAACCTCAGCATTGAAAAACAACAACAACCTCAACATTGAAAAACACCAACAAATTCAACAACAACCTCAACATTGAAAAACAACAACAACCTCAACATTGAAAAACACCAACAAATTCAACAACAACTTCAACATTGAAAAACACCAACAAATTCAACAACAACCTCGAAATTGAAAAACACCAACAAATTCAACAACAACCTCAACATTGAAAAACAACAACAACCTCAACATTGAATAACACCAACAAATTCAACAACAACCTCAACATTGAAAAACAACAACAACCTCAACATTGAAAAACACCAACAAATTCAACAATAACCTCAACATTGAAAAACAACAACAACCTCAACATTGAAAAACACCAACAAATTCAACAACAACCTCAACATTGAAAAACAACAACAAATTCAACAAGAACCTCAACATTGAAAAACAACAACAACCTCAACATTGAAAAACACCAACAAATTCAACAACAACCTCAAAATTGAAAAACACCAACAAATTCAACAACAACCTCAACATTGAAAAACAACAACAACCTCAACATTGAATAACACCAACAAATTCAACAACAACCTCAACATTGAAAAACAACAACAACCTCAACATTGAAAAACACCAACAAATTCAACAATAACCTCAACATTGAAAAACAACAACAACCTCAACATTGAAAAGCACCAACAAATTCAACAACAACCTCAACATTGAAAAACACCAACAAATTCAACAACAACCTCAACATTGAAAAACAACAACAACCTCAACATTGAAAAACACCAACAAATTCAACAACAACCTCAACATTGAAAAACAACAACAACCTCAACATTGAAAAACACGAACAAATTCAACAACAACCTCAACATTGAAAAACACCAAAAAATTCAACAACAACCTCAGCATTGAAAAACAACAACAACCTCAACATTGAAAAACACCAACAAATTCAACAACAACCTCGAAATTGAAAAACACCAACAAATTCAACAACAACCTCAACTTTGAAAAACAACAACAATCTCATCATGGAAAAACACCAACAAATTCAACAACAACCTCAACATTGAAGAACAACAACATCCTCAAAATTGAAAAACACCAACAAATTCAAGAACAACTTCAACATTTAAAAACAACAACAACCTCAACATTGAAAAACACCAACAAATTCAACAACGTCCTCAACATTGAAAAACACCAACAAATTCAACAACAACCTCAACATTGAAAAACACCAACAAACTCAACAACAACCGCAACATTGAAAAACAACAACAACCTCAACATTGAAAAACACCAACAAATTCAACAACAACCTCAACATTGAAAAACACCAACAAATTCAACAACAAACTCAACATTCAAAAACACCAACAAATTCAACAACAACCTCAACTTTGAAAAACAACAACAACCTCAACATTGAAAAACACCAACAAATTCAACAACAACCTCAACATTGAAAAACAACAGCAACCTCAACATTGAAAAACAACAACAACCTCAACATAGAAAAACACCAACAAAGTCAACAAAAACCTCAACATTGAAAAACACCAACAAATTCAACAACAACCTCAACTTTGAAAAACAATAACAACCTCAAGATTGAAAAACACCAACAAATTCAACAACAACCTCAGCATTGAAAAACAACAACAACTCAACATTGAAAATCACCAACAAATTCAACAACAACCTCAACATTGAAAAACACCAACAAATTCACCAACAACCTCAAGATTGAAAAACAACAACAAACTCAACATTGAAAAACACCAACAAATTCAACAATAACCTCAACATTGAAAAACAACAACAACCTCAACATTGAAAAACACCAACAAATTCAACAACAACCTCAACATTGTAAAACACCAACAAATTCAACAACAACTTCAACATTGAAAAACAACAACAAACTCAACATTGAAAAACACCAACAAATTCAACAACAACTTCAACATTGAAATTAACCAACAAATTCAACAACAACCTCGACATTGAAAAACACCAACAAATTCAACAACAACCTCAACATTGAAAAACACCAACAAATTCAACAACAACCTCAACATTGAAAATCACCAACAAATTCAACAACAACCTCAACATTGAAAAACAACAACAACCTCAACATTGAAAAACACCAGCAAATTCAACAATAACCTCAACATTGAAAAACAACAACAACCTCAACATTGAAAAACACCAACAAATTCAACAACAACCTCAACATTGAAAAACACCAACAAATTCAACAACAACCTCAACTATGAAAAACAACAACAAACTCAACATTGAAAAACACCAACAAATTCAACAACAACTTCAACATTGAAAAAAACCAACAAATTCAACAACAACCTCGACATTGAAAAACACCAACAAATTCAACAACAACCTCAACATTGAAAAACACCAACAAATTCAACAACAACCTCAACATTGAAACACACCAACAAATTGAACAACAACCTCAACATTGAAAAACACAAACAAATTTAACAACAACCTCAATATTGAAAAACAACAACAACCATAACATTGAAAAACACCAACAAATTCAACAACAACCTCAACATTGAAAAACACCAACAAATTCAACAACAACCTCAACATTGAAAAACAAGAACAACCTCAACAATGAAAAACACCAACAAATTCAACAATAACCTCAACAATGAAAAACAAGAACAACCTCAACATTGAAAAACACCAACAAATTCAACAACAACCTCAACATTGAAAAACACCAACAAATTCAACAACAAACACGACAGTGAAAAACACCAACATATTCAACAACAACCTCAACATTGAAAAACAACAACAACCTCAAGATTGAAAAAACCAACAAATTCAACAACAACCTCAACATTGAAAAACGCCAACAAATTCAACAACAACCTCAACATTGAAAAACAACAACAACCTCAACATTGAAAAACACCAACAAATTCAACAATAACCTCAACATTGAAAAACAACAACAACCTCAACATTGAAAAACACCAACAAATTCAACAACAACCACAAAATTGAAAAACACCAACAAATTCAACAACAACCTCAACATTGAAAAACAACAACAACCTCAACATTGAATAACACCAACAAATTCAACAACAACCTCAACATTGAAAAACAACAACAACCTCAACATTGAAAAACACCAACAAATTCAACAATAACCTCAACATTGAAAAACAACAACAACCTCAACATTGAAAAACACCAACAAATTCAAAAACAACCTCAACATTGAAAAACACCAACAAATTCAACAACAACCTCAACATTGAAAAACAACAACAACCTCAACATTTAAAAACACCAACAAATTCAACAACAACCTCAACATTGAAAAACAACAACAACCTCAACATTGAAAAACACCAACAAATTCAACAACAACCTCAACATTGAAAAACACCAAAAAATTCAACAACAACCTCAGCATTGAAAAACAACAACAACCTCAACATTGAAAAACACCAACAAATTCAACAACAACCTCAACATTGAAAAACAACAACAACCTCAACATTGAAAAACACCAACAAATTCAACAACAACTTCAACATTGAAAAACACCAACAAATTCAACAACAACCTCGAAATTGAAAAACACCAACAAATTCAACAACAACCTCAACATTGAAAAACAACAACAACCTCAACATTGAATAACACCAACAAATTCAACAACAACCTCAACATTGAAAAACAACAACAACCTCAACATTGAAAAACACCAACAAATTCAACAATAACCTCAACATTGAAAAACAACAACAACCTCAACATTGAAAAACACCAACAAATTCAACAACAACCTCAAAATTGAAAAACACCAACAAATTCAACAACAACCTCAACATTGAAAAACAACAACAACCTCAACATTGAATAACACCAACAAATTCAACAACAACCTCAACATTGAAAAACATCAACAACCTCAACATTGAAAAACACCAACAAATTCAACAATAACCTCAACATTGAAAAACAACAACAACCTCAACATTGAAAAACACCAACAAATTCAACAACAACCTCAACATTGAAAAACACCAACAAATTCAACAACAACCTCAACATTGAAAAACAACAAAAACCTCAACATTGAAAAACACCAACAAATTCAACAACAACCTCAACATTGAAAAACAACAACAACCTCAACATTGAAAAACACGAACAAATTCAACAACAACCTCAACATTGAAAAACACCAAAAAATTCAACAACAACCTCAGCATTGAAAAACAACAACAACCTCAACATTGAAAAACACCAACAAATTCAACAACAACCTCAACATTGAAAAACAACAACAACCACAACATTGAAAAACACCAACAAATTCAACAACAACTTCAACATTGAAAAACACCAACAAATTCAACAACAACCTCGAAATTGAAAAACACCAACAAATTCAACAACAACCTCAACATTGAAAAACAACAACAACCTCAACATTGAAAAACACCAACAAATTCAACAACAACCTCAACATTGAAAAACAACAACAACCTCAACATTGAAAAACACCAACAAATTCAACAACAACCTCAACATTGAAAAACACCAACAAATTCACCAACAACCTCAAGATTGAAAAACAACAACAAACTCAACATTGAAAAACACCAACAAATTCAACAATAACCTCAACATTGAAAAACAACAACAACCTCAACATTGAAAAAGACCAACAAATTCAACAACAACCTCAACATTGAAAAACACCAACAAATTCAACAACAACCTCAACATTGAAAAACAAGAACAACCTCAACAATGAAAAACACCAACAAATTCAACAATAACCTCAACAATGAAAAACAAGAACAACCTCAACATTGAAAAACACCAACAAATTCAACAACAACCTCAACATTGAAAAACACCAACAAATTCAACAACAAACACGACAGTGAAAAACACCAACATATTCAACAACAACCTCAACATTGAAAAACAACAACAACCTCAAGATTGAAAAAACCAACAAATTCAACAACAACCTCAACATTGAAAAACGCCAACAAATTCAACAACAACCTCAACATTGAAAAACAACAACAACCTCAACATTGAAAAACACCAACAAATTCAACAATAACCTCAACATTGAAAAACAACAACAACCTCAACATTGAAAAACACCAACAAATTCAACAACAACCACAAAATTGAAAAACACCAACAAATTCAACAACAACCTCAACATTGAAAAACAACAACAACCTCAACATTGAATAACACCAACAAATTCAACAACAACCTCAACATTGAAAAACAACAACAACCTCAACATTGAAAAACACCAACAAATTCAACAATAACCTCAACATTGAAAAACAACAACAACCTCAACATTGAAAAACACCAACAAATTCAAAAACAACCTCAACATTGAAAAACACCAACAAATTCAACAACAACCTCAACATTGAAAAACAACAACAACCTCAACATTTAAAAACACCAACAAATTCAACAACAACCTCAACATTGAAAAACAACAACAACCTCAACATTGAAAAACACCAACAAATTCAACAACAACCTCAACATTGAAAAACACCAAAAAATTCAACAACAAACTCAGCATTGAAAAACAACAACAACCTCAACATTGAAAAACACCAACAAATTCAACAACAACCTCAACATTGAAAAACAACAACAACCTCAACATTGAAAAACACCAACAAATTCAACAACAACTTCAACATTGAAAAACACCAACAAATTCAACAACAACCTCGAAATTGAAAAACACCAACAAATTCAACAACAACCTCAAGATTGAAAAACAACAACAACCTCAACATTGAATAACACCAACAAATTCAACAACAACCTCAACATTGAAAAACAACAACAACCCTAACATTGAAAAACACCAACAAATTCAATAATAACCTCAACATTGAAAAACAACAACAACCTCAACATTGAAAAACACCAACAAATTCAACAACAACCTCAACATTGAAAAACAACAACAAATTCAACAAGAACCTCAACATTGAAAAACAACAACAACCTCAACATTGAAAAACACCAACAAATTCAACAACAACCTCAAAATTGAAAAACACCAACAAATTCAACAACAACCTCAACATTGAAAAACAACAACAACCTCAACATTGAATAACACCAACAAATTCAACAACAACCTCAACATTGAAAAACAACAACAACCTCAACATTGAAAAACACCAACAAATTCAACAATAACCTCAACATTGAAAAACAACAACAACCTCAACATTGAAAAGCACCAACAAATTCAACAACAACCTCAACATTGAAAAACACCAACAAATTCAACAACAACCTCAACATTGAAAAACAACAACAACCTCAACATTGAAAAACACCAACAAATTCAACAACAACCTCAACATTGAAAAACAACAACAACCTCAACATTGAAAAACACGAACAAATTCAACAACAACCTCAACATTGAAAAACACCAAAAAATTCAACAACAACCTCAGCATTGAAAAACAACAACAACCTCAACATTGAAAAACACCAACAAATTCAACAACAACCTCGAAATTGAAAAACACCAACAAATTCAACAACAACCTCAACTTTGAAAAACAACAACAATCTCATCATGGAAAAACACCAACAAATTCAACAACAACCTCAACATTGAAGAACAACAACATCCTCAAAATTGAAAAACACCAACAAATTCAAGAACAACTTCAACATTTAAAAACAACAACAACCTCAACATTGAAAAACACCAACAAATTCAACAACGTCCTCAACATTGAAAAACACCAACAAATTCAACAACAACCTCAACATTGAAAAACACCAACAAACTCAACAACAACCGCAACATTGAAAAACAACAACAACCTCAACATTGAAAAACACCAACAAATTCAACAACAACCTCAACATTGAAAAACACCAACAAATTCAACAACAAACTCAACATTCAAAAACACCAACAAATTCAACAACAACCTCAACTTTGAAAAACAACAACAACCTCAACATTGAAAAACACCAACAAATTCAACAACAACCTCAACATTGAAAAACAACAGCAACCTCAACATTGAAAAACAACAACAACCTCAACATAGAAAAACACCAACAAAGTCAACAAAAACCTCAACATTGAAAAACACCAACAAATTCAACAACAACCTCAACTTTGAAAAACAATAACAACCTCAAGATTGAAAAACACCAACAAATTCAACAACAACCTCAGCATTGAAAAACAACAACAACTCAACATTGAAAATCACCAACAAATTCAACAACAACCTCAACATTGAAAAACACCAACAAATTCACCAACAACCTCAAGATTGAAAAACAACAACAAACTCAACATTGAAAAACACCAACAAATTCAACAATAACCTCAACATTGAAAAACAACAACAACCTCAACATTGAAAAACACCAACAAATTCAACAACAACCTCAACATTGTAAAACACCAACAAATTCAACAACAACTTCAACATTGAAAAACAACAACAAACTCAACATTGAAAAACACCAACAAATTCAACAACAACTTCAACATTGAAATTAACCAACAAATTCAACAACAACCTCGACATTGAAAAACACCAACAAATTCAACAACAACCTCAACATTGAAAAACACCAACAAATTCAACAACAACCTCAACATTGAAAATCACCAACAAATTCAACAACAACCTCAACATTGAAAAACAACAACAACCTCAACATTGAAAAACACCAGCAAATTCAACAATAACCTCAACATTGAAAAACAACAACAACCTCAACATTGAAAAACACCAACAAATTCAACAACAACCTCAACATTGAAAAACACCAACAAATTCAACAACAACCTCAACTATGAAAAACAACAACAAACTCAACATTGAAAAACACCAACAAATTCAACAACAACTTCAACATTGAAAAAAACCAACAAATTCAACAACAACCTCGACATTGAAAAACACCAACAAATTCAACAACAACCTCAACATTGAAAAACACCAACAAATTCAACAACAACCTCAACATTGAAACACACCAACAAATTGAACAACAACCTCAACATTGAAAAACACAAACAAATTTAACAACAACCTCAATATTGAAAAACAACAACAACCATAACATTGAAAAACACCAACAAATTCAACAACAACCTCAACATTGAAAAACACCAACAAATTCAACAACAACCTCAACATTGAAAAACAAGAACAACCTCAACAATGAAAAACACCAACAAATTCAACAATAACCTCAACAATGAAAAACAAGAACAACCTCAACATTGAAAAACACCAACAAATTCAACAACAACCTCAACATTGAAAAACACCAACAAATTCAACAACAAACACGACAGTGAAAAACACCAACATATTCAACAACAACCTCAACATTGAAAAACAACAACAACCTCAAGATTGAAAAAACCAACAAATTCAACAACAACCTCAACATTGAAAAACGCCAACAAATTCAACAACAACCTCAACATTGAAAAACAACAACAACCTCAACATTGAAAAACACCAACAAATTCAACAATAACCTCAACATTGAAAAACAACAACAACCTCAACATTGAAAAACACCAACAAATTCAACAACAACCACAAAATTGAAAAACACCAACAAATTCAACAACAACCTCAACATTGAAAAACAACAACAACCTCAACATTGAATAACACCAACAAATTCAACAACAACCTCAACATTGAAAAACAACAACAACCTCAACATTGAAAAACACCAACAAATTCAACAATAACCTCAACATTGAAAAACAACAACAACCTCAACATTGAAAAACACCAACAAATTCAAAAACAACCTCAACATTGAAAAACACCAACAAATTCAACAACAACCTCAACATTGAAAAACAACAACAACCTCAACATTTAAAAACACCAACAAATTCAACAACAACCTCAACATTGAAAAACAACAACAACCTCAACATTGAAAAACACCAACAAATTCAACAACAACCTCAACATTGAAAAACACCAAAAAATTCAACAACAACCTCAGCATTGAAAAACAACAACAACCTCAACATTGAAAAACACCAACAAATTCAACAACAACCTCAACATTGAAAAACAACAACAACCTCAACATTGAAAAACACCAACAAATTCAACAACAACTTCAACATTGAAAAACACCAACAAATTCAACAACAACCTCGAAATTGAAAAACACCAACAAATTCAACAACAACCTCAACATTGAAAAACAACAACAACCTCAACATTGAATAACACCAACAAATTCAACAACAACCTCAACATTGAAAAACAACAACAACCTCAACATTGAAAAACACCAACAAATTCAACAATAACCTCAACATTGAAAAACAACAACAACCTCAACATTGAAAAACACCAACAAATTCAACAACAACCTCAAAATTGAAAAACACCAACAAATTCAACAACAACCTCAACATTGAAAAACAACAACAACCTCAACATTGAATAACACCAACAAATTCAACAACAACCTCAACATTGAAAAACATCAACAACCTCAACATTGAAAAACACCAACAAATTCAACAATAACCTCAACATTGAAAAACAACAACAACCTCAACATTGAAAAACACCAACAAATTCAACAACAACCTCAACATTGAAAAACACCAACAAATTCAACAACAACCTCAACATTGAAAAACAACAAAAACCTCAACATTGAAAAACACCAACAAATTCAACAACAACCTCAACATTGAAAAACAACAACAACCTCAACATTGAAAAACACGAACAAATTCAACAACAACCTCAACATTGAAAAACACCAAAAAATTCAACAACAACCTCAGCATTGAAAAACAACAACAACCTCAACATTGAAAAACACCAACAAATTCAACAACAACCTCAACATTGAAAAACAACAA
Organism: Isurus oxyrinchus; assembly: GCA_026770705.1. Taxonomy (NCBI): domain Eukaryota; kingdom Metazoa; phylum Chordata; class Chondrichthyes; order Lamniformes; family Lamnidae; genus Isurus; species Isurus oxyrinchus. The sequence continues at coordinate 1,011,963 of JANJGN010000129.1, forward strand.
CAACCACAACATTGAAAAACACCAACAAATTCAACAACAACTTCAACATTGAAAAACACCAACAAATTCAACAACAACCTCGAAATTGAAAAACACCAACAAATTCAACAACAACCTCAACATTGAAAAACAACAACAACCTCAACATTGAAAAACACCAACAAATTCAACAACAACCTCAACATTGAAAAACAACAACAACCTCAACATTGAAAAACACCAACAAATTCAACAACAACCTCAACATTGAAAAACACCAACAAATTCACCAACAACCTCAAGATTGAAAAACAACAACAAACTCAACATTGAAAAACACCAACAAATTCAACAATAACCTCAACATTGAAAAACAACAACAACCTCAACATTGAAAAAGACCAACAAATTCAACAACAACCTCAACATTGAAAAACACCAACAAATTCAACAACAACCTCAACATTGAAAAACAAGAACAACCTCAACAATGAAAAACACCAACAAATTCAACAATAACCTCAACAATGAAAAACAAGAACAACCTCAACATTGAAAAACACCAACAAATTCAACAACAACCTCAACATTGAAAAACACCAACAAATTCAACAACAAACACGACAGTGAAAAACACCAACATATTCAACAACAACCTCAACATTGAAAAACAACAACAACCTCAAGATTGAAAAAACCAACAAATTCAACAACAACCTCAACATTGAAAAACGCCAACAAATTCAACAACAACCTCAACATTGAAAAACAACAACAACCTCAACATTGAAAAACACCAACAAATTCAACAATAACCTCAACATTGAAAAACAACAACAACCTCAACATTGAAAAACACCAACAAATTCAACAACAACCACAAAATTGAAAAACACCAACAAATTCAACAACAACCTCAACATTGAAAAACAACAACAACCTCAACATTGAATAACACCAACAAATTCAACAACAACCTCAACATTGAAAAACAACAACAACCTCAACATTGAAAAACACCAACAAATTCAACAATAACCTCAACATTGAAAAACAACAACAACCTCAACATTGAAAAACACCAACAAATTCAAAAACAACCTCAACATTGAAAAACACCAACAAATTCAACAACAACCTCAACATTGAAAAACAACAACAACCTCAACATTTAAAAACACCAACAAATTCAACAACAACCTCAACATTGAAAAACAACAACAACCTCAACATTGAAAAACACCAACAAATTCAACAACAACCTCAACATTGAAAAACACCAAAAAATTCAACAACAAACTCAGCATTGAAAAACAACAACAACCTCAACATTGAAAAACACCAACAAATTCAACAACAACCTCAACATTGAAAAACAACAACAACCTCAACATTGAAAAACACCAACAAATTCAACAACAACTTCAACATTGAAAAACACCAACAAATTCAACAACAACCTCGAAATTGAAAAACACCAACAAATTCAACAACAACCTAAAGATTGAAAAACAACAACAACCTCAACATTGAATAACACCAACAAATTCAACAACAACCTCAACATTGAAAAACAACAACAACCCTAACATTGAAAAACACCAACAAATTCAATAATAACCTCAACATTGAAAAACAACAACAACCTCAACATTGAAAAACACCAACAAATTCAACAACAACCTCAACATTGAAAAACAACAACAAATTCAACAAGAACCTCAACATTGAAAAACAACAACAACCTCAACATTGAAAAACACCAACAAATTCAACAATAACCTCAACATTGAAAAACAACAACAACCTCAACATTGAAAAACACCAACAAATTCAACAACAACCTCAAAATTGAAAAACACCAACAAATTCAACAACAACCTCAACATTGAAAAACAACAACAACCTCAACATTGAATAACACCAACAAATTCAACAACAACCTCAACATTGAAAAACAACAACAACCTCAACATTGAAAAACACCAACAAATTCAACAACAACCTCAACATTGAAAAACACCAACAAATTCAACAACAACCTCAACATTGAAAAACAACAAAAACCTCAACATTGAAAAACACCAACAAATTCAACAACAACCTCAACATTGAAAAACAACAACAACCTCAACATTGAAAAACACGAACAAATTCAACAACAACCTCAACATTGAAAAACACCAAAAAATTCAACAACAACCTCAGCATTGAAAAACAACAACAACCACAACATTGAAAAACACCAACAAATTCAACAACAACTTCAACATTGAAAAACACCAACAAATTCAACAACAACCTCGAAATTGAAAAACACCAACAAATTCAACAACAACCTCAACATTGAAAAACAACAACAACCTCAACATTGAAAAACACCAACAAATTCAACAACAACCTCAACATTGAAAAACAACAACAACCTCAACATTGAAAAACACCAACAAATTCAACAACAACCTCAACATTGAAAAACACCAACAAATTCACCAACAACCTCAAGATTGAAAAACAACAACAAACTCAACATTGAAAAACACCAACAAATTCAACAATAACCTCAACATTGAAAAACAACAACAACCTCAACATTGAAAAACACCAACAAATTCAACAACAACCTCAACATTGTAAAACACCAACAAATTCAACAACAACTTCAACATTGAAAAACAACAACAAACTCAACATTGAAAAACACCAACAAATTCAACAACAACTTCAACATTGAAATAAACCAACAAATTCAACAACAACCTCGACATTGAAAAACACCAACAAATTCAACAACAACCTCAACATTGAAAAACACCAACAAATTCAACAACAACCTCAACATTGAAAAACACCAACAAATTCAACAACAACCTCAACATTGAAAAACAACAACAACCTCAACATTGAAAAACACCAGCAAATTCAACAATAACCTCAACATTGAAAAACAACAACAACCTCAACATTGAAAAACACCAACAAATTCAACAACAACCTCAACATTGAAAAACACCAACAAATTCAACAACAACCTCAACTATGAAAAACAACAACAAACTCAACATTGAAAAACACCAACAAATTCAACAACAACTTCAACATTGAAAAAAACCAACAAATTCAACAACAACTTCGACATTGAAAAACACCAACAAATTCAACAACAACCTCAACATTGAAAAACACCAACAAATTCAACAACAACCTCAACATTGAAAAACACCAACAAATTGAACAACAACCTCAACATTGAAAAACACAAACAAATTTAACAACAACCTCAATATTGAAAAACAACAACAACCATAACATTGAAAAACACCAACAAATTCAACAACAACCTCAACATTGAAAAACACCAACAAATTCAACAACAACCTCAACATTGAAAAACAAGAACAACCTCAACAATGAAAAACACCAACAAATTCAACAATAACCTCAACAATGAAAAACAAGAACAACCTCAACATTGAAAAACAACAACAAATTCAACAACAACCTCAACATTGAAAAACACCAACAAATTCAACAACAAACACGACATTGAAAAACACCAACATATTCAACAACAACCTCAACATTGAAAAACAACAACAACCTCAAGATTGAAAAAACCAACAAATTCAACAACAACCTCAACATTGAAAAACGCCAACAAATTCAACAACAACCTCAACATTGAAAAACAACAACAACCTCAACATTGAAAAACACCAACAAATTCAACAATAACCTCAACATTGAAAAACAACAACAACCTCAACATTGAAAAACACCAACAAATTCAACAACAACCACAAAATTGAAAAACACCAACAAATTCAACAACAACCTCAACATTGAAAAACAACAACAACCTCAACATTGAATAACACCAACAAATTCAACAACAACCTCAACATTGAAAAACAACAACAACCTCAACATTGAAAAACACCAACAAATTCAACAATAACCTCAACATTGAAAAACAACAGCAACCTCAACATTGAAAAACACCAACAAATTCAAAAACAACCTCAACATTGAAAAACACCAACAAATTCAACAACAACCTCAACATTGAAAAACAACAACAACCTCAACATTGAAAAACACCAACAAATTCAACAACAACCTCAACATTGAAAAACAACAACAACCTCAACATTGAAAAACACCAACAAATTCAACAACAACCTCAACATTGAAAAACACCAAAAAATTCAACAACAACCCCAGCATTGAAAAACAACAACAACCTCAACATTGAAAAACACCAACAAATTCAACAACAACCTCAACATTGAAAAACAACAACAACCTCAACATTGAAAAACACCAACAAATTCAACAACAACTTCAACATTGAAAAACACCAACAAATTCAACAACAACCTCGAAATTGAAAAACACCAACAAATTCAACAACAACCTCAACATTGAAAAACAACAACAACCTCAACATTGAATAACACCAACAAATTCAACAACAACCTCAACATTGAAAAACAACAACAACCTCAACATTGAAAAACACCAACAAATTCAACAATAACCTCAACATTGAAAAACAACAACAACCTCAACATTGAAAAACACCAACAAATTCAACAACAACCTCAACATTGAAAAACAACAACAACCTCAACATTGAAAAACACCAACAAATTCAACAACAACCTCAACATTGAAAAACAACAACAACCTCAACATTGAAAAACACCAACAAATTCAACAACAACCTCAACATTGAAAAACACCAAAAAATTCAACAACAACCTCAGCATTAAAAAACAACAACAACCACAACATTGAAAAACACCAACAAATTCAACAACAACTTCAACATTGAAAAACACCAACAAATTCAACAACAACCTCAACATTGAAAAACAACAACAACCTCAACATTGAAAAACACCAACAAATTCAACAACAACCTCAACATTGAAAAACGCCAACAAATTCAACAACAACCTCAACATTGAAAAACAACAACAACCTCAACATTGAAAAACACCAACAAATTCAACAATAACCTCAACATTGAAAAACAACAACAACCTCAACATTGAAAAACACCAACAAATTCAACAACAACCACAAAATTGAAAAACACCAACAAATTCAACAACAACCTCAACATTGAAAAACAACAACAACCTCAACATTGAATAACACCAACAAATTCAACAACAACCTCAACATTGAAAAACAACAACAACCTCAACATTGAAAAACACCAACAAATTCAACAATAACCTCAACATTGAAAAACAACAACAACCTCAACATTGAAAAACACCAACAAATTCAAAAACAACCTCAACATTGAAAAACACCAACAAATTCAACAACAACCTCAACATTGAAAAACAACAACAACCTCAACATTTAAAAACACCAACAAATTCAACAACGACCTCAACATTGAAAAACAACAACAACCTCAACATTGAAAAACACCAACAAATTCAACAACAACCTCAACATTGAAAAACACCAAAAAATTCAACAACAACCTCAGCATTGAAAAACAACAACAACCTCAACATTGAAAAACACCAACAAATTCAACAACAACCTCAACATTGAAAAACAACAACAACCTCAACATTGAAAAACACCAACAAATTCAACAACAACTTCAACATTGAAAAACACCAACAAATTCAACAACAACCTCGAAATTGAAAAACACCAACAAATTCAACAACAACCTCAACATTGAAAAACAACAACAACCTCAACATTGAATAACACCAACAAATTCAACAACAACCTCAACATTGAAAAACAACAACAACCCTAACATTGAAAAACACCAACAAATTCAACAATAACCTCAACATTGAAAAACAACAACAACCTCAACATTGAAAAACACCAACAAATTCAACAACAACCTCAACATTGAAAAACAACAACAAATTCAACAAGAACCTCAACATTGAAAAACAACAACAACCTCAACATTGAAAAACACCAACAAATTCAACAATAACCTCAACATTGAAAAACAACAACAACCTCAACATTGAAAAACACCAACAAATTCAACAACAACCTCAAAATTGAAAAACACCAACAAATTCAACAACAACCTCAACATTGAAAAACAACAACAACCTCAACATTGAATAACACCAACAAATTCAACAACAACCTCAACATTGAAAAACAACAACAACCTCAACATTGAAAAACACCAACAAATTCAACAATAACCACAACATTGAAAAACAACAACAACCTCAACATTGAAAAACACCAACAAATTCAACAACAACCTCAACATTGAAAAACACCAACAAATTCAACAACAACCTCAACATTGAAAAACAACAAAAACCTCAACATTGAAAAACACCAACAAATTCAACAACAACCTCAACATTGAAAAACAACAACAACCTCAACATTGAAAAACACGAACAAATTCAACAACAACCTCAACATTGAAAAACATCAAAAAATTCAACAACAACCTCAGCATTGAAAAACAACAACAACCTCAACATTGAAAAACACCAACAAATTCAACAACAACCTCAACATTGAAAAACAACAACAACCACAACATTGAAAAACACCAACAAATTCAACAACAACTTCAACATTGAAAAACACCAACAAATTCAACAACAACCTCGAAATTGAAAAACACCAACAAATTCAACAACAACCTCAACATTGAAAAACAACAACAACCTCAACATTGAAAAACACCAACAAATTCAACAACAACCTCAACATTGAAAAACAACAACAACCTCAACATTGAAAAACACCAACAAATTCAACAACAACCTCAACATTGAAAAACACCAACAAATTCACCAACAACCTCAAGATTGAAAAACAACAACAAACTCAACATTGAAAAACACCAACAAATTCAACAATAACCTCAACATTGAAAAACAACAACAACCTCAACATTGAAAAACACCAACAAATTCAACAACAACCTCAACATTGTAAAACACCAACAAATTCAACAACAACTTCAACATTGAAAAACAACAACAAACTCAACATTGAAAAACACCAACAAATTCAACAACAACTTCAACATTGAAATAAACCAACAAATTCAACAACAACCTCGACATTGAAAAACACCAACAAATTCAACAACAACCTCAACATTGAAAAACACCAACAAATTCAACAACAACCTCAACATTGAAAAACACCAACAAATTCAACAACAACCTCAACATTGAAAAACAACAACAACCTCAACATTGAAAAACACCAGCAAATTCAACAATAACCTCAACATTGAAAAACAACAACAACCTCAACATTGAAAAACACCAACAAATTCAACAACAACCTCAACATTGAAAAACACCAACAAATTCAACAACAACCTCAACTATGAAAAACAACAACAAACTCAACATTGAAAAACACCAACAAATTCAACAACAACTTCAACATTGAAAAAAACCAACAAATTCAACAACAACCTCGACATTGAAAAACACCAACAAATTCAACAACAACCTCAACATTGAAAAACACCAACAAATTCAACAACAACCTCAACATTGAAAAACACCAACAAATTGAACAACAACCTCAACATTGAAAAACACAAACAAATTTAACAACAACCTCAATATTGAAAAACAACAACAACCATAACATTGAAAAACACCAACAAATTCAACAACAACCTCAACATTGAAAAACACCAACAAATTCAACAACAACCTCAACATTGAAAAACAAGAACAACCTCAACAATGAAAAACACCAACAAATTCAACAATAACCTCAACAATGAAAAACAAGAACAACCTCAACATTGAAAAACAACAACAAATTCAACAACAACCTCAACATTGAAAAACACCAACAAATTCAACAACAAACACGACATTGAAAAACACCAACATATTCAACAACAACCTCAACATTGAAAAACAACAACAACCTCAAGATTGAAAAAACCAACAAATTCAACAACAACCTCAACATTGAAAAACGCCAACAAATTCAACAACAACCTCAACATTGAAAAACAACAACAACCTCAACATTGAAAAACACCAACAAATTCAACAATAACCTCAACATTGAAAAACAACAACAACCTCAACATTGAAAAACACCAACAAATTCAACAACAACCACAAAATTGAAAAACACCAACAAATTCAACAACAACCTCAACATTGAAAAACAACAACAACCTCAACATTGAATAACACCAACAAATTCAACAACAACCTCAACATTGAAAAAAAACAACAACCTCAACATTGAAAAACACCAACAAATTCAACAATAACCTCAACATTGAAAAACAACAACAACCTCAACATTGAAAAACACCAACAAATTCAAAAACAACCTCAACATTGAAAAACACCCACAAATTCAACAACAACCTCAACATTGAAAAACAACAACAACCTCAACATTGAAAAACACCAACAAATTCAACAACAACCTCAACATTGAAAAACAACAACAACCTCAACATTGAAAAACACCAACAAATTCAACAACAACCTCAACATTGAAAAACACCAAAAAATTCAACAACAACCTCAGCATTGAAAAACAACAACAACCTCAACATTGAAAAACACCAACAAATTCAACAACAACCTCAACATTGAAAAACAACAACAACCTCAACATTGAAAAACACCAACAAATTCAACAACAACTTCAACATTGAAAAACACCAACAAATTCAACAACAACCTCGAAATTGAAAAACACCAACAAATTCAACAACAACCTCAACATTGAAAAACAACAACAACCTCAACATTGAAAAACACCAACAAATTCAACAATAACCTCAACATTGAAAAACAACAACAACCTCAACATTGAAAAACACCAACAAATTCAACAACAACCTCAACATTGAAAAACAACAACAACCTCAACATTGAAAAACACCAACAAATTCAACAACAACCTCAACATTGAAAAACAACAACAACCTCAACATTGAAAAACACCAACAAATTCAACAACAACCTCAACATTAAAAAACACCAAAAAATTCAACAACAACCTCAGCATTAAAAAACAACAACAACCACAACATTGAAAAACACCAACAAATTCAACAACAACTTCAACATTGAAAAACACCAACAAATTCAACAACAACCTCAACATTGAAAAACAACAACAACCTCAACATTGAAAAACACCAACAAATTCAACAACAACCTCAACATTGAAAAACGCCAACAAATTCAACAACAACCTCAACATTGAAAAACAACAACAACCTCAACATTGAAAAACACCAACAAATTCAACAATAACCTCAACATTGAAAAACAACAACAACCTCAACATTGAAAAACACCAACAAATTCAACAACAACCACAAAATTGAAAAACACCAACAAATTCAACAACAACCTCAACATTGAAAAACAACAACAACCTCAACATTGAATAACACCAACAAATTCAACAACAACCTCAACATTGAAAAACAACAACAACCTCAACATTGAAAAACACCAACAAATTCAACAATAACCTCAACATTGAAAAACAACAACAACCTCAACATTGAAAAACACCAACAAATTCAAAAACAACCTCAACATTGAAAAACACCAACAAATTCAACAACAACCTCAACATTGAAAAACAACAACAACCTCAACATTTAAAAACACCAACAAATTCAACAACAACCTCAACATTGAAAAACAACAACAACCTCAACATTGAAAAACACCAACAAATTCAACAACAACCTCAACATTGAAAAACACCAAAAAATTCAACAACAACCTCAGCATTGAAAAACAACAACAACCTCAACATTGAAAAACACCAACAAATTCAACAACAACCTCAACATTGAAAAACAACAACAACCTCAACATTGAAAAACACCAACAAATTCAACAACAACTTCAACATTGAAAAACACCAACAAATTCAACAACAACCTCGAAATTGAAAAACACCAACAAATTCAACAACAACCTCAACATTGAAAAACGACAACAACCTCAACATTGAATAACACCAACAAATTCAACAACAACCTCAACATTGAAAAACAACAACAACCCTAACATTGAAAACCACCAACAAATTCAACAATAACCTCAACATTGAAAAACAACAACAACCTCAACATTGAAAAACACCAACAAATTCAACAACAACCTCAACATTGAAAAACAACAACAAATTCAACAAGAACCTCAACATTGAAAAACAACAACAACCTCAACATTGAAAAACACCAACAAATTCAACAATAACCTCAACATTGAAAAACAACAACAACCTCAACATTGAAAAACACCAACAAATTCAACAACAACCTCAAAATTGAAAAACACCAACAAATTCAACAACAACCTCAACATTGAAAAACAACAACAACCTCAACATTGAATAACACCAACAAATTCAACAACAACCTCAACATTGAAAAACAACAACAACCTCAACATTGAAAAACACCAACAAATTCAACAATAACCACAACATTGAAAAACAACAACAACCTCAACATTGAAAAACACCAACAAATTCAACAACAACCTCAACATTGAAAAACACCAACAAATTCAACAACAACCTCAACATTGAAAAACAACAAAAACCTCAACATTGAAAAACACCAACAAATTCAACAACAACCTCAACATTGAAAAACAACAACAACCTCAACATTGAAAAACACGAACAAATTCAACAACAACCTCAACATTGAAAAACATCAAAAAATTCAACAACAACCTCAGCATTGAAAAACAACAACAACCTCAACATTGAAAAACACCAACAAATTCAACAACAACCTCAACATTGAAAAACAACAACAACCACAACATTGAAAAACACCAACAAATTCAACAACAACTTCAACATTGAAAAACACCAACAAATTCAACAACAACCTCGAAATTGAAAAACACCAACAAATTCAACAACAACCTCAACATTGAAAAACAACAACAACCTCAACATTGAAAAACACCAACAAATTCAACAACAACCTCAACATTGAAAAACAACAACAACCTCAACATTGAAAAACACCAACAAATTCAACAACAACCTCAACATTGAAAAACACCAACAAATTCACCAACAACCTCAAGATTGAAAAACAACAACAAACTCAACATTGAAAAACACCACCAAATTCAACAATAACCTCAACATTGAAAAACAACAACAACCTCAACATTGAAAAACACCAACAAATTCAACAACAACCTCAACATTGTAAAACACCAACAAATTCAACAACAACTTCAACATTGAAAAACAACAACAAACTCAACATTGAAAAACACCAACAAATTCAACAACAACTTCAACATTGAAATAAACCAACAAATTCAACAACAACCTCGACATTGAAAAACACCAACAAATTCAACAACAACCTCAACATTGAAAAACACCAACAAATTCAACAACAACCTCAACATTGAAAAACACCAACAAATTCAACAACAACCTCAACATTGAAAAACAACAACAACCTCAACATTGAAAAACACCAGCAAATTCAACAATAACCTCAACATTGAAAAACAAGAACAACCTCAACATTGAAAAACACCAACAAATTCAACAACAACCTCAACATTGAAAAACACCAACAAATTCAACAACAACCTCAACTATGAAAAACAACAACAAACTCAACATTGAAAAACACCAACAAATTCAACAACAACTTCAACATTGAAAAAAACCAACAAATTCAACAACAACCTCGACATTGAAAAACACCAACAAATTCAACAACAACCTCAACATTGAAAAACACCAACAAATTCAACAACAACCTCAACATTGAAAAACACCAACAAATTGAACAACAACCTCAACATTGAAAAACACAAACAAATTTAACAACAACCTCAATATTGAAAAACAACAACAACCATAACATTGAAAAACACCAACAAATTCAACAACAACCTCAACATTGAAAAACACCAACAAATTCAACAACAACCTCAACATTGAAAAACAAGAACAACCTCAACAATGAAAAACACCAACAAATTCAACAATAACCTCAACAATGAAAAACAAGAACAACCTCAACATTGAAAAACAACAACAAATTCAACAACAACCTCAACATTGAAAAACACCAACAAATTCAACAACAAACACGACATTGAAAAACACCAACATATTCAACAACAACCTCAACATTGAAAAACAACAACAACCTCAAGATTGAAAAAACCAACAAATTCAACAACAACCTCAACATTGAAAAACGCCAACAAATTCAACAACAACCTCAACATTGAAAAACAACAACAACCTCAACATTGAAAAACACCAACAAATTCAACAATAACCTCAACATTGAAAAACAACAACAACCTCAACATTGAAAAACACCAACAAATTCAACAACAACCACAAAATTGAAAAACACCAACAAATTCAACAACAACCTCAACATTGAAAAACAACAACAACCTCAACATTGAATAACACCAACAAATTCAACAACAACCTCAACATTGAAAAACAACAACAACCTCAACATTGAAAAACACCAACAAATTCAACAATAACCTCAACATTGAAAAACAACAACAACCTCAACATTGAAAAACACCAACAAATTCAAAAACAACCTCAACATTGAAAAACACCAACAAATTCAACAACAACCTCAACATTGAAAAACAACAACAACCTCAACATTGAAAAACACCAACAAATTCAACAACAACCTCAACATTGAAAAACAACAACAACCTCAACATTGAAAAACACCAACAAATTCAACAACAACCTCAACATTGAAAAACACCAAAAAATTCAACAACAACCTCAGCATTGAAAAACAACAACAACCTCAACATTGAAAAACACCAACAAATTCAACAACAACCTCAACATTGAAAAACAACAACAACCTCAACATTGAAAAACACCAACAAATTCAACAACAACTTCAACATTGAAAAACACCAACAAATTCAACAACAACCTCGAAATTGAAAAACACCAACAAATTCAACAACAACCTCAACATTGAAAAACAACAACAACCTCAACATTGAATAACACCAACAAATTCAACAACAACCTCAACATTGAAAAACAACAACAACCTCAACATTGAAAAACACCAACAAATTCAACAATAACCTCAACATTGAAAAACAACAACAACCTCAACATTGAAAAACACCAACAAATTCAACAACAACCTCAACATTGAAAAACAACAACAACCTCAACATTGAAAAACACCAACAAATTCAACAACAACCTCAACATTGAAAAACAACAACAACCTCAACATTGAAAAACACCAACAAATTCAACAACAACCTCAACATTGAAAAACACCAAAAAATTCAACAACAACCTCAGCATTAAAAAACAACAACAACCACAACATTGAAAAACACCAACAAATTCAACAACAACTTCAACATTGAAAAACACCAACAAATTCAACAACAACCTCGAAATTGAAAAACACCAACAAATTCAACAACAACCTCAACATTGAAAAACAACAACAACCTCAACATTGAAAAACACCAACAAATTCAACAACAACCTCAACATTGAAAAACAACAACAACCTCAACATTGAAAAACACCAACAAATTCAACAACAACCTCAACATTTAAAAACACCAACAAATTCAACAACACAACATTGAAAAACAACAACAATCTCAACATTGAAAAACTCCAACAAAATCAACAACAACCTCAACATTGAAAAACAACAACAACCTCAACATTGAAAAACACCAACAAATTCAACAACAACTTCAACATTGAAAAACACCAACAAATTCAACAACAACCTCGACATTGAAAAACACCATGAAATTCAACAACAACCTCAACATTGAAAAACAACAACAACCTCAACATTGAAAAACACCAACAAATTCAACAAAAACCTCAACATTGAAAACACCAACAAATTCAACAACAACCTCAACATTTAAAAACGCCAACAATTTCAACAACAACCTCAACATTGAAAAACACCAACAAATTCAACAACAACCTCAAAATTGAAAAACAACAACCTCAACATTGAAAAACGCCAACAAATTCAACAACAACCTCAGCATTGAAAAACACCAACAAATTCAACAACAACCTCAAAATTGAAAAACAACAACCTCAACATTGAAAAACACCAACAAATTCAACAACAACCCCGACATTGAAACACACCAACAAATTCAACAACAACCTCAACTTTGAAAAACAACAACAATCTCATCATGGAAAAACACCAACAAATTCAACAACAACCTCAACATTGAAGAACAACAACATCCTCAAAATTGAAAAACACCAACAAATGCAAGAACAACTTCAACATTTAAAAACAACAACAACCTCAACATTGAAAAACACCAACAAATTCAACAACGACCTCAACATTGAAAAACACCAACAAATTCAACAACAAACTCAACATTCAAAAACACCAACAAATTCAACAACAACCTCAACTTTGAAAAACAACAACAACCTCAACATTGAAAAACACCAACAAATTCAACAACAACCTCAACATTGAAAAACAACAACAACCTCAACATTGAAAAACAACAACAACCTCAACATAGAAAAACACCAACAAATTCAACAAAAACCTCAACATTGAAAAACACCAACAAATTCAACAACAACCTCAACTTTGAAAAACAATAACAACCTCAAGATTGAAAAACACCCACAAATTCAACAACAACTTCAGCATTGAAAAACAACAACAACTCAACATTGAAAATCACCAACAAATTCAACAACAACCTCAAAATTGAAAAACACCAACAAATTCAACAACAACCTCAAGATTGAAAAACAACAACAAACTCAACATTGAAAAACACCAACAAATTCAACAATAAACTCAACATTGAAAAACAACAACAACCTCAACATTGAAAAACACCAACAAATTCAACAACAACCTCAACATTGTAAAACACCAACAAATTCAACAACAACTTCAACATTGAAAAACAACAACAAACTCAACATTGAAAAACACCAAAAAATTCAACAACAAACTCAACATTGAAATAAACCAACAAATTCAACAACAACCTCGACATTGAAAAACACCAACAAATTCAACAACAACCTCAACATTGAAAAACACCAACAAATTCAACAACAACCTCAACATTGAAAAACACCAACAAATTCAACAACAACCTCAACATTGAAAAACAACAACAACATCAACATTGAAAAACACCAACAAATTCAACAATAACCTCAACATTGAAAAACAACAACAACCTCAACATTGAAAAACACCAACAAATTCAACAACAACCTCAACATTGAAAAACACCAACAAATTCAACAACAACCTCAACTTTGAAAAACAACAACAAACTCAACATTGAAAAACACCAACAAATTCAACAACAACTTCAACATTGAAAAAAACCAACAAATTCAACAACAACCTCGACATTGAAAAACACCAACAAATTCAACAACAACCTCAACATTGAAAAACAACAACAAATTCAACAACAACCTCAACATTGAAAAACACCAACAAATTGAACAACAACCTCAACATTGAAAAACACAAACAAATTTAACAACAACCTGAATATTGAAAAACAACAACAACCATAACATTGAAAAACACCAACAAATTCAACAACAACCTCAACATTGAAAAACAACAACAACCTCAACAATGAAAAACACCAACAAATTCATCAATAAGCTCAACAATGAAAAACAAGAACAACCTCAACATTGAAAAACACCAACAAATTCAACAACAACCTCAACATTGAAAAACACCAACAAATTCAACAACAAACACGACATTGAAAAACACCAACATATTCAACAACAACCTCAACATTGAAAAATAACAACAACCTCAAGATTGAAAAAACCAACAAATTCAACAACAACCTCAACATTGAAAAACGCCAACAAATTCAACAACAACCTCAACATTGAAAAACAACAACAACCTCAACATTGAAAAACACCAACAAATTCAACAATAACCTCAACATTGAAAAGCAACAACAACCTCAACATTGAAAAACACCAACAAATTCAACAACAACCACAAAATTGAAGAACACCAACAAATTCAACAACAACCTCAACATTGAAAAACAACAACAACCTCAACATTGAATAACACCAACAAATTCAACAACAACCTCAACATTGAAAAACAACAACAACCTCAACATTGAAAAACACCAACAAATTCAACAATAACCTCAACATTGAAAAACAACAACAACCTCAACATTGAAAAAACACCAACAAATTCAACAACAACCTCAACATTGAAAAACACCCACAAATTCAACAACAACCTCAACATTGAAAATCAACAACAACCTCAACATTGAAAAACACCAACAAATTCAACAACAACCTCAACATTGAAAAACAGCAATAACCTCAACATTGAAAAACACCAACAAATTCAACAACAACCTCAACATTGAAAAACACCAAAAAATTCAACAACAACCTCAGCATTGAAAAACAACAACAACCTCAACATTGAAAAACAACAACAAATTCAACAACAACCTCAACATTGAAAAACAACAACAACCTCAACATTGAAAAACACCATCAAATTCAACAACAACTTCAACATTGAAAAACACCAACAAATTCAACAACAACCTCGAAATTGAAAAACACCAACAAATTCAACAACAACCTCAACATTGAAAAACAACAACCTCAACATTGAAAAACACCAACAAATTCAACAACAACCTCAACATTGAAAAAACAACAACAACCTCAACATTGAAAAACGGCAACAAATTCAACAACAACCTCAACATTTAAAAACACCAACAAATTCAACAACACAACATTGAAAAACAACAACAATCTCAACATTGAAAAACATCATGAAATTCAACAACAACCTCAACATTGAAAAACAACAACAACCTCAACATTGAAAAACACCAACAAATTCAACAAAAACCTCAACATTGAAAACACCAAAAAATTCAACAACAGCCTCAACATTTAAAAACGCCAAAAAATTCAACAACAACCTCAACATTGAAAAACACCAATAAATTCAACAACAACCTCAACATTGAAAAACAACAACCTCAACATTGAAAAACGCCAACAAATTCAACAACAACCTCAACATTGAAAAACACCAACAAATTCAACAACAACCTCAACATTGAAAAACAACAACAACCTCAACATTGAAAAACACCAACAAATTCAACAACAACCTCAACATTGAAAAACAACAACAACCTCAACATTGAAAAACACCAACAAATTCAACAACAACCTCAACATTTAAAAACACCAACAAATTCAACAACACAACATTGAAAAACAACAACAATCTCAACATTGAAAAACTCCAACAAAATCAACAACAACCTCAACATTGAAAAACAACAACAACCTCAACATTGAAAAACACCAACAAATTCAACAACAACTTCAACATTGAAAAACACCAACAAATTCAACAACAACCTCGACATTGAAAAACACCATGAAATTCAACAACAACCTCAACATTGAAAAACAACAACAACCTCAACATTGAAAAACACCAACAAATTCAACAAAAACCTCAACATTGAAAACACCAACAAATTCAACAACAACCTCAACATTTAAAAACGCCAACAAATTCAACAACAACCTCAACATTGAAAAACACCAACAAATTCAACAACAACCTCAACATTGTAAAACACCAACAAATTCAACAACAACTTCAACATTGAAAAACAACAACAAACTCAACATTGAAAAACACCAAAAATTCAACAACAAACTCAACATTGAAATAAACCAACAAATTCAACAACAACCTCGACATTGAAAAACACCAACAAATTCAACAACAACCTCAACATTGAAAAACACCAACAAATTCAACAACAACCTCAACATTGAAAAACACCAACAAATTCAACAACAACCTCAACATTGAAAAACAACAACAACATCAACATTGAAAAATACCAACAAATTCAACAATAACCTCAACATTGAAAAACAACAACAACCTCAACATTGAAAAACACCAACAAATTCAACAACAACCTCAACATTGAAAAACACCAACAAATTCAACAACAACCTCAACTTTGAAAAACAACAACAAACTCAACATTGAAAAACACCAACAAATTCAACAACAACTTCAACATTGAAAAAAACCAACAAATTCAACAACAACCTCGACATTGAAAAACACCAACAAATTCAACAACAACCTCAACATTGAAAAACAACAACAAATTCAACAACAACCTCAACATTGAAAAACACCAACAAATTGAACAACAACCTCAACATTGAAAAACACAAACAAATTTAACAACAACCTCAATATTGAAAAACAACAACAACCATAACATTGAAAAACACCAACAAATTCAACAACAACCTCAACATTGAAAAACAACAACAACCTCAACAATGAAAAACACCAACAAATTCAACAATAAGCTCAACAATGAAAAACAAGAACAACCTCAACATTGAAAAACACCAACAAATTCAACAACAACCTCAACATTGAAAAACACCAACAAATTCAACAACAAACACGACATTGAAAAACACCAACATATTCAACAACAACCTCAACATTGAAAAATAACAACAACCTCAAGATTGAAAAAACCAACAAATTCAACAACAACCTCAACATTGAAAAACGCCAACAAATTCAACAACAACCTCAACATTGAAAAACAACAACAACCTCAACATTGAAAAACACCAACAAATTCAACAATAACCTCAACATTGAAAAGCAACAACAACCTCAACATTGAAAAACACCAACAAATTCAACAACAACCACAAAATTGAAAAACACCAACAAATTCAACAACAACCTCAACATTGAAAAACAACAACAACCTCAACATTGAATAACACCAACAAATTCAACAACAACCTCAACATTGAAAAACAACAACAACCTCAACATTGAAAAACACCAACAAATTCAACAATAACCTCAACATTGAAAAACAACAACAACCTCAACATTGAAAAACACCAACAAATTCAACAACAACCTCAACATTGAAAAACACCCACAAATTCAACAACAACCTCAACATTGAAAATCAACAACAACCTCAACATTGAAAAACACCAACAAATTCAACAACAACCTCAACATTGAAAAACAGCAATAACCTCAACATTGAAAAACACCAACAAATTCAACAACAACCTCAACATTGAAAAACACCAAAAAATTCAACAACAACCTCAGCATTGAAAAACAACAACAACCTCAACATTGAAAAACAACAACAAATTCAACAACCTCAACATTGAAAAACAACAACAACCTCAACATTGAAAAACACCATCAAATTCAACAACAACTTCAACATTGAAAAACACCAACAAATTCAACAACAACCTCGAAATTGAAAAACACCAACAAATTCAACAACAACCTCAACATTGAAAAACAACAACAACCTCAACATTGAAAAACACCAACAAATTCAACAACAACCTCAACATTGAAAAACAACAACAACCTCAACATTGAAAAACGGCAACAAATTCAACAACAACCTCAACATTTAAAAACACCAACAAATTCAACAACACAACATTGAAAAACAACAACAATCTCAACATTGAAAAACATCATGAAATTCAACAACAACCTCAACATTGAAAAACAACAACAACCTCAACATTGAAAAACACCAACAAATTCAACAAAAACCTCAACATTGAAAAACACCAAAAAATTCAACAACAGCCTCAACATTTAAAAACGCCAAAAAATTCAACAACAACCTCAACATTGAAAAAACACCAATAAATTCAACAACAAACCTCAACATTGAAAAACAACAACCTCAACATTGAAAAACGCCAACAAATTCAACAACAACCTCAACATTGAAAAACACCAACAAATTCAACAACAACCTCAACATTGAAAAACAACAACAACCTCAACATTGAAAAACACCAACAAATTCAACAACAACCTCAACATTGAAAAACAACAACAACCTCAACATTGAAAAACACCAACAAATTCAACAACAACCTCAACATTTAAAAACACCAACAAATTCAACAACACAACATTGAAAAACAACAACAATCTCAACATTGAAAAACTCCAACAAAATCAACAACAACCTCAACATTGAAAAACAACAACAACCTCAACATTGAAAAACACCAACAAATTCAACAACAACTTCAACATTGAAAAACACCAACAATTTCAACAACAACCTCGACATTGAAAAACACCATGAAATTCAACAACAACCTCAACATTGAAAAACAACAACAACCTCAACATTGAAAAACACCAACAAATTCAACAAAAACCTCAACATTGAAAACACCAACAAATTCAACAACAACCTCAACATTTAAAAACGCCAACAAATTCAACAACAACCTCAACATTGAAAAGCACCAACAAATTCAACAACAACCTCAAAATTGAAAAACAACAACCTCAACATTGAAAAACGCCAACAAATTCAACAACAACCTCAGCATTGAAAAACACCAACAAATTCAACAACAACCTCAAAATTGAAAAACAACAACCTCAACATTGAAAAACACCAACAAATTCAACAACAACCCCGACATTGAAACACACCAACAAATTCAACAACAACCTCAACTTTGAAAAACAACAACAATCTCATCATGGAAAAACACCAACAAATTCAACAACAACCTCAACATTGAAGAACAACAACATCCTCAAAATTGAAAAACACCAACAAATTCAAGAACAACTTCAACATTTAAAAACAACAACAACCTCAACATTGAAAAACACCAACAAATTCAACAACGACCTCAACATTGAAAAACACCAACAAATTCAACAACAAACTCAAACATTCAAAAAACACCAACAAATTCAACAACACCCTCAACTTTGAAAAACAACAACAACCTCAACATTGAAAAACACCAACAAATTCAACAACAACCTCAACATTGAAAAACAACAACAACCTCAACATTGAAAAACAACAACAACCTCAACATAGAAAAACACCAACAAATTCAACAAAAACCTCAACATTGAAAAAACACCAACAATTCAACAACAACCTCAACTTTGAAAAACAATAACAACCTCAAGATTGAAAAACACCCACAAATTCAACAACAACCTCAGCATTGAAAAACAACAACAACTCAACATTGAAAATCACCAACAAATTCAACAACAACCTCAAAATTGAAAAACACCAACAAATTCAACAACAACCTCAAGATTGAAAAACAACAACAAACTCAACATTGAAAAACACCAACAAATTCAACAATAACCTCAACATTGAAAAACAACAACAACCTCAACATTGAAAAACACCAACAAATTCAACAACAACCTCAACATTGTAAAACACCAACAAATTCAACAACAACTTCAACATTGAAAAACAACAACAAACTCAACATTGAAAAACACCAACAAATTCAACAACAAACTCAACATTGAAATAAACCAACAAATTCAACAACAACCTCGACATTGAAAAACACCAACAAATTCAACAACAACCTCAACATTGAAAAACACCAACAAATTCAACAACAACCTCAACATTGAAAAACACCAACAAATTCAACAACAACCTCAACATTGAAAAACAACAACAACCTCACATTGAAAAACACCAACAAATTCAACAATAACCTCAACATTGAAAAACAACAACAAACTCAACCATTGAAAAACACCAACAAATTCAACAACAACCTCAACATTGAAAAACACCAACAAATTCAACAACAACCTCAACTTTGAAAAACAACAACAAACTCAACATTGAAAAACACCAACAAATTCAACAACAACTTCAACATTGAAAAAAACCAACAAATTCAACAACAACCTCGACATTGAAAAACACCAACAAATTCAACAACAACCTCAACATTGAAAAACAACAACAAATTCAACAACAACCTCAACATTGAAAAACACCAACAAATTGAACAACAACCTCAACATTGAAAAACA
Source organism: Isurus oxyrinchus (assembly GCA_026770705.1). NCBI lineage: Eukaryota > Metazoa > Chordata > Chondrichthyes > Lamniformes > Lamnidae > Isurus > Isurus oxyrinchus. The sequence continues at coordinate 1,033,990 of JANJGN010000129.1, forward strand.
CAAACAAATTTAACAACAACCTCAATATTGAAAAACACCAACAACCATAACATTGAAAAACACGAACAAATTCAACAACAACCTCAACATTGAAAAACAACAACAACCTCAACAATGAAAAACACCAACAAATTCAACAACAACCTCAACATTGAAAAACAACAACCTCAACATTGAAAAACGCCAACAAATTCAACAACAACCTCAACATTGAAAAACACCAACAAATTCAACAACAACCTCAACATTGAAAAACAACAACAACCTCAACATTGAAAAACACCAACAAATTCAACAACAACCTCAACATTGAAAAACAACAACAACCTCAACATTGAAAAACACCAACAAATTCAACAACAACCTCAACATTTAAAAACACCAACAAATTCAACAACACAACATTGAAAAACAACAACAATCTCAACATTGAAAAACTCCAACAAAATCAACAACAACCTCAACATTGAAAAACAACAACAACCTCAACATTGAAAAACACCAACAAATTCAACAACAACTTCAACATTGAAAAACACCAACAATTTCAACAACAACCTCGACATTGAAAAACACCATGAAATTCAACAACAACCTCAACATTGAAAAACAACAACAACCTCAACATTGAAAAACACCAACAAATTCAACAAAAACCTCAACATTGAAAACACCAACAAATTCAACAACAACCTCAACATTTAAAAACGCCAACAAATTCAACAACAACCTCAACATTGAAAAACACCAACAAATTCAACAACAACCTCAAAATTGAAAAACAACAACCTCAACATTGAAAAACGCCAACAAATTCAACAACAACCTCAGCATTGAAAAACACCAACAAATTCAACAACAACCTCAAAATTGAAAAACAACAACCTCAACATTGAAAAACACCAACAAATTCAACAACAACCCCGACATTGAAACACACCAACAAATTCAACAACAACCTCAACTTTGAAAAACAACAACAATCTCATCATGGAAAAACACCAACAAATTCAACAACAACCTCAACATTGAAGAACAACAACATCCTCAAAATTGAAAAACACCAACAAATTCAAGAACAACTTCAACATTTAAAAACAACAACAACCTCAACATTGAAAAACACCAACAAATTCAACAACGACCTCAACATTGAAAAACACCAACAAATTCAACAACAAACTCAACATTCAAAAACACCAACAAATTCAACAACACCCTCAACTTTGAAAAACAACAACAACCTCAACATTGAAAAACACCAACAAATTCAACAACAACCTCAACATTGAAAAACAACAACAACCTCAACATTGAAAAACAACAACAACCTCAACATAGAAAAACACCAACAAATTCAACAAAAACCTCAACATTGAAAAACACCAACAAATTCAACAACAACCTCAACTTTGAAAAACAATAACAACCTCAAGATTGAAAAACACCCACAAATTCAACAACAACCTCAGCATTGAAAAACAACAACAACTCAACATTGAAAATCACCAACAAATTCAACAACAACCTCAAAATTGAAAAACACCAACAAATTCAACAACAACCTCAAGATTGAAAAACAACAACAAACTCAACATTGAAAAACACCAACAAATTCAACAATAACCTCAACATTGAAAAACAACAACAACCTCAACATTGAAAAACACCAACAAATTCAACAACAACCTCAACATTGTAAAACACCAACAAATTCAACAACAACTTCAACATTGAAAAACAACAACAAACTCAACATTGAAAAACACCAACAAATTCAACAACAAACTCAACATTGAAATAAACCAACAAATTCAACAACAACCTCGACATTGAAAAACACCAACAAATTCAACAACAACCTCAACATTGAAAAACACCAACAAATTCAACAACAACCTCAACATTGAAAAACACCAACAAATTCAACAACAACCTCAACATTGAAAAACAACAACAACCTCAACATTGAAAAACACCAACAAATTCAACAATAACCTCAACATAGAAAAACAACAACAAACTCAACATTGAAAAACACCAACAAATTCAACAACAACCTCAACATTGAAAAACACCAACAAATTCAACAACAACCTCAACTTTGAAAAACAACAACAAACTCAACATTGAAAAACACCAACAAATTCAACAACAACTTCAACATTGAAAAAAACCAACAAATTCAACAACAACCTCGACATTGAAAAACACCAACAAATTCAACAACAACCTCAACATTGAAAAACAACAACAAATTCAACAACAACCTCAACATTGAAAAACACCAACAAATTGAACAACAACCTCAACATTGAAAAACACAAACAAATTTAACAACAACCTCAATATTGAAAAACACCAACAACCATAACATTGAAAAACACGAACAAATTCAACAACAACCTCAACATTGAAAAACAACAACAACCTCAACAATGAAAAACACCAACAAATTCAACAATAAGCTCAACAATGAAAAACAAGAACAACCTCAACATTGAAAAACACCAACAAATTCAACAACAACCTCAACATTGAAAAACACCAACAAATTCAACAACAAACACGACATTGAAAAACACCAACATATTCAACAACAACCTCAACATTGAAAAATAACAACAACCTCAAGATTGAAAAAACCAACAAATTCAACAACAACCTCAACATTGAAAAACGCCAACAAATTCAACAACAACCTCAACATTGAAAAACAACAACAACCTCAACATTGAAAAACACCAACAAATTCAACAATAACCTCAACATTGAAAAGCAACAACAACCTCAACATTGAAAAACACCAACAAATTCAACAACAACCACAAAATTGAAAAACACCAACAAAATCAACAACAACCTCAACATTGAAAAACAACAACAACCTCAACATTGAATAACACCAACAAATTCAACAACAACCTCAACATTGAAAAACAACAACAACCTCAACATTGAAAAACACCAACAAATTCAACAATAACCTCAACATTGAAAAACAACAACAACCTCAACATTGAAAAACACCAACAAATTCAACAACAACCTCAACATTGAAAAACACCCACAAATTCAACAACAACCTCAACATTGAAAATCAACAACAACCTCAACATTGAAAAACACCAACAAATTCAACAACAACCTCAACATTGAAAAACAGCAATAACCTCAACATTGAAAAACACCAACAAATTCAACAACAACCTCAACATTGAAAAACACCAAAAAATTCAACAACAACCTCAGCATTGAAAAACAACAACAACCTCAACATTGAAAAACAACAACAAATTCAACAACAACCTCAACATTGAAAAACAACAACAACCTCAACATTGAAAAACACCATCAAATTCAACAACAACTTCAACATTGAAAAACACCAACAAATTCAACAACAACCTCGAAATTGAAAAACACCAACAAATTCAACAACAACCTCAACATTGAAAAACAACAACAACCTCAACATTGAAAAACACCAACAAATTCAACAACAACCTCAACATTGAAAAACAACAACAACCTCAACATTGAAAAACGGCAACAAATTCAACAACAACCTCAACATTTAAAAACACCAACAAATTCAACAACACAACATTGAAAAACAACAACAATCTCAACATTGAAAAACATCATGAAATTCAACAACAACCTCAACATTGAAAAACAACAACAACCTCAACATTGAAAAACACCAACAAATTCAACAAAAACCTCAACATTGAAAACACCAAAAAATTCAACAACAGCCTCAACATTTAAAAACGCCAAAAAATTCAACAACAACCTCAACTTTGAAAAACAACAACAATCTCATCATGGAAAAACACCAACAAATTCAACAACAACCTCAACATTGAAGAACAACAACATCCTCAAAATTGAAAAACACCAACAAATTCAAGAACAACTTCAACATTTAAAAACAACAACAACCTCAACATTGAAAAACACCAACAAATTCAACAACGACCTCAACATTGAAAAACACCAACAAATTCAACAACAAACTCAACATTCAAAAACACCAACAAATTCAACAACACCCTCAACTTTGAAAAACAACAACAACCTCAACATTGAAAAACACCAACAAATTCAACAACAACCTCAACATTGAAAAACAACAACAACCTCAACATTGAAAAACAACAACAACCTCAACATAGAAAAACACCAACAAATTCAACAAAAACCTCAACATTGAAAAACACCAACAAATTCAACAACAACCTCAACTTTGAAAAACAATAACAACCTCAAGATTGAAAAACACCCACAAATTCAACAACAACCTCAGCATTGAAAAACAACAACAACTCAACATTGAAAATCACCAACAAATTCAACAACAACCTCAAAATTGAAAAACACCAACAAATTCAACAACAACCTCAAGATTGAAAAACAACAACAAACTCAACATTGAAAAACACCAACAAATTCAACAATAACCTCAACATTGAAAAACAACAACAACCTCAACATTGAAAAACACCAACAAATTCAACAACAACCTCAACATTGTAAAACACCAACAAATTCAACAACAACTTCAACATTGAAAAACAACAACAAACTCAACATTGAAAAACACCAACAAATTCAACAACAAACTCAACATTGAAATAAACCAACAAATTCAACAACAACCTCGACATTGAAAAACACCAACAAATTCAACAACAACCTCAACATTGAAAAACACCAACAAATTCAACAACAACCTCAACATTGAAAAACACCAACAAATTCAACAACAACCTCAACATTGAAAAACAACAACAACCTCAACATTGAAAAACACCAACAAATTCAACAATAACCTCAACATTGAAAAACAACAACAAACTCAACATTGAAAAACACCAACAAATTCAACAACAACCTCAACATTGAAAAACACCAACAAATTCAACAACAACCTCAACTTTGAAAAACAACAACAAACTCAACATTGAAAAACACCAACAAATTCAACAACAACTTCAACATTGAAAAAAACCAACAAATTCAACAACAACCTCGACATTGAAAAACACCAACAAATTCAACAACAACCTCAACATTGAAAAACAACAACAAATTCAACAACAACCTCAACATTGAAAAACACCAACAAATTGAACAACAACCTCAACATTGAAAAACACAAACAAATTTAACAACAACCTCAATATTGAAAAACACCAACAACCATAACATTGAAAAACACGAACAAATTCAACAACAACCTCAACATTGAAAAACAACAACAACCTCAACAATGAAAAACACCAACAAATTCAACAATAAGCTCAACAATGAAAAACAAGAACAACCTCAACATTGAAAAACACCAACAAATTCAACAACAACCTCAACATTGAAAAACACCAACAAATTCAACAACAAACACGACATTGAAAAACACCAACATATTCAACAACAACCTCAACATTGAAAAATAACAACAACCTCAAGATTGAAAAAACCAACAAATTCAACAACAACCTCAACATTGAAAAACGCCAACAAATTCAACAACAACCTCAACATTGAAAAACAACAACAACCTCAACATTGAAAAACACCAACAAATTCAACAATAACCTCAACATTGAAAAGCAACAACAACCTCAACATTGAAAAACACCAACAAATTCAACAACAACCACAAAATTGAAAAACACCAACAAAATCAACAACAACCTCAACATTGAAAAACAACAACAACCTCAACATTGAATAACACCAACAAATTCAACAACAACCTCAACATTGAAAAACAACAACAACCTCAACATTGAAAAACACCAACAAATTCAACAATAACCTCAACATTGAAAAACAACAACAACCTCAACATTGAAAAACACCAACAAATTCAACAACAACCTCAACATTGAAAAACACCCACAAATTCAACAACAACCTCAACATTGAAAATCAACAACAACCTCAACATTGAAAAACACCAACAAATTCAACAACAACCTCAACATTGAAAAACAGCAATAACCTCAACATTGAAAAACACCAACAAATTCAACAACAACCTCAACATTGAAAAACACCAAAAAATTCAACAACAACCTCAGCATTGAAAAACAACAACAACCTCAACATTGAAAAACAACAACAAATTCAACAACAACCTCAACATTGAAAAACAACAACAACCTCAACATTGAAAAACACCATCAAATTCAACAACAACTTCAACATTGAAAAACACCAACAAATTCAACAACAACCTCGAAATTGAAAAACACCAACAAATTCAACAACAACCTCAACATTGAAAAACAACAACAACCTCAACATTGAAAAACACCAACAAATTCAACAACAACCTCAACATTGAAAAACAACAACAACCTCAACATTGAAAAACGGCAACAAATTCAACAACAACCTCAACATTTAAAAACACCAACAAATTCAACAACACAACATTGAAAAACAACAACAATCTCAACATTGAAAAACATCATGAAATTCAACAACAACCTCAACATTGAAAAACAACAACAACCTCAACATTGAAAAACACCAACAAATTCAACAAAAACCTCAACATTGAAAACACCAAAAAATTCAACAACAGCCTCAACATTTAAAAACGCCAAAAAATTCAACAACAACCTCAACATTGAAAAACACCAATAAATTCAACAACAACCTCAACATTGAAAAACAACAACCTCAACATTGAAAAACGCCAACAAATTCAACAACAACCTCAACATTGAAAAACACCAACAAATTCAACAACAACCTCAACATTGAAAAACAACAACCTCAACATTGAAAAACACCAACAAATTCAACAACAACCCCGACATTGAAACACATCAACAAATTCAACAACAACCTCAACATTGAAAAACAACAACAATCTCAACATTGAAAAACACCAACAAATTCAACAATAACCTCAACATTGAAAAACAACAACAACCTCAACATTGAAAAACACCAACAAATTCAACAACAACCTCAACATTGTAAAACACCAACAAATTCAACAACAACTTCAACATTGAAAAACAACAACAAACTCAACATTGAAAAACACCAACAAATTCAACAACAAACTCAACATTGAAATAAACCAACAAATTCAACAACAACCTCGACATTGAAAAACACCAACAAATTCAACAACAACCTCAACATTGAAAAACACCAACAAATTCAACAACAACCTCAACATTGAAAAACACCAACAAATTCAACAACAACCTCAACATTGAAAAACAACAACAACCTCAACATTGAAAAACACCAACAAATTCAACAATAACCTCAACATTGAAAAACAACAACAACCTCAACATTGAAAAACACCAACAAATTCAACAACAACCTCAACATTGAAAAACACCAACAAATTCAACAACAACCTCAACTTTGAAAAACAACAACAAACTCAACATTGAAAAACACCAACAAATTCAACAACAACTTCAACATTGAAAAAAACCAACAAATTCAACAACAACCTCGACATTGAAAAACACCAACAAATTCAACAACAACCTCAACATTGAAAAACAAAAACAAATTCAACAACAACCTCAACATTGAAAAACACCAACAAATTGAACAACAACCTCAACATTGAAAAACACAAACAAATTTAACAACAACCTCAATATTGAAAAACAACAACAACCATAACATTGAAAAACACCAACAAATTCAACAACAACCTCAACATTGAAAAACAACAACAACCTCAACAATGAAAAACACCAACAAATTCAACAATAAGCTCAACAATGAAAAACAAGAACAACCTCAACATTGAAAAACACCAACAAATTCAACAACAACCTCAACATTGAAAAACACCAACAAATTCAACAACAAACACGACATTGAAAAACACCAACATATTCAACAACAACCTCAACATTGAAAAATAACAACAACCTCAAGATTGAAAAAACCAACAAATTCAACAACAACCTCAACATTGAAAAACGCCAACAAATTCAACAACAACCTCAACATTGAAAAACAACAACAACCTCAACATTGAAAAACACCAACAAATTCAAAAATAACCTCAACATTGAAAAGCAACAACAACCTCAACATTGAAAAACACCAACAAATTCAACAACAACCACAAAATTGAAAAACACCAACAAATTCAACAACAACCTCAACATTGAAAAACAACAACAACCTCAACATTGAATAACACCAACAAATTCAACAACAACCTCAACATTGAAAAACAACAACAACCTCAACATTGAAAAACACCAACAAATTCAACAATAACCTCAACATTGAAAAACAACAACAACCTCAACATTGAAAAACACCAACAAATTCAACAACAACCTCAACATTGAAAAACACCCACAAATTCAACAACAACCTCAACATTGAAAATCAACAACAACCTCAACATTGAAAAACACCAACAAATTCAACAACAACCTCAACATTGAAAAACAGCAATAACCTCAACATTGAAAAACACCAACAAATTCAACAACAACCTCAACATTGAAAAACACCAAAAAATTCAACAACAACCTCAGCATTGAAAAACAACAACAACCTCAACATTGAAAAACAACAACAAATTCAACAACAACCTCAACATTGAAAAACAACAACAACCTCAACATTGAAAAACACCATCAAATTCAACAACAACTTCAACATTGAAAAACACCAACAAATTCAACAACAACCTCGAAATTGAAAAACACCAACAAATTCAACAACAACCTCAACATTGAAAAACAACAACAACCTCAACATTGAAAAACACCAACAAATTCAACAACAACCTCAACATTGAAAAACAACAACAACCTCAACATTGAAAAACGGCAACAAATTCAACAACAACCTCAACATTTAAAAACACCAACAAATTCAACAACACAACATTGAAAAACAACAACAATCTCAACATTGAAAAACATCATGAAATTCAACAACAACCTCAACATTGAAAAACAACAACAACCTCAACATTGAAAAACACCAACAAATTCAACAAAAACCTCAACATTGAAAACACCAAAAAATTCAACAACAGCCTCAACATTTAAAAACGCCAAAAAATTCAACAACAACCTCAACATTGAAAAACACCAATAAATTCAACAACAACCTCAACATTGAAAAACAACAACCTCAACATTGAAAAACGCCAACAAATTCAACAACAACCTCAACATTGAAAAACACCAACAAATTCAACAACAACCTCAACATTGAAAAACAACAACCTCAACATTGAAAAACACCAACAAATTCAACAACAACCCCGACATTGAAACACACCAACAAATTCAACAACAACCTCAACATTGAAAAACAACAACAATCTCAACATTGAAAAACACCAACAAATTCAACAATAACCTCAACATTGAAAAACAACAACAACCTCAACATTGAAAAACACCAACAAATTCAACAACAACCACAAAATTGAAAAACACCAACAAATTCAACAACAACCTCAACATTGAAAAACAACAACAACCTCAACATTGAATAACACCAACAAATTCAACAACAACCTCAACATTGAAAAACAACAACAACCTCAACATTGAAAAACACCAACAAATTCAACAATAACCTCAACATTGAAAAACAACAACAACCTCAACATTGAAAAACACCAACAAATTCAAAAACAACCTCAACATTGAAAAACACCAACAAATTCAACAACAACCTCAACATTGAAAAACAACAACAACCTCAACATTGAAAAACACCAACAAATTCAACAACAACCTCAACATTGAAAAACAACAACAACCTCAACATTGAAAAACACCAACAAATTCAACAACAACCTCAACATTGAAAAACACCAAAAAATTCAACAACAACCTCAGCATTGAAAAACAACAACAACCTCAACATTGAAAAACACCAACAAATTCAACAACAACCTCAACATTGAAAAACAACAACAACCTCAACATTGAAAAACACCAACAAATTCAACAACAACTTCAACATTGAAAAACACCAACAAATTCAACAACAACCTCGAAATTGAAAAACACCAACAAATTCAACAACAACCTCAACATTGAAAAACAACAACAACCTCAACATTGAATAACACCAACAAATTCAACAACAACCTCAACATTGAAAAACAACAACAACCTCATCATTGAAAAACACCAACAAATTCAACAATAACCTCAACATTGAAAAACAACAACTACCTCAACATTGAAAAACACCAACAAATTCAACAACAACCTCAACATTGAAAAACAACAACAACCTCAACATTGAAAAACACCAACAAATTCAACAACAACCTCCACATTGAAAAACAACAACAACCTCAACATTGAAAAACACCAACAAATTCAACAACAACCTCAACATTGAAAAACACCAAAAAATTCAACAACAACCTCAGCATTGAAAAACAACAACAACCTCAACATTGAAAAACACCAACAAATTCAACAACAACCTCAACATTGAAAAACAACAACAACCTCAACATTGAAAAACACCAACAAATTCAACAACAACTTCAACATTGAAAAACACCAACAAATTCAACAACAACCTCGAAATTGAAAAACACCAACAAATTCAACAACAACCTCAACATTGAAAAACAACAACAACCTCAACATTGAAAAACACAAACAAATTCAACAACAACCTCAACATTGAAAAACAACAACAACCTCAACATTGAAAAACACCAACAAATTCAACAAAAACCTCAACATTTAAAAACACCAACAAATTCAACAACACAACATTGAAAAACAACAACAATCTCAACATTGAAAAACTCCAACAAAATCAACAACAACCTCAACATTGAAAAACAACAACAACCTCAACATTGAAAAACACCAACAAATTCAACAACAACTTCAACATTGAAAAACACCAACAAATTCAACAACAACCTCGACATTGAAAAACACCATGAAAATCAACAACAACCTCAACATTGAAAAACAACAACAACCTCAACATTGAAAAACACCAACAAATTCAACAAAAACCTCAACATTGAAAACACCAACAAATTCAACAACAACCTCAACATTTAAAAACGCCAACAAATTCAACAACAACCTCAACATTGAAAAACACCAACAAATTCAACAACAACCTCAAAATTGAAAAACAACAACCTCAACATTGAAAAACGCCAACAAATTCAACAACAACCTCAACATTGAAAAACACCAACAAATTCAACAACAACCTCAAAATTGAAAAACAACAACCTCAACATTGAAAAACACCAACAAATTCAACAACAACCCCGACATTGAAACACACCAACAAATTCAACAACAACCTCAACTTTGAAAAACAACAACAATCTCATCATGGAAAAACACCAACAAATTCAACAACAACCTCAACATTGAAGAACAACGACATCCTCAAAATTGAAAAACACCAACAAATTCAAGAACAACTTCAACATTTAAAAACAACAACAACCTCAACATTGAAAAACACCAACAAATTCAACAACGACCTCAACATTGAAAAACACCAACAAATTCAACAACAAACTCAACATTCAAAAACACCAACAAATTCAACAACAACCTCAACTTTGAAAAACAACAACTACCTCAACATTGAAAAACACCAACAAATTCAACAACAACCTCAACATTCAAAAACAACAACAACCTCAACATTGAAAAACAACAACAACCTCAACATAGAAAAACACCAACAAATTCAACAAAAACCTCAACATTGAAAAATCCAACAAATTCAACAACAACCTCAACTTTGAAAAACAATAACAACCTCAAGATTGAAAAACACCCACAAATTCAACAACAACCTCAGCATTGAAAAACAACAACAACTCAACATTGAAAATCACCAACAAATTCAACAACAACCTCAAAATTGAAAAACACCAACAAATTCAACAACAACCTCAAGATTGAAAAACAACAACAAACTCAACATTGAAAAACACCAACAAGTTCAACAATAACCTCAACATTGAAAAACAACAACAACCTCAACATTGAAAAACACCAACAAATTCAACAACAACCTCAACATTGTAAAACACCAACAAATTCAACAACAACTTCAACATTGAAAAACAACAACAAACTCAACATTGAAAAACACCAACAAATTCAACAACAAATTCAACATTGAAATAAACCAACAAATTCAACAACAACCTCGACATTGAAAAACACCAACAAATTCAACAACAACCTCAACATTGAAAAACACCAACAAATTCAACAGCAACCTCAACATTGAAAAACACCAACAAATTCAACAACAACCTCAACATTGAAAAACAACAACAACCTCAACATTGAAAAACACCAACAAATTCAAGAATAACCTCAACATTGAAAAACAACAACAACCTCAACATTGAAAAACACCAACAAATTCAACAACAACCTCAACATTGAAAAACACCAACAAATTCAACAACAACCTCAACTTTGAAAAACAACAACAAACTCAACATTGAAAAACACCAACAAATTCAACAACAACTTCAACATTGAAAAAAACCAACAAATTCAACAACAACCTCGACATTGAAAAACACCAACAAATTGAACAACAACCTCAACATTGAAAAACACAAACAAATTTAACAACAACCTCAATATTGAAAAACAACAACAGCCATAACATTGAAAAACACCAACAAATTCAACAACAACCTCAACATTGAAAAACAACAACAACCTCAACAATGAAAAACACCAACAAATTCAACAATAAGCTCAACAATGAAAAACAAGAACAACCTCAACATTGAAAAACACCAACAAATTCAACAACAACCTCAACATTGAAAAACACCAACAAATTCAACAACAAACACGACATTGAAAAACACCAACATATTCAACAACAACCTCAACATTGAAAAATAACAACAAGCTCAAGATTGAAAAAACCAACAAATTCAACAACAACCTCAACATTGAAAAACGCCAACAAATTCAACAACAACCTCAACATTGAAAAACAACAACAACCTCAACATTGAAAAACACCAACAAATTCAACAATAACCTCATTCATTGAAAAACAACAACAACCTCAACATTGAAAAACACCAACAAATTCAACAACAACCACAAAATTGAAAAACACCAACAAATTCAACAACAACCTCAACATTGAAAAACAACAACAACCTCAACATTGAATAACACCAACAAATTCAACAACAACCTCAACATTGAAAAACAACAACAACCGCAACATTGAAAAACACCAACAAGTTCAACAATAACCTCAACATTGAAAAACAACAACAACCTCAACATTGAAAAACACCAACAAATTCAACAACAACCTCAACATTGAAAAACACCAACAAATTCAACAACAACCTCAACATTGAAAAACAACAACAACCTCAACATTGAAAAACACCAACAAATTCAACAAAAACCTCAACATTGAAAAACAGCAATAACCTCAACATTGAAAAACACCAACAAATTCAACAACAACCTCAACATTGAAAAACACCAAAAAATTCAACAACAACCTCAGCATTGAAAAACAACAACAACCTCAACATTGAAAAACACCAACAAATTCAACAACAACCTCAACATTGAAAAACAACAACAACCTCAACATTGAAAAACACCATCAAATTCAACAACAACTTCAACATTGAAAAACACCAACAAATTCAACAACAACCTCGAAATTGAAAAACACCAACAAATTCAACAACAACCTCAACATTGAAAAACAACAACAACCTCAACATTGAAAAACACCAACAAATTCAACAACAACCTCAACATTGAAAAACAACAACAACCTCAACATTGAAAAACACCAACAAATTCAACAACAACCTCAACATTTAAAAACACCAACAAATTCAACAACACAACATTGAAAAACAACAACAATCTCAACATTGAAAAACTCCAACAAAATCAACAACAACCTCAACATTGAAAAACAACAACAACCTCAACATTGAAAAACACCAACAAATTCAACAACAACTTCAACATTGAAAAACACCAACAAATTCAACAACAACCTCGACATTGAAAAACACCATGAAATTCAACAACAACCTCAACATGGAAAAACAACAACAACCTCAACATTGAAAAACACCAACAAATTCAACAAAAACCTCAACATTGAAAACACCAACAAATTCAACAACAACCTCAACATTTAAAAACGCCAACAAATTCAACAACAACCTCAACATTGAAAAACACCAACAAATTCAACAATAACCTCAACATTGAAAAACAACAACAACCTCAACATTGAAAAACACCAACAAATTCAACAACAACCTCAACATTGAAAAACACCAACAAATTCAACAACAACCTCAACTTTGAAAAACAACAACAAACTCAACATTGAAAAACACCAACAAATTCAACAACAACTTCAACATTGAAAAAAACCAACAAATTCAACAACAACCTCGACATTGAAAAACACCAACAAATTCAACAACAACCTCAACATTGAAAAACACCAACAAATTCAACAAGAACCTCAACATTGAAAAACACCAACAAATTGAACAACAACCTCAACAATGAAAAACACCAACAAATTCAACAATAAGCTCAACAATGAAAAACAAGAACAACCTCAACATTGAAAAACACCAACAAATTCAACAACAACCTCAACATTGAAAAACACCAACAAATTCAACAACAAACACGACATTGAAAAACACCAACATATTCAACAACAACCTCAACATTGAAAAATAACAACAACCTCAAGATTGAAAAAACCAACAAATTCAACAACAACCTCAACATTGAAAAACGCCAACAAATTCAACAACAACCTCAACATTGAAAAACAACAACAACCTCAACATTGAAAAACACCAACAAATTCAACAATAACCTCAACATTGAAAAACAACAACAACCTCAACATTGAAAAACACCAACAAATTCAACAACAACCACAAAATTGATAAACACCAACAAATTCAACAACAACCTCAACATTGAAAAACAACAACAACCTCAACATTGACTAACACCAACAAATTCAACAACAACCTCAACATTGAAAAACAACAACAACCGCAACATTGAAAAACACCAACAAATTCAACAATAACCTCAACATTGAAAAACAACAACAACCTCAACATTGAAAAACACCAACAAATTCAACAACAACCTCAACATTGAAAAACGCCAACAAATTCAACAACAACCTCAACATTGAAAAACAACAACAACCTCAACATTGAAAAACACCAACAAATTCAACAACAACCTCAACATTGAAAAACAGCAATAACCTCAACATTGAAAAACACCAACAAATTCAACAACAACCTCAACATTGAAAAACACCAAAAAATTCAACAACAACCTCAGCATTGAAAAACAACAACAACCTCAACATTGAAAAACACCAACAAATTCAACAACAACCTCAACATTGAAAAACAACAACAACCTCAACATTGAAAAACACCATCAAATTCAACAACAACTTCAACATTGAAAAACACCAACAAATTCAACAACAACCTCGAAATTGAAAAACACCAACAAATTCAACAACAACCTCAACATTGAAAAACAACAACAACCTCAACATTGAAAAACACCAACAAATTCAACAACAACCTCAACATTGAAAAACAACAACAACCTCAACATTGAAAAACACCAACAAATTCAACAACAACCTCAACATTTAAAAACACCAACAAATTCAACAACACAACATTGAAAAACAACAACAATCTCAACATTGAAAAACTCCAACAAAATCAACAACAACCTCAACATTGAAAAACAACAACAACCTCAACATTGAAAAACACCAACAAATTCAACAACAACTTCAACATTGAAAAACACCAACAAATTCAACAACAACCTCGACATTGAAAAACACCATGAAATTCAACAACAACCTCAACATTGAAAAACAACAACAACCTCAACATTGAAAAACACCAACAAATTCAACAAAAACCTCAACATTGAAAACACCAACAAATTCAACAACAACCTCAACATTTAAAAACGCCAACAAATTCAACAACAACCTCAACATTGAAAAACACCAACAAATTCAACAACAACCTCAAAATTGAAAAACAACAACCTCAACATTGGAAAACGCCAACAAATTCAACAACAACCTCAACATTGAAAAACACCAACAAATTCAACAACAACCTCAAAATTGAAAAACAACAACCTCAGCATTGAAAAACACCAACAAATTCAACAACAACCCCGACATTGAAACACACCAACAAATTCAACAACAACCTCAACTTTGAAAAACAACAACAATCTCATCATGGAAAAACACCAACTAATTCAACAACAACCTCAACATTGAAGAACAACAACATCCTCAAAATTGAAAAACACCAACAAATTCAAGAACAACTTCAACATTTAAAAACAACAACAACCTCAACATTGAAAAACACCAACAAATTCAACAACGACCTCAACATTGAAAAACACCAACAAATTCAACAACAAACTCAACATTCAAAAACACCAACAAATTCAACAACAACCAAAACTTTGAAAAACAACAACAACCTCAACATTGAAAAACACCAACAAATTCAACAACAACCTCAACATTGAAAAACAACAACAACCTCAACATTGAAAAACAACAACAACCTCAACATAGAAAAACACCAACAAATTCAACAAAAACCTCAACATTGAAAAACACCAACAAATTCAACAACAACCTCAACTTTGAAAAACAATAACAACCTCAAGATTGAAAAACACCCACAAATTCAACAACAACCTCAGCAGTGAAAAACAACAACAACTCAACATTGAAAATCACCAACAAATTCAACAACAACCTCAAAATTGATAAACACCAACAAATTCAACAACAACCTCAACATTGAAAAACAACAACAACCTCAACATTGACTAACACCAACAAATTCAACAACAACCTCAACATTGAAAAACAACAACAACCGCAACATTGAAAAACACCAACAAATTCAACAATAACCTCAACATTGAAAAACAACAACAACCTCAACATTGAAAAACACCAACAAATTCAACAACAACCTCAACATTGAAAAACACCAACAAATTCAACAACAACCTCAACATTGAAAAACAACAACAACCTCAACATTGAAAAACACCAACAAATTCAACAATAAGCTCAACAATGAAAAACAAGAACAACCTCAACATTGAAAAACACCAACAAATTCAACAACAACCTCAACATTGAAAAACACCAACAAATTCAACAACAAACACGACATTGAAAAACACCAACATATTCAACAACAACCTCAACATTGAAAAATAACAACAACCTCAAGATTGAAAAAACCAACAAATTCAACAACAACCTCAACATTGAAAAACGCCAACAAATTCAACAACAACCTCAACATTGAAAAACAACAACAACCTCAACATTGAAAAACACCAACAAATTCAACAATAACCTCAACATTGAAAAACAACAACAACCTCAACATTGAAAAACACCAACAAATTCAACAACAACCACAAAATTGATAAACACCAACAAATTCAACAACAACCTCAACATTGAAAAACAACAACAACCTCAACATTGACTAACACCAACAAATTCAACAACAACCTCAACATTGAAAAACAACAACAACCGCAACATTGAAAAACACCAACAAATTCAACAATAACCTCAACATTGAAAAACAACAACAACCTCAACATTGAAAAACACCAACAAATTCAACAACAACCTCAACATTGAAAAACGCCAACAAATTCAACAACAACCTCAACATTGAAAAACAACAACAACCTCAACATTGAAAAAAACCAACAAATTCAACAACAACCTCAACATTGAAAAACAGCAATAACCTCAACATTGAAAAACACCAACAAATTCAACAACAACCTCAACATTGAAAAACACCAAAAAATTCAACAACAACCTCAGCATTGAAAAACAACAACAACCTCAACATTGAAAAACACCAACAAATTCAACAACAACCACAACATTGAAAAACAACAACAACCTCAACATTGAAAAACACCATCAAATTCAAGAACAACTTCAACATTGAAAAACACCAACAAATTCAACAACAACCTCGAAATTGAAAAACACCAACAAATTCAACAACAACCTCAACATTGAAAAACAACAACAACCTCAACATTGAAAAACACCAACAAATTCAACAACAACCTCAACATTGAAAAACAACAACAACCTCAACATTGAAAAACACCAACAAATTCAACAACAACCTCAACATTTAAAAACACCAACAAATTCAACAACACAACATTGAAAAACAACAACAATCTCAACATTGAAAAACTCCAACAAAATCAACAACAACCTCAACATTGAAAAACAACAACAACCTCAACATTGAAAAACACCAACAAATTCAACAACAACTTCAACATTGAAAAACACCAACAAATTCAACAACAACCTCGACATTGAAAAACACCATGAAATTCAACAACAACCTCAACATTGAAAAACAACAACAACCTCAACATTGAAAAACACCAACAAATTCAACAAAAACCTCAACATTGAAAACACCAACAAATTCAACAACAACCTCAACATTTAAAAACGCCAACAAATTCAACAACAACCTCAACATTGAAAAACACCAACAAATTCAACAACAACCTCAAAATTGAAAAACAACAACCTCAACATTGGAAAACGCCAACAAATTCAACAACAACCTCAACATTGAAAAACACCAACAAATTCAACAACAACCTCAAAATTGAAAAACAACAACCTCAGCATTGAAAAACACCAACAAATTCAACAACAACCCCGACATTGAAACATACCAACAAATTCAACAACAACCTCAACTTTGAAAAACAACAACAATCTCATCATGGAAAAACACCAACAAATTCAACAACAACCTCAACATTGAAGAACAACAACATCCTCAAAATTGAAAAACACCAACAAATTCAAGAACAACTTCAACATTTAAAAACAACAACAACCTCAACATTGAAAAACACCAACAAATTCAACAACGACCTCAACATTGAAAAACACCAACAAATTCAACAACAAACTCAACATTCAAAAACACCAACAAATTCAACAACAACCTCAACATTGAAAAACAACAACAACCTCAACATTGAAAAACACCAACAAATTCAACAACCTCAACATTGAAAAACAACAACAACCTCAACATTGAAAAACAACAACAACCTCAACATAGAAAAACACCAACAAATTCAACAAAAACCTCAACATTGAAAAACACCAACAAATTCAACAACAACCTCAACTTTGAAAAACAATAACAACCTCAAGATTGAAAAACACCCACAAATTCAACAACAACCTCAGCAGTGAAAAACAACAACAACTCAACATTGAAAATCACCAACAAATTCAACAACAACCTCAAAATTGAAAAACACCAACAAATTCAACAACAACCTCAAGATTGAAAAACAACAACAAACTCAACATTGAAAAACACCAACAAATTCAACAATAACCTCAACATTGAAAAACAACAACAACCTCAACATTGAAAAACACCAACAAATTCAACAACAACCTCAACATTGTAAAACACCAACAAATTCAACAACAACTTCAACATTGAAAAACAACAACAAACTCAACATTGAAAAACACCAACAAATTCAACAACAAATTCAACATTGAAATAAACCAACAAATTCAACAACAACCTCGACATTGAAAAACACCAACAAATTCAACAACAACCTCAACATTGAAAAACACCAACAAATTCAACAACAACCTCAACATTGAAAAACACCAACAAATTCAACAACAACCTCAACATTGAAAAACAACAACAACCTCAACATTGAAAAACACCAACAAATTCAACAATAACCTCAACATTGAAAAACAACAACAAACTCAACATTGAAAAACACCAACAAATTCAACAACAACCTCGACATTGAAAAACACCAACAAATTCAACAACAACCTCAACATTGAAAAACACCAACAAATTCAACAACAACCTCAACATTGAAAAACACCAACAAATTGAACAACAACCTCAACATTGAAAAACACAAACAAATTTAACAACAACATCAATATTGAAAAACAACAACAACCATAACATTGAAAAACACCAACAAATTCAACAACAACCTCAACATTGAAAAACAACAACAACCTCAACAATGAAAAACACCAACAAATTCAACAATAAGCTCAACATTGTAAAACAAGAACAACCTCAACATTGAAAAACACCAACAAATTCAACAACAACCTCAACATTGAAAAACACCAACAAATTCAACAACAAACACGACATTGAAAAACACCAACATATTCAACAACAACCTCAACATTGAAAAATAACAACAACCTCAAGATTGAAAAAACCAACAAATTCAACAACAACCTCAACATTGAAAAACGCCAACAACCTCAACATTGAAAAACACCAACAAATTCAACAACAACCTCAACATTGAAAAACAACAACAACCTCAACATTGAAAAACACCATCAAATTCAACAACAACTTCAACATTGAAAAACACCAACAAATTCAACAACAACCTCGAAATTGAAAAACACCAACAAATTCAACAACAACCTCAACATTGAAAAACAACAACAACCTCAACATTGAAAAACACCAACAAATTCAACAACAACCTCAACATTGAAAAACAACAACAACCTCAACATTGAAAAACACCAACAAATTCAACAACAACCTCAACATTTAAAAACACCAACAAATTCAACAACACAACATTGAAAAACAACAACAATCTCAACATTGAAAAACTCCAACAAAATCAACAACAACCTCAACATTGAAAAACAACAACAACCTCAACATTGAAAAACACCAACAAATTCAACAACAACTTCAACATTGAAAAACACCAACAAATTCAACAACAACCTCGACATTGAAAAACACCATGAAATTCAACAACAACCTCAACATTGAAAAACAACAACAACCTCAACATTGAAAAACACCAACAAATTCAACAAAAACCTCAACATTGAAAACACCAACAAATTCAACAACAACCTCAACATTTAAAAACGCCAACAAATTCAACAACAACCTCAACATTGAAAAACACCAACAAATTCAACAACAACCTCAAAATTGAAAAACAACAACCTCAACATTGGAAAACGCCAACAAATTCAACAACAACCTCAACATTGAAAAACACCAACAAATTCAACAACAACCTCAAAATTGAAAAACAACAACCTCAGCATTGAAAAACACCAACAAATTCAACAACAACCCCGACATTGAAACACACCAACAAATTCAACAACAACCTCAACTTTGAAAAACAACAACAATCTCATCATGGAAAAAACACCAACTAATTCAACAACAACCTCAACATTGAAGAACAACAACATCCTCAAAATTGAAAAACACCAACAAATTCAAGAACAACTTCAACATTTAAAAACAACAACAACCTCAACATTGAAAAACACCAACAAATTCAACAACGACCTCAACATTGAAAAACACCAACAAATTCAACAACAAACTCAACATTCAAAAACACCAACAAATTCAACAACAACCAAAACTTTGAAAAACAACAACAACCTCAACATTGAAAAACACCAACAAATTCAACAACAACCTCAACATTGAAAAACAACAACAACCTCAACATTGAAAAAACAACAACAACCTCAACATAGAAAAACACCAACAAATTCAACAAAAACCTCAACATTGAAAAACACCAACAAATTCAACAACAACCTCAACTTTGAAAAACAATAACAACCTCAAGATTGAAAAACACCCACAAATTCAACAACAACCTCAGCAGTGAAAAACAACAACAACTCAACATTGAAAATCACCAACAAATTCAACAACAACCTCAAAATTGATAAACACCAACAAATTCAACAACAACCTCAACATTGAAAAACAACAACAACCTCAACATTGACTAACACCAACAAATTCAACAACAACCTCAACATTGAAAAACAACAACAACCGCAACATTGAAAAACACCAACAAATTCAACAATAACCTCAACATTGAAAAACAACAACAACCTCAACATTGAAAAACACCAACAAATTCAACAACAACCTCAACATTGAAAAACACCAACAAATTCAACAACAACCTCAACATTGAAAAACAACAACAACCTCAACATTGAAAAACACCAACAAATTCAACAATAAGCTCAACAATGAAAAACAAGAACAACCTCAACATTGAAAAACACCAACAAATTCAACAACAACCTCAACATTGAAAAACACCAACAAATTCAACAACAAACACGACATTGAAAAACACCAACATATTCAACAACAACCTCAACATTGAAAAATAACAACAACCTCAAGATTGAAAAAACCAACAAATTCAACAACAACCTCAACATTGAAAAACGCCAACAAATTCAACAACAACCTCAACATTGAAAAACAACAACAACCTCAACATTGAAAAACAACAACAACCTCAACATTGAAAAACACCAACAAATTCAACAACAACCACAAAATTGATAAACACCAACAAATTCAACAACAACCTCAACATTGAAAAACAACAACAACCTCAACATTGACTAACACCAACAAATTCAACAACAACCTCAACATTGAAAAACAACAACAACCGCAACATTGAAAAACACCAACAAATTCAACAATAACCTCAACATTGAAAAACAACAACAACCTCAACATTGAAAAACACCAACAAATTCAACAACAACCTCAACATTGAAAAACGCCAACAAATTCAACAACAACCTCAACATTGAAAAACAACAACAACCTCAACATTGAAAAAAACCAACAAATTCAACAACAACCTCAACATTGAAAAACAGCAATAACCTCAACATTGAAAAACACCAACAAATTCAACAACAACCTCAACATTGAAAAACACCAAAAAATTCAACAACAACCTCAGCATTGAAAAACAACAACAACCTCAACATTGAAAAACACCAACAAATTCAACAACAACCTCAACATTGAAAAACAACAACAACCTCAACATTGAAAAACACCATCAAATTCAAGAACAACTTCAACATTGAAAAACACCAACAAATTCAACAACAACCTCGAAATTGAAAAACACCAACAAATTCAACAACAACCTCAACATTGAAAAACAACAACAACCTCAACATTGAAAAACACCAACAAATTCAACAACAACCTCAACATTGAAAAACAACAACAACCTCAACATTGAAAAACACCAACAAATTCAACAACAACCTCAACATTTAAAAACACCAACAAATTCAACAACACAACATTGAAAAACAACAACAATCTCAACATTGAAAAACTCCAACAAAATCAACAACAACCTCAACATTGAAAAACAACAACAACCTCAACATTGAAAAACACCAACAAATTCAACAACAACTTCAACATTGAAAAACACCAACAAATTCAACAACAACCTCGACATTGAAAAACACCATGAAATTCAACAACAACCTCAACATTGAAAAACAACAACAACCTCAACATTGAAAAACACCAACAAATTCAACAAAAACCTCAACATTGAAAACACCAACAAATTCAACAACAACCTCAACATTTAAAAACGCCAACAAATTCAACAACAACCTCAACATTGAAAAACACCAACAAATTCAACAACAACCTCAAAATTGAAAAACAACAACCTCAACATTGGAAAACGCCAACAAATTCAACAACAACCTCAACATTGAAAAACACCAACAAATTCAACAACAACCTCAAAATTGAAAAACAACAACCTCAGCATTGAAAAACACCAACAAATTCAACAACAACCCCGACATTGAAACACACCAACAAATTCAACAACAACCTCAACTTTGAAAAACAACAACAATCTCATCATGGAAAAACACCAACAAATTCAACAACAACCTCAACATTGAAGAACAACAACATCCTCAAAATTGAAAAACACCAACAAATTCAAGAACAACTTCAACATTTAAAAACAACAACAACCTCAACATTGAAAAACACCAACAAATTCAACAACGACCTCAACATTGAAAAACACCAACAAATTCAACAACAAACTCAACATTCAAAAACACCAACAAATTCAACAACAACCTCAACATTGAAAAACAACAACAACCTCAACATTGAAAAACACCAACAAATTCAACAACCTCAACATTGAAAAAACAACAACAACCTCAACATTGAAAAACAACAACAACCTCAACATAGAAAAACACCAACAAATTCAACAAAAACCTCAACATTGAAAAACACCAACAAATTCAACAACAACCTCAACTTTGAAAAACAATAACAACCTCAAGATTGAAAAACACCCACAAATTCAACAACAACCTCAGCAGTGAAAAACAACAACAACTCAACATTGAAAATCACCAACAAATTCAACAACAACCTCAAAATTGAAAAACACCAACAAATTCAACAACAACCTCAAGATTGAAAAACAACAACAAACTCAACATTGAAAAACACCAACAAATTCAACAATAACCTCAACATTGAAAAACAACAACAACCTCAACATTGAAAAACACCAACAAATTCAACAACAACCTCAACATTGTAAAACACCAACAAATTCAACAACAACTTCAACATTGAAAAACAACAACAAACTCAACATTGAAAAACACCAACAAATTCAACAACAAATTCAACATTGAAATAAACCAACAAATTCAACAACAACCTCGACATTGAAAAACACCAACAAATTCAACAACAACCTCAACATTGAAAAACACCAACAAATTCAACAACAACCTCAACATTGAAAAACACCAACAAATTCAACAACAACCTCAACATTGAAAAACAACAACAACCTCAACATTGAAAAACACCAACAAATTCAACAATAACCTCAACATTGAAAAACAACAACAAACTCAACATTGAAAAACACCAACAAATTCAACAACAACCTCGACATTGAAAAAACACCAACAAATTCAACAACAACCTCAACATTGAAAAACACCAACAAATTCAACAACAACCTCAACATTGAAAAACACCAACAAATTGAACAACAACCTCAACATTGAAAAACACAAACAAATTTAAACAACAACATCAATATTGAAAAACAACAACAACCATAACATTGAAAAACACCAACAAATTCAACAACAACCTCAACATTGAAAAACAACAACAACCTCAACAATGAAAAACACCAACAAATTCAACAATAAGCTCAACATTGTAAAACAAGAACAACCTCAACATTGAAAAACACCAACAAATTCAACAACAACCTCAACATTGAAAAACACCAACAAATTCAACAACAAACACGACATTGAAAAACACCAACATATTCAACAACAACCTCAACATTGAAAAATAACAACAACCTCAAGATTGAAAAAAACCAACAAATTCAACAACAACCTCAACATTGAAAAACGCCAACAAATTCAACAACAACCTCAACATTGAAAAACAACAACAACCTCAACATTGAAAAACACCAACAAATTCAACAATAACCTCAACATTGAAAAGCAACAACAACCTCAACATTGAAAAACACCAACAAATTCAACAACAACCACAAAATTGAAAAACACCAACAAATTCAACAACAACCTCAACATTGAAAAACAACAACAACCTCAACATTGAATAACACCAACAAATTCAACAACAACCTCAACATTGAAAAACAACAACAACCTCAACATTGAAAAACACCAACAAATTCAACAATAACCTCAACATTGAAAAACAACAACAACCTCAACATTGAAAAACACCAACAAATTCAACAACAACCTCAACATTGAAAAACACCCACAAATTCAGCAACAAACTCAACATTGAAAATCAACAACAACCTCAACATTGAAAAACACCAACAAATTCAACAACAACCTCAACATTGAAAAACAGCAATAACCTCAACATTGAAAAACACCAACAAATTCAACAACAACCTCAACATTGAAAAACACCAAAAAATTCAACAACAACCTCAGCATTGAAAAACAACAACAACCTCAACATTGAAAAACAACAACAAATTCAACAACAACCTCAACATTGAAAAACAACAACAACCTCAACATTGAAAAACACCATCAAATTCAACAACAACTTCAACATTGAAAAACACCAACAAATTCAACAACAACCTCGAAATTGAAAAACACCAACAAATTCAACAACAACCTCAACATTGAAAAACAACAACAACCTCAACATTGAAAAACACCAACAAATTCAACAACAACCTCAACATTGAAAAACAACAACAACCTCAACATTGAAAAACGGCAACAAATTCAACAACAACCTCAACATTTAAAAACACCAACAAATTCAACAACACAACATTGAAAAACAACAACAATCTCAACATTGAAAAACATCATGAAATTCAACAACAACCTCAACATTGAAAAACAACAACAACCTCAACATTGAAAAACACCAACAAATTCAACAAAAACCTCAACATTGAAAACACCAAAAAATTCAACAACAGCCTCAACATTTAAAAACGCCAAAAAATTCAACAACAACCTCAACATTGAAAAACACCAATAAATTCAACAACAACCTCAACATTGAAAAACAACAACCTCAACATTGAAAAACGCCAACAAATTCAACAACAACCTCAACATTGAAAAACACCAACAAATTCAACAACAACCTCAACATTGAAAAACAACAACCTCAACATTGAAAAACACCAACAAATTCAACAACAACCCCGACATTGAAAGACACCAACAAATTCAACAACAACCTCAACATTGAAAAACAACAACAATCTCAACATTGAAAAACACCAACAAATTCAACAATAACCTCAACATTGAAAAACAACAACAACCTCAACATTGAAAAAACACCAACAAATTCAACAACAACCACAAAATTGAAAAACACCAACAAATTCAACAACAACCTCAACATTGAAAAACAACAACAACCTCAACATTGAATAACACCAACAAATTCAACAACAACCTCAACATTGAAAAACAACAACAACCTCAACATTGAAAAACACCAACAAATTCAACAATAACCTCAACATTGAAAAACAACAACAACCTCAACATTGAAAAACACCAACAAATTCAAAAACAACCTCAACATTGAAAAACACCAACAAATTCAACAACAACCTCAACATTGAAAAACAACAACAACCTCAACATTGAAAAAACACCAACAAATTCAACAACAACCTCAACATTGAAAAAACAACAACAACCTCAACATTGAAAAACAACAACAAATTCAACACCAACCTCAACATTGAAAAACACCAAAAAATTCAACAACAACCTCAGCATTGAAAAACAACAACAACCTCAACATTGAAAAACAACAACAACCTCAACATTGAAAAACACCAACAAATTCAACAACAACTTCAACATTGAAAAACACCAATAAATTCAACAACAACCTCGAAATTGAAAAACACCAACAAATTCAACAACAACCTCAACATTGAAAAACAACAACAACCTCAACATTGTATAACACCAACAAATTCAACAACAACCTCAACATTGAAAAACAACAACAACCTCAACATTGAAAAACACCAACAAATTCAACAATAACCTCAACATTGAAAAACAACAAGAACCTCAACATTGAAAAACACCAACAAATTCAACAACAACCTCAACATTGAAAAACAACAACAACCTCAACATTGAAAAACACCAACAAATTCAACAACAACCTCAACATTGAAAAACAACAACAACCTCAACATTGAAAAACACCAACAAATTCAACAACAACCTCAACATTGAAAAACACCAAAAAATTCAACAACAACCTCAGCATTGAAAAACAACAACAACCTCAACATTGAAAAACACCAACAAATTCAACAACAACCTCAACATTGAAAAACAACAACAACCTCAACATTGAAAAACACCAACAAATTCAACAACAACCTCAACATTGAAAAACAACAACAACCTCAACATTGAAAAACACCAACAAATTCAACAACAACCTCAACATTTAAAAACACCAACAAATTCAACAACACAACATTGAAAAACAACAACAAAATCAACAACAACCTCAACATTGAAAAACAACAACAACCTCAACATTGAAAAACACCAACAAATTCAACAACAACTTCAACATTGAAAAACACCAACAAATTCAACAACAACCTCGACATTGAAAAACACCATGAAATTCAACAACAACCTCAACATTGAAAAACAACAACAACCTCAACATTGAAAAACACCAACAAATTCAACAAAAACCTCAACATTGAAAAAACCAACAAATTCAACAACAACCTCAACATTTAAAAACGCCAACAAATTCAACAACAACCTCAACATTGAAAAACACCAACAAATTCAACAACAACCTCAAAATTGAAAAACAACAACCTCAACATTGAAAAACGCCAACAAATTCAACAACAACCTCAACATTGAAAAACACCAACAAATTCAACAACAACCTCAAAATTGAAAAACAACAACCTCAACATTGAAAAACACCAACAAATTCAACAACAACCCCGACATTGAAACACACCAACAAATTCAACAACAACCTCAACTTTGAAAAACAACAACAATCTCATCATGGAAAAACACCAACAAATTCAACAACAACCTCAACATTGAAGAACAACAACATCCTCAAAATTGAAAAACACCAACAAATTCAAGAACAACTTCAACATTTAAAAACAACAACAACCTCAACATTGAAAAACACCAACAAATTCAACAACGACCTCAACATTGAAAAACACCAACAAATTCAACAACAAACTCAACATTCAAAAACACCAACAAATTCAACAACAACCTCAACTTTGAAAAACAACAACAACCTCAACATTGAAAAACACCAACAAATTCAACAACAACCTCAACATTCAAAAACAACAACAACCTCAACATTGAAAAACAACAGCAACCTCAACATAGAAAAACAGAAACAAATTCAACAAAAACCTCAACATTGAAAAACACCAACAAATTCAACAACAACCTCAACTTTGAAAAACAATAACAACCTCAAGATTGAAAAACACCCACAAATTCAACAACAACCTCAGCATTGAAAAACAACAACAACTCAACATTGAAAATCACCAACAAATTCAACAACAACCTCAAAATTGAAAAACACCAACAAATTCAACAACAACCTCAAGATTGAAAAACAACAACAACCTCAACAATGAAAAACACCAACAAATTCAACAATAAGCTCAACAATGAAAAACAAGAACAACCTCAACATTGAAAAACACCAACAAATTCAACAACAACCTCAACATTGAAAAACACCAACAAATTCAACAACAAACACGACATTGAAAAACACCAACATATTCAACAACAACCTCAACATTGAAAAATAACAACAACCGCAAGATTGAAAAAACCAACAAATTCAACAACAACCTCAACATTGAAAAACGCCAACAAATTCAACAACAACCTCAACATTGAAAAACAACAACAACCTCAACATTGAAAAACACCAACAAATTCAACAATAACCTCAACATTGAAAAGCAACAACAACCTCAACATTGAAAAACACCAACAAATTCAACAACAACCACAAAATTGAAAAACACCAACAAATTCAACAACAACCTCAACATTGAAAAACAACAACAACCTCAACATTGAATAACACCAACAAATTCAACAACAACCTCAACATTGAAAAACAACAACAACCTCAACATTGAAAAACACCAACAAATTCAACAATAACCTCAACATTGAAAAACAACAACAACCTCAACATTGAAAAACACCAACAAATTCAACAACAACCTCAACATTGAAAAACACCAACAAATTCAACAACAACCTCAACATTGAAAAACAGCAATAACCTCAACATTGAAAAACACCAACAAATTCAACAACAACCTCAACATTGAAAAACACCAAAAAATTCAACAACAACCTCAGCATTGAAAAACAACAACAACCTCAACATTGAAAAACACCAACAAATTCAACAACAACCTCAACATTGAAAAACAACAACAACCTCAACATTGAAAAACACCATCAAATTCAACAACAACTTCAAAATTGAAAAACACCAACAAATTCAACAACAACCTCAACATTGAAAAACAACAACAACCTCAACATTGAATAACACCAACAAATTCAACAACAACCTCAACATTGAAAAACAACAACAACCTCAACATTGAAAAACACCAACAAATTCAACAATAACCTCAACATTGAAAAACAACAACAACCTCAACATTGAAAAACACCAACAAATTCAAAAACAACCTCAACATTGAAAAACACCAACAAATTCAACAACAACCTCAACATTGAAAAACAACAACAACCTCAACATTGAAAAACACCAACAAATTCAACAACAACCTCAACATTGAAAAACAACAACAACCTCAACATTGAAAAACAACAACAAATTCAACACCAACCTCAACATTGAAAAACACCAAAAAATTCAACAACAACCTCAGCATTGAAAAACAACAACAACCTCAACATTGAAAAACACCAACAAATTCAACAACAACCTCAACATTGAAAAACAACAACAACCTCAACATTGAAAAACACCAACAAATTCAACAACAACTTCAACATTGAAAAACACCAACAAATTCAACAACAACCTCGAAATTGAAAAACACCAACAAATTCAACAACAACCTCAACATTGAAAAACAACAACAACCTCAACATTGTATAACACCAACAAATTCAACAACAACCTCAACATTGAAAAACAACAACAACCTCAACATTGAAAAACACCAACAAATTCAACAATAACCTCAACATTGAAAAACAACAAGAACCTCAACATTGAAAAACACCAACAAATTCAACAACAACCTCAACATTGAAAAACAACAACAACCTCAACATTGAAAAACACCAACAAATTCAACAACAACCTCAACATTGAAAAACAACAACAACCTCAACATTGAAAAACACCAACAAATTCAACAACAACCTCAACATTGAAAAACACCAAAAAATTCAACAACAACCTCAGCATTGAAAAACAACAACAACCTCAACATTGAAAAACACCAACAAATTCAACAACAACCTCAACATTGAAAAACAACAACAACCTCAACATTGAAAAACACCAACAAATTCAACAACAACCTCAACATTGAAAAACAACAACAACCTCAACATTGAAAAACACCAACAAATTCAACAACAACCTCAACATTTAAAAACACCAACAAATTCAACAACACAACATTGAAAAACAACAACAATCTCAACATTGAAAAACTCCAACAAAATCAACAACAACCTCAACATTGAAAAACAACAACAACCTCAACATTGAAAAACACCAACAAATTCAACAACAACTTCAACATTGAAAAACACCAACAAATTCAACAACAACCTCGACATTGAAAAACACCATGAAATTCAACAACAACCTCAACATTGAAAAACAACAACAACCTCAACATTGAAAAACACCAACAAATTCAACAAAAACCTCAACATTGAAAAAACCAACAAATTCAACAACAACCTCAACATTTAAAAACGCCAACAAATTCAACAACAACCTCAACATTGAAAAACACCAACAAATTCAACAACAACCTCAAAATTGAAAAACAACAACCTCAACATTGAAAAACGCCAACAAATTCAACAACAACCTCAACATTGAAAAACACCAACAAATTCAACAACAACCTCAAAATTGAAAAACAACAACCTCAACATTGAAAAACACCAACAAATTCAACAACAACCCCGACATTGAAACACACCAACAAATTCAACAACAACCTCAACTTTGAAAAACAACAACAATCTCATCATGGAAAAACACCAACAAATTCAACAACAACCTCAACATTGAAGAACAACAACATCCTCAAAATTGAAAAACACCAACAAATTCAAGAACAACTTCAACATTTAAAAACAACAACAACCTCAACATTGAAAAACACCAACAAATTCAACAACGACCTCAACATTGAAAAACACCAACAAATTCAACAACAAACTCAACATTCAAAAACACCAACAAATTCAACAACAACCTCAACTTTGAAAAACAACAACAACCTCAACATTGAAAAACACCAACAAATTCAACAACAACCTCAACATTCAAAAACAACAACAACCTCAACATTGAAAAACAACAACAACCTCAACATAGAAAAACACAAACAAATTCAACAAAAACCTCAACATTGAAAAACACCAACAAATTCAACAACAACCTCAACTTTGAAAAACAATAACAACCTCAAGATTGAAAAACACCCACAAATTCAACAACAACCTCAGCATTGAAAAACAACAACAACTCAACATTGAAAATCACCAACAAATTCAACAACAACCTCAAAATTGAAAAACACCAACAAATTCAACAACAACCTCAAGATTGAAAAACAACAACAACCTCAACAATGAAAAACACCAACAAATTCAACAATAAGCTCAACAATGAAAAACAAGAACAACCTCAACATTGAAAAACACCAACAAATTCAACAACAACCTCAACATTGAAAAACACCAACAAATTCAACAACAAACACGACATTGAAAAACACCAACATATTCAACAACAACCTCAACATTGAAAAATAACAACAACCTCAAGATTGAAAAAACCAACAAATTCAACAACAACCTCAACATTGAAAAACGCCAACAAATTCAACAACAACCTCAACATTGAAAAACAACAACAACCTCAACATTGAAAAACACCAACAAATTCAACAATAACCTCAACATTGAAAAGCAACAACAACCTCAACATTGAAAAACACCAACAAATTCAACAACAACCACAAAATTGAAAAACACCAACAAATTCAACAACAACCTCAACTTTGAAAAACAACAACAACCTCAACATTGAATAACACCAACAAATTCAACAACAACCTCAACATTGAAAAACAACAACAACCTCAACATTGAAAAACACCAACAAATTCAACAATAACCTCAACATTGAAAAACAACAACAACCTCAACATTGAAAAACACCAACAAATTCAACAACAACCTCAACATTGAAAAACACCCACAAATTCAACAACAACCTCAACATTGAAAATCAACAACAACCTCAACATTGAAAAACACCAACAAATTCAACAACAACCTCAACATTGAAAAACAGCAATAACCTCAACATTGAAAAACACCAACAAATTCAACAACAACCTCAACATTGAAAAACACCAAAAAATTCAACAACAACCTCAGCATTGAAAAACAACAACAACCTCAACATTGAAAAACAACAACAAATTCAACAACAACCTCAACATTGAAAAACAACAACAACCTCAACATTGAAAAACACGATCAAATTCAACAACAACTTCAACATTGAAAAACACCAACAAATTCAACAACAACCTCGAAATTGAAAAACACCAACAAATTCAACAACAACCTCAACATTGAAAAACAACAACAACCTCAACATTGAAAAACACCAACAAATTCAACAACAACCTCAACATTGAAAAACAACAACAACCTGAACATTGAAAAACGGCAATAAATTCAACAACAACCTCAACATTTAAAAACACCAACAAATTCAACAACACAACATTGAAAAACAACAACAATCTCAACATTGAAAAACATCATGAAATTCAACAACAACCTCAACATTGAAAAACAACAACAACCTCAACATTGAAAAACACCAACAAATTCAACAACAACCTCAACATTGAAAAACACCAACAAATTCAACAAAAACCTCAACATTGAAAACACCAAAAAATTCAACAACAGCCTCAACATTTAAAAACGCCAAAAAATTCAACAACAACCTCAACATTGAAAAACACCAATAAATTCAACAACAACCTCAACATTGAAAAACAACAACCTCAACATTGAAAAACGCCAACAAATTCAACAACAACCTCAACATTGAAAAACACCAACAAATTCAACAACAACCTCAACATTGAAAAACAACAACCTCAACATTGAAAAACACCAACAAATTCAACAACAACCCCGACATTGAAACACACCAACAAATTCAACAACAACCTCAACATTGAAAAACAACAACAATCTCAACATTGAAAAACACCAACAAATTCAACAATAACCTCAACATTGAAAAACAACAACAACCTCAACATTGAAAAACACCAACAAATTCAACAACAACCACAAAATTGAAAAACACCAACAAATTCAACAACAACCTCAACATTGAAAAACAACAACAACCTCAACATTGAATAACACCAACAAATTCAACAACAACCTCAACATTGAAAAACAACAACAACCTCAACATTGAAAAACACCAACAAATTCAACAATAACCTCAACATTGAAAAACAACAACAACCTCAACATTGAAAAACACCAACAAATTCAAAAACAACCTCAACATTGAAAAACACCAACAAATTCAACAACAACCTCAACATTGAAAAACAACAACAACCTCAACATTGAAAAACACCAACAAATTCAACAACAACCTCAACATTGAAAAACAACAACAACCTCAACATTGAAAAACAACAACAAATTCAACACCAACCTCAACATTGAAAAACACCAAAAAATTCAACAACAACCTCAGCATTGAAAAACAACAACAACCTCAACATTGAAAAACACCAACAAATTCAACAACAACCTCAACATTGAAAAACAACAACAACCTCAACATTGAAAAACACCAACAAATTCAACAACAACTTCAACATTGAAAAACACCAACAAATTCAACAACAACCTCGAAATTGAAAAACACCAACAAATTCAACAACAACCTCAACATTGAAAAACAACAACAACCTCAACATTGTATAACACCAACAAATTCAACAACAACCTCAACATTGAAAAACAACAACAACCTCAACATTGAAAAACACCAACAAATTCAACAATAACCTCAACATTGAAAAACAACAAGAACCTCAACATTGAAAAACACCAACAAATTCAACAACAACCTCAACATTGAAAAACAACAACAACCTCAACATTGAAAAACACCAACAAATTCAACAACAACCTCAACATTGAAAAACAACAACAACCTCAACATTGAAAAACACCAACAAATTCAACAACAACCTCAACATTGAAAAACACCAAAAAATTCAACAACAACCTCAGCATTGAAAAACAACAACAACCTCAACATTGAAAAACACCAACAAATTCAACAACAACCTCAACATTGAAAAACAACAACAACCTCAACATTGAAAAACACCAACAAATTCAACAACAACTTCAACATTGAAAAACACCAACAAATTCAACAACAACCTCGAAATTGAAAAGCACCAACAAATTCAACAACAACCTCAACATTGAAAAACAACAACAACCTCAACATTGAAAAACACCAACAAATTCAACAACAACCTCAACATTGAAAAACAACAACAACCTCAACATTGAAAAACACCAACAAATTCAACAACAACCTCAACATTTAAAAACACCAACAAATTCAACAACACAACATTGAAAAACAACAACAATCTCAACATTGAAAAACTCCAACAAAATCAACAACAACCTCAACATTGAAAAACAACAACAACCTCAACATTGAAAAACACCAACAAATTCAACAACAACTTCAACATTGAAAAACACCAACAAATTCAACAACAACCTCGACATTGAAAAACACCATGAAATTCAACAACAACCTCAACATTGAAAAACAACAACAACCTCAACATTGAAAAACACCAACAAATTCAACAAAAACCTCAACATTGAAAAAACCAACAAATTCAACAACAACCTCAACATTTAAAAACGCCAACAAATTCAACAACAACCTCAACATTGAAAAACACCAACAAATTCAACAACAACCTCAAAATTGAAAAACAACAACCTCAACATTGAAAAACGCCAACAAATTCAACAACAACCTCAACATTGAAAAACACCAACAAATTCAACAACAACCTCAAAATTGAAAAACAACAACCTCAACATTGAAAAACACCAACAAATTCAACAACAACCCCGACATTGAAACACACCAACAAATTCAACAACAACCTCAACTTTGAAAAACAACAACAATCTCATCATGGAAAAACACCAACAAATTCAACAACAACCTCAACATTGAAGAACAACAACATCCTCAAAATTGAAAAACACCAACAAATTCAAGAACAACTTCAACATTTAAAAACAACAACAACCTCAACATTGAAAAACACCAACAAATTCAACAACGACCTCAACATTGAAAAACACCAACAAATTCAACAACAAACTCAACATTCAAAAACACCAACAAATTCAACAACAACCTCAACTTTGAAAAACAACAACAACCTCAACATTGAAAAACACCAACAAATTCAACAACAACCTCAACATTCAAAAACAACAACAACCTCAACATTGAAAAACAACAACAACCTCAACATAGAAAAACACGAACAAATTCAACAAAAACCTCAACATTGAAAAACACCAACAAATTCAACAACAACCTCAACTTTGAAAAACAATAACAACCTCAAGATTGAAAAACACCCACAAATTCAACAACAACCTCAGCATTGAAAAACAACAACAACTCAACATTGAAAATCACCAACAAATTCAACAACAACCTCAAAATTGAAAAACACCAACAAATTCAACAACAACCTCAAGATTGAAAAACAACAACAAACTCAACATTGAAAAACACCAACAAGTTCAACAATAACCTCAACATTGAAAAACAACAACAACCTCAACATTGAAAAACACCAACAGATTCAACAACAACCTCAACATTGTAAAACACCAACAAATTCAACAACAACTTCAACATTGAAAAACAACAACAAACTCAACATTGAAAAACACCAACAAATTCAACAACAAATTCAACATTGAAATAAACCAACAAATTCAACAACAACCTCGACATTGAAAAACACCAACAAATTCAACAACAACCTCAACATTGAAAAACACCAACAAATTCAACAACAACCTCAACATTGAAAAACACCAACAAATTCAACAACAACCTCAACATTGAAAAACAACAACAACCTCAACATTGAAAAACACCAACAAATTCAACAATAACCTCAACATTGAAAAACAACAACAACCTCAACATTGAAAAACACCAACAAATTCAAAAACAACCTCAACATTGAAAAACACCAACAAATTCAACAACAACCTCAACATTGAAAAACAACAACAACCTCAACATTGAAAAACACCAACAAATTCAACAACAACCTCAACATTGAAAAACAACAACAACCTCAACATTGAAAAACAACAACAAATTCAACACCAACCTCAACATTGAAAAACACCAAAAAATTCAACAACAACCTCAGCATTGAAAAACAACAACAACCTCAACATTGAAAAACACCAACAAATTCAACAACAACCTCAACATTGAAAAACAACAACAACCTCAACATTGAAAAACACCAACAAATTCAACAACAACTTCAACATTGAAAAACACCAACAAATTCAACAACAACCTCGAAATTGAAAAACACCAACAAATTCAACAACAACCTCAACATTGAAAAACAACAACAACCTCAACATTGTATAACACCAACAAATTCAACAACAACCTCAACATTGAAAAACAACAACAACCTCAACATTGAAAAACACCAACAAATTCAACAATAACCTCAACATTGAAAAACAACAAGAACCTCAACATTGAAAAACACCAACAAATTCAACAACAACCTCAACATTGAAAAACAACAACAACCTCAACATTGAAAAACACCAACAAATTCAACAACAACCTCAACATTGAAAAACAACAACAACCTCAACATTGAAAAACACCAACAAATTCAACAACAACC
The DNA here is from genome assembly GCA_026770705.1 of Isurus oxyrinchus. NCBI lineage: Eukaryota > Metazoa > Chordata > Chondrichthyes > Lamniformes > Lamnidae > Isurus > Isurus oxyrinchus. The sequence goes on from JANJGN010000129.1 coordinate 1,072,014, forward strand.
TCAACATTGAAAAACACCAAAAAATTCAACAACAACCTCAGCATTGAAAAACAACAACAACCTCAACATTGAAAAACACCAACAAATTCAACAACAACCTCAACATTGAAAAACAACAACAACCTCAACATTGAAAAACACCAACAAATTCAACAACAACTTCAACATTGAAAAACACCAACAAATTCAACAACAACCTCGAAATTGAAAAGCACCAACAAATTCAACAACAACCTCAACATTGAAAAACAACAACAACCTCAACATTGAAAAACACCAACAAATTCAACAACAACCTCAACATTGAAAAACAACAACAACCTCAACATTGAAAAACACCAACAAATTCAACAACAACCTCAACATTTAAAAACACCAACAAATTCAACAACACAACATTGAAAAACAACAACAATCTCAACATTGAAAAACTCCAACAAAATCAACAACAACCTCAACATTGAAAAACAACAACAACCTCAACATTGAAAAACACCAACAAATTCAACAACAACTTCAACATTGAAAAACACCAACAAATTCAACAACAACCTCGACATTGAAGAACACCATGAAATTCAACAACAACCTCAACATTGAAAAACAACAACAACCTCAACATTGAAAAACACCAACAAATTCAACAAAAACCTCAACATTGAAAAAACCAACAAATTCAACAACAACCTCAACATTTAAAAACGCCAACAAATTCAACAACAACCTCAACATTGAAAAACACCAACAAATTCAACAACAACCTCAAAATTGAAAAACAACAACCTCAACATTGAAAAACGCCAACAAATTCAACAACAACCTCAACATTGAAAAACACCAACAAATTCAACAACAACCTCAAAATTGAAAAACAACAACCTCAACATTGAAAAACACCAACAAATTCAACAACAACCCCGACATTGAAACACACCAACAAATTCAACAACAACCTCAACTTTGAAAAACAACAACAATCTCATCATGGAAAAACACCAACAAATTCAACAACAACCTCAACATTGAAGAACAACAACATCCTCAAAATTGAAAAACACCAACAAATTCAAGAACAACTTCAACATTTAAAAACAACAACAACCTCAACATTGAAAAACACCAACAAATTCAACAACGACCTCAACATTGAAAAACACCAACAAATTCAACAACAAACTCAACATTCAAAAACACCAACAAATTCAACAACAACCTCAACTTTGAAAAACAACAACAACCTCAACATTGAAAAACACCAACAAATTCAACAACAACCTCAACATTCAAAAACAACAACAACCTCAACATTGAAAAACAACAACAACCTCAACATAGAAAAACACAAACAAATTCAACAAAAACCTCAACATTGAAAAACACCAACAAATTCAACAACAACCTCAACTTTGAAAAACAATAACAACCTCAAGATTGAAAAACACCCACAAATTCAACAACAACCTCAGCATTGAAAAACAACAACAACTCAACATTGAAAATCACCAACAAATTCAACAACAACCTCAAAATTGAAAAACACCAACAAATTCAACAACAACCTCAAGATTGAAAAACAACAACAAACTCAACATTGAAAAACACCAACAAGTTCAACAATAACCTCAACATTGAAAAACAACAACAACCTCAACATTGAAAAACACCAACAAATTCAACAACAACCTCAACATTGTAAAACACCAACAAATTCAACAACAACTTCAACATTGAAAAACAACAACAAACTCAACATTGAAAAACACCAACAAATTCAACAACAAATTCAACATTGAAATAAACCAACAAATTCAACAACAACCTCGACATTGAAAAACACCAACAAATTCAACAACAACCTCAACATTGAAAAACACCAACAAATTCAACAACAACCTCAACATTGAAAAACACCAACAAATTCAACAACAACCTCAACATTGAAAAACAACAACAACCTCAACATTGAAAAACACCAACAAATTCAACAATAACCTCAACGTTGAAAAACAACAACAACCTCAACATTGAAAAACACCAACAAATTCAACAACAACCTCAACATTGAAAAACACCAACAAATTCAACAACAACCTCAACTTTGAAAAACAACAACAAACTCAACATTGAAAAACACCAACAAATTCAACAACAACTTCAACATTGAAAAAAACCAACAAATTCAACAACAACCTCGACATTGAAAAACACCAACAAATTCAACAACAACCTCAACATTGAAAAACACCAACAAATTCAACAACAACCTCAACATTGAAAAACACCAACAAATTGAACAACAACCTCAACATTGAAAAACACAATCAAATTTAACAACAACCTCAATATTGAAAAACAACAACAACCATAACATTGAAAAACACCAACAAATTCAACAACAACCTCAACATTGAAAAACAACAACAACCTCAACAATGAAAAACACCAACAAATTCAACAATAAGCTCAACAATGAAAAACAAGAACAACCTCAACATTGAAAAACACCAACAAATTCAACAACAACCTCAACATTGAAAAACACCAACAAATTCAACAACAAACACGACATTGAAAAACACCAACATATTCAACAACAACCTCAACATTGAAAAATAACAACAACCTCAAGATTGAAAAAACCAACAAATTCAACAACAACCTCAACATTGAAAAACGCCAACAAATTCAACAACAACCTCAACATTGAAAAACAACAACAACCTCAACATTGAAAAACACCAACAAATTCAACAATAACCTCAACATTGAAAAACAACAACAACCTCAACATTGAAAAACACCAACAAATTCAACAACAACCACAAAATTGAAAAACACCAACAAATTCAACAACAACCTCAACATTGAAAAACAACAACAACCTCAACATTGAATAACACCAACAAATTCAACAACAACCTCAACATTGAAAAACAACAACAACCGCAACATTGAAAAACACCAACAAATTCAACAATAACCTCAACATTGAAAAACAACAACAACCTCAACATTGAAAAACACCAACAAATTCAACAACAACCTCAACATTGAAAAACACCAACAAATTCAACAACAACCTCAACATTGAAAAACAACAACAACCTCAACATTGAAAAACACCAACAAATTCAACAACAACTTCAACATTGAAAAACAACAACAACCGCAACATTGAAAAACACCAACAAATTCAACAATAACCTCAACATTGAAAAACAACAACAACCTCAACATTGAAAAACACCAACAAATTCAACAACAACCTCAACATTGAAAAACACCAACAAATTCAACAACAACCTCAACATTGAAAAACAACAACAACCTCAACATTGAAAAACACCAACAAATTCAACAACAACCTCAACATTGAAAAACAGCAATAACCTCAACATTGAAAAACACCAACAAATTCAACAACAACCTCAACATTGAAAAACACCAAAAAATTCAACAACAACCTCAGCATTGAAAAACAACAACAACCTCAACATTGAAAAACACCAACAAATTCAACAACAACCTCAACATTGAAAAACAACAACAACCTCAACATTGAAAAACACCATCAAATTCAACAACAACTTCAACATTGAAAAACACCAACAAATTCAACAACAACCTCGAAATTGAAAAACACCAACAAATTCAACAACAACCTCAACATTGAAAAACAACAACAACCTCAACATTGAAAAACACCAACAAATTCAACAACAACCTCAACATTGAAAAACAACAACAACCTCAACATTGAAAAACGGCAACAAATTCAACAACAACCTCAACATTTAAAAACACCAACAAATTCAACAAAACAACATTGAAAAACAACAACAATCTCAACATTGAAAAACATCATGAAATTCAACAACAACCTCAACATTGAAAAACAACAACAACCTCAACATTGAAAAACACCAACAAATTCAACAAAAACCTCAACATTGAAAACACCAAAAAATTCAACAACAGCCTCAACATTTAAAAACGCCAAAAAATTCAACAACAACCTCAACATTGAAAAACACCAATAAATTCAACAACAACCTCAACATTGAAAAACAACAACCTCAACATTGAAAAACGCCAACAAATTCAACAACAACCTCAACATTGACAAACACCAACAAATTCAACAACAACCTCAACATTGAAAAACAACAACCTCAACATTGAAAAACACCAACAAATTCAACAACAACCCCGACATTGAAACACACCAACAAATTCAACAACAACCTCAACATTGAAAAACAACAACAATCTCAACATTGAAAAACACCAACAAATTCAACAATAACCTCAACATTGAAAAACAACAACAACCTCAACATTGAAAAACACCAACAAATTCAACAACAACCACAAAATTGAAAAACACGAACAAATTCAACAACAACCTCAACATTGAAAAACAACAACAACCTCAACATTGAATAACACCAACAAATTCAACAACAACCTCAACATTGAAAAACAACAACAACCTCAACATTGAAAAACACCAACAAATTCAACAATAACCTCAACATTGAAAAACAACAACAACCTCAACATTGAAAAACACCAACAAATTCAAAAACAACCTCAACATTGAAAAACACCAACAAATTCAACAACAACCTCAACATTGAAAAACAACAACAACCTCAACATTGAAAAACACCAACAAATTCAACAACAACCTCAACATTGAAAAACAACAACAACCTCAACATTGAAAAACACCAACAAATTCAACACCAACCTCAACATTGAAAAACACCAAAAAATTCAACAACAACCTCAGCATTGAAAAACAACAACAACCACAACATTGAAAAACACCAACAAATTCAACAACAACCTCAACATTGAAAAACAACAACAACCTCAACATTGAAAAACACCAACAAATTCAACAACAACTTCAACTTTGAAAAACACCAACAAATTCAACAACAACCTCGAAATTGAAAAACACCAACAAATTCAACAACAACCTCAACATTGAAAAACAACAACAACCTCAACATTGAAAAACACCAACAAATTCAACAACAACTTCAACATTGAAAAACAACAACAACCGCAACATTGAAAAACACCAACAAATTCAACAATAACCTCAACATTGAAAAACAACAACAACCTCAACATTGAAAAACACCAACAAATTCAACAACAACCTCAACATTGAAAAACGCCAACAAATTCAACAACAACCTCAACATTGAAAAACAACAACAACCTCAACATTGAAAAACACCAACAAATTCAACAATAACCTCAACATTGAAAAACAACAACAACCTCAACATTGAAAAACACCAACAAATTCAACAACAACCACAAAATTGAAAAACACCAACAAATTCAACAACAACCTCAACATTGAAAAACAACAACAACCTCAACATTGAATAACACCAACAAATTCAACAACAACCTCAACATTGAAAAACAACAACAACCTCAACATTGAAAAACACCAACAAATTCAACAATAACCTCAACATTGAAAAACAACAACAACCTCAACATTGAAAAACACCAACAAATTCAACAACAACCTCAACATTGAAAAACACCAACAAATTCAACAACAACCTCAACATTGAAAAACAACAACAACCTCAACATTGAAAAACACCAACAAATTCAACAACAACCTCAACATTGAAAAACAGCAATAACCTCAACATTGAAAAACACCAACAAATTCAACAACAACCTCAACATTGAAAAACACCAAAAAATTCAACAACAACCTCAGCATTGAAAAACAACAACAACCTCAACATTGAAAAACACCAACAAATTCAACAACAACCTCAACATTGAAAAACAACAACAACCTCAACATTGAAAAACACCATCAAATTCAACAACAACTTCAACATTGAAAAACACCAACAAATTCAACAACAACCTCGAAATTGAAAAACACCAACAAATTCAACAACAACCTCAACATTGAAAAACAACAACAAATTCAACAACAACCTCAGCATTGAAAAACAACAACAACCTCAACATTGAAAAACACCAACAAATTCAACAACAACCTCAACATTGAAAAACAGCAATAACCTCAACATTGAAAAACACCAACAAATTCAACAACAACCTCAACATTGAAAAACACCAAAAAATTCAACAACAACCTCAGCATTGAAAAACAACAACAACCTCAACATTGAAAAACACCAACAAATTCAACAACAACCTCAACATTGAAAAACAACAACAACCTCAACATTGAAAAACACCATCAAATTCAACAACAACTTCAACATTGAAAAACACCAACAAATTCAACAACAACCTCGAAATTGAAAAACACCAACAAATTCAACAACAACCTCAACATTGAAAAACAACAACAACCTCAACATTGAAAAACACCAACAAATTCAACAACAACCTCAACATTGAAAAACAACAACAACCTCAACATTGAAAAACGGCAACAAATTCAACAACAACCTCAACATTTAAAAACACCAACAAATTCAACAACACAACATTGAAAAACAACAACAATCTCAACATTGAAAAACATCATGAAATTCAACAACAACCTCAACATTGAAAAACAACAACAACCTCAACATTGAAAAACACCAACAAATTCAACAAAAACCTCAACATTGAAAACACCAAAAAATTCAACAACAGCCTCAACATTTAAAAACGCCAAAAAATTCAACAACAACCTCAACATTGAAAAACACCAATAAATTCCACAACAACCTCAACATTGAAAAACAAGAACCTCAACATTGAAAAACGCCAACAAATTCAACAACAACCTCAACATTGAAAAACACCAACAAATTCAACAACAACCTCAACATTGAAAAACAACAACCTCAACATTGAAAAACACCAACAAATTCAACAACAACCCCGACATTGAAACACACCAACAAATTCAACAACAACCTCAACTTTGAAAAACAACAACAATCTCATCATGGAAAAACAACAACAAATTCAACAACGACCTCAACATTGAAAAACAACAACATATTCAACAACAACCTCAACATTGAAAAATAACAACAACCTCAAGATTGAAAAAACCAACAAATTCAACAACAACCTCAACATTGAAAAACGCCAACAAATTCAACAACAACCTCAACATTGAAAAACAACAACAACCTCAACATTGAAAAACACCAACAAATTCAACAATAACCTCAACATTGAAAAACAACAACAACCTCAACATTGAAAAACACCAACAAATTCAACAACAACCACAAAATTGAAAAACACCAACAAATTCAACAACAACCTCAACATTGAAAAACAACAACAACCTCAACATTGAATAACACCAACAAATTCAACAACAACCTCAACATTGAAAAACAACAACAACCTCAACATTGAAAAACACCAACAAATTCAACAATAACCTCAACATTGAAAAACAACAACAACCTCAACATTGAAAAACACCAACAAATTCAACAACAACCTCAACATTGAAAAACAACAACAACCTCAACATTGAAAAACACCAACAAATTCAACAACAACCTCAACATTGAAAAACACCAAAAAATTCAACAACAACCTCAGCATTGAAAAACAACAACAACCACAACATTGAAAAACACCAACAAATTCAACAACAACTTCAACATTGAAAAACACCAACAAATTCAACAAAAACCTCAACATTGAAAACACCAACAAATTCAACAACAACCTCAACATTTAAAAACGCCAACAAATTCAACAACAACCTCAACATTGAAAAACACCAACAAATTCAACAACAACCTCAAAATTGAAAAACAACAACCTCAACATTGAAAAACGCCAACAAATTCAACAACAACCTCAACATTGAATAACACCAACAAATTCAACAACAACCTCAAAATTGAAAAACAACAACCTCAACATTGAAAAACACCAACAAATTCAACAACAACCCCGACATTGAAACACACCAACAAATTCAACAACAACCTCAACTTTGAAAAACAACAACAATCTCATCATGGAAAAACACCAACAAATTCAACAACAACCTCAACATTGAAGAACAACAACATCCTCAAAATTGAAAAACACCAACAAATTCAAGAACAACTTCAACATTTAAAAACAACAACAACCTCAACATTGAAAAACACCAACAAATTCAACAACGACCTCAACATTGAAAAACACCAACAAATTCAACAACAAACTCAACATTCAAAAACACCAACAAATTCAACAACAACCTCAACTTTGAAAAACAACAACAACCTCAACATTGAAAAACACCAACAAATTCAGCAACAACCTCAACATTGAAAAACAACAACAACCTCAACATTGAAAAACAACAACAACCTCAACATAGAAAAACACCAACAAATTCAACAAAAACCTCAACATTGAAAAACACCAACAAATTCAACAACAACCTCAACTTTGAAAAACAATAACAACCTCAAGATTGAAAAACACCCACAAATTCAACAACAACCTCAGCATTGAAAAACAACAACAACTCAACATTGAAAATCACCAACAAATTCAACAACAACCTCAAAATTGAAAAACACCAACAAATTCAACAACAACCTCAAGATTGAAAAACAACAACAAACTCAACATTGAAAAACAACAACAAGTTCAACAATAACCTCAACATTGAAAAACAACAACAACCTCAACATTGAAAAACACCAACAAATTCAACAACAACCTCAACATTGTAAAACACCAGCAAATTCAACAACAACTTCAACATTGAAAAACAACAACAAACTCAACATTGAAAAACACCAACAAATTCAACAACAAATTCAACATTGAAATAAACCAACAAATTCAACAACAACCTCGACATTGAAAAACACCAACAAATTCAACAACAACCTCAACATTGAAAAACACCAACAAATTCAACAACAACCTCAACATTGAAAAACACCAACAAATTCAACAACAACCTCAACATTGAAAAACAACAACAACCTCAACATTGAAAAACACCAACAAATTCAACAATAACCTCAACGTTGAAAAACAACAACAACCTCAACATTGAAAAACACCAACAAATTCAACAACAACCTCAACATTGAAAAACACCAACAAATTCAACAACAACCTCAACTTTGAAAAACAACAACAAACTCAACATTGAAAAACACCAACAAATTCAACAACAACTTCAACATTGAAAAAAACCAACAAATTCAACAACAACCTCGACATTGAAAAACACCAACAAATTCAACAACAACCTCAACATTGAAAAACACCAACAAATTCAACAACAACCTCAACATTGAAAAACACCAACAAATTGAACAACAACCTCAACATTGAAAAACACAATCAAATTTAACAACAACCTCAATATTGAAAAACAACAACAACCATAACATTGAAAAACACCAACAAATTCAACAACAACCTCAACATTGAAAAACAACAACAACCTCAACAATGAAAAACACCAACAAATTCAACAATAAGCTCAACAATGAAAAACAAGAACAACCTCAACATTGAAAAACACCAACAAATTCAACAACAACCTCAACATTGAAAAACACCAACAAATTCAACAACAAACACGACATTGAAAAACACCAACATATTCAACAACAACCTCAACATTGAAAAATAACAACAACCTCAAGATTGAAAAAACCAACAAATTCAACAACAACCTCAACATTGAAAAACGCCAACAAATTCAACAACAACCTCAACATTGAAAAACAACAACAACCTCAACATTGAAAAACACCAACAAATTCAACAATAACCTCAACATTGAAAAACAACAACAACCTCAACATTGAAAAACACCAACAAATTCAACAACAACCACAAAATTGAAAAACACCAACAAATTCAACAACAACCTCAACATTGAAAAACAACAACAACCTCAACATTGAATAACACCAACAAATTCAACAACAACCTCAACATTGAAAAACAACAACAACCGCAACATTGAAAAACACCAACAAATTCAACAATAACCTCAACATTGAAAAACAACAACAACCTCAACTTTGAAAAACACCAACAAATTCAACAACAACCTCAACATTGAAAAACACCAACAAATTCAACAACAACCTCAACATTGAAAAACAACAACAACCTCAACATTGAAAAACACCAACAAATTCAACAACAACTTCAACATTGAAAAACAACAACAACCGCAACATTGAAAAACACCAACAAATTCAACAATAACCTCAACATTGAAAAACAACAACAACCTCAACATGGAAAAACACCAACAAATTCAACAACAACCTCAACATTGAAAAACACCAACAAATTCAACAACAACCTCAACATTGAAAAACAACAACAACCTCAACATTGAAAAACACCAACAAATTCAACAACAACCTCAACATTGAAAAACAGCAATAACCTCAACATTGAAAAACACCAACAAATTCAACAAAAACCTCAACATTGAAAACACCAACAAATTCAACAACAACCTCAACATTTAAAAACGCCAACAAATTCAACAACAACCTCAACATTGAAAAACACCAACAAATTCAACAACAACCTCAAAATTGAAAAACAACAACCTCAACATTGAAAAACGCCAACAAATTCAACAACAACCTCAACATTGAATAACACCAACAAATTCAACAACAACCTCAAAATTGAAAAACAACAACCTCAACATTGAAAAACACCAACAAATTCAACAACAACCCCGACATTGAAACACACCAACAAATTCAACAACAACCTCAACTTTGAAAAACAACAACAATCTCATCATGGAAAAACACCAACAAATTCAACAACAACCTCAACATTGAAGAACAACAACATCCTCAAAATTGAAAAACACCAACAAATTCAAGAACAACTTCAACATTTAAAAACAACAACAACCTCAACATTGAAAAACACCAACAAATTCAACAACGACCTCAACATTGAAAAACACCAACAAATTCAACAACAAACTCAACATTCAAAAACACCAACAAATTCAACAACAACCTCAACTTTGAAAAACAACAACAACCTCAACATTGAAAAACACCAACAAATTCAACAACAACCTCAACATTGAAAAACAACAATAACCTCAACTTTGAAAAACAACAACAACCTCAACATAGAAAAACACCAACAAATTCAACAAAAACCTCAACATTGAAAAACACCAACAAATTCAACAACAACCTCAACTTTGAAAAACAATAACAACCTCAAGATTGAAAAACACCCACAAATTCAACAACAACCTCAGCATTGAAAAACAACAACAACTCAACATTGAAAATCACCAACAAATTCAACAACAACCTCAAAATTGAAAAACACCAACAAATTCAACAACAACCTCAAGATTGAAAAACAACAACAAACTCAACATTGAAAAACAACAACAAGTTCAACAATAACCTCAACATTGAAAAACAACAACAACCTCAACATTGAAAAACACCAACAAATTCAACAACAACCTCAACATTGTAAAACACCAGCAAATTCAACAACAACTTCAACATTGAAAAACAACAACAAACTCAACATTGAAAAACACCAACAAATTCAACAACAAATTCAACATTGAATTAAACCAACAAATTCAACAACAACCTCGACATTGAAAAACACCAACAAATTCAACAACAACCTCAACATTGAAAAACACCAACAAATTCAACAACAACCTCAACATTGAAAAACACCAACAAATTCAACAACAACCTCAACATTGAAAAACAACAACAACCTCAACATTGAAAAACACCAACAAATTCAACAATAACCTCAACGTTGAAAAACAACAACAACCTCAACATTGAAAAACACCAACAAATTCAACAACAACCTCAACATTGAAAAACACCAACAAATTCAACAACAACCTCAACTTTGAAAAACAACAACAAACTCAACATTGAAAAACACCAACAAATTCAACAACAACTTCAACATTGAAAAAAACCAACAAATTCAACAACAACCTCGACATTGAAAAACACCAACAAATTCAACAACAACCTCAACATTGAAAAACACCAACAAATTCAACAACAACCTCAACATTGAAAAACACCAACAAATTGAACAACAACCTCAACATTGAAAAACACAATCAAATTTAACAACAACCTCAATATTGAAAAACAACAACAACCATAACATTGAAAAACACCAACAAATTCAACAACAACCTCAACATTGAAAAACAACAACAACCTCAACAATGAAAAACACCAACAAATTCAACAATAAGCTCAACAATGAAAAACAAGAACAACCTCAACATTGAAAAACACCAACAAATTCAACAACAACCTCAACATTGAAAAACACCAACAAATTCAACAACAAACACGACATTGAAAAACACCAACATATTCAACAACAACCTCAACATTGAAAAATAACAACAACCTCAAGATTGAAAAAACCAACAAATTCAACAACAACCTCAACATTGAAAAACGCCAACAAATTCAACAACAACCTCAACATTGAAAAACAACAACAACCTCAACATTGAAAAACACCAACAAATTCAACAATAACCTCAACATTGAAAAACAACAACAACCTCAACATTGAAAAACACCAACAAATTCAACAACAACCACAAAATTGAAAAACACCAACAAATTCAACAACAACCTCAACATTGAAAAACAACAACAACCTCAACATTGAATAACACCAACAAATTCAACAACAACCTCAACATTGAAAAACAACAACAACCGCAACATTGAAAAACACCAACAAATTCAACAATAACCTCAACATTGAAAAACAACAACAACCTCAACATTGAAAAACACCAACAAATTCAACAACAACCTCAACATTGAAAAACACCAACAAATTCAACAACAACCTCAACATTGAAAAACAACAACAACCTCAACATTGAAAAACACCAACAAATTCAACAACAACTTCAACATTGAAAAACAACAACAACCGCAACATTGAAAAACACCAACAAATTCAACAATAACCTCAACATTGAAAAACAACAACAACCTCAACATTGAAAAACACCAACAAATTCAACAACAACCTCAACATTGAAAAACACCAACAAATTCAACAACAACCTCAACATTGAAAAACAACAACAACCTCAACATTGAAAAACACCAACAAATTCAACAACAACCTCAACATTGAAAAACAGCAATAACCTCAACATTGAAAAACACCAACAAATTCAACAACAACCTCAACATTGAAAAACACCAAAAAATTCAACAACAACCTCAGCATTGAAAAACAACAACAACCTCAACATTGAAAAACACCAACAAATTCAACAACAACCTCAACATTGAAAAACAACAACAACCTCAACATTGAAAAACACCATCAAATTCAACAACAACTTCAACATTGAAAAACACCAACAAATTCAACAACAACCTCGAAATTGAAAAACACCAACAAATTCAACAACAACCTCAACATTGAAAAACAACAACAAACTCAACATTGAAAAGCACCAACAAATTCAACAACAACCTCAACATTTAAAAACAACAACAACCTCAACATTGAAAAACGGCAACAAATTCAACAACAACCTCAACATTTAAAAACACCAACAAATTCAACAAAACAACATTGAAAAACAACAACAATCTCAACATTGAAAAACATCATGAAATTCAACAACAACCTCAACATTGAAAAACAACAACAACCTCAACATTGAAAAACACCAACAAATTCAACAAAAACCTCAACATTGAAAACACCAAAAAATTCAACAACAGCCTCAACATTTAAAAACGCCAAAAAATTCAACAACAACCTCAACATTGAAAAACACCAATAAATTCAACAACAACCTCAACATTGAAAAACAACAACCTCAACATTGAAAAACGCCAACAAATTCAACAACAACCTCAACATTGACAAACACCAACAAATTCAACAACAACCTCAACATTGAAAAACAACAACCTCAACATTGAAAAACACCAACAAATTCAACAACAACCCCGACATTGAAACACACCAACAAATTCAACAACAACCTCAACATTGAAAAACAACAACAATCTCAACATTGAAAAACACCAACAAATTCAACAATAACCTCAACATTGAAAAACAACAACAACCTCAACATTGAAAAACAAAAAACAAATTCAACAACAACCACAAAATTGAAAAACACGAACAAATTCAACAACAACCTCAACATTGAAAAACAACAACAACCTCAACATTGAATAACACCAACAAATTCAACAACAACCTCAACATTGAAAAACAACAACAACCTCAACATTGAAAAACACCAACAAATTCAACAATAACCTCAACATTGAAAAACAACAACAACCTCAACATTGAAAAACACCAACAAATTCAAAAACAACCTCAACATTGAAAAACACCAACAAATTCAACAACAACCTCAACATTGAAAAACAACAACAACCTCAACATTGAAAAACACCAACAAATTCAACAACAACCTCAACATTGAAAAACAACAACAACCTCAACATTGAAAAACACCAACAAATTCAACACCAACCTCAACATTGAAAAACACCAAAAAATTCAACAACAACCTCAGCATTGAAAAACAACAACAACCACAACATTGAAAAACACCAACAAATTCAACAACAACCTCAACATTGAAAAACAACAACAACCTCAACATTGAAAAACACCAACAAATTCAACAACAACTTCAACATTGAAAAACACCAACAAATTCAACAACAACCTCGAAATTGAAAAACACCAACAAATTCAACAACAACCTCAACATTGAAAAACAACAACAACCTCAACATTGAAAAACACCAACAAATTCAACAACAACTTCAACATTGAAAAACAACAACAACCGCAACATTGAAAAACACCAACAAATTCAACAATAACCTCAACATTGAAAAACAACAACAACCTCAACATTGAAAAACACCAACAAATTCAACAACAACCTCAACATTGAAAAACACCAACAAATTCAACAACAACCTCAACATTGAAAAACAACAACAACCTCAACATTGAAAAACACCAACAAATTCAACAACAACCTCAACATTGAAAAACAGCAATAACCTCAACATTGAAAAACACCAACAAATTCAACAACAACCTCAACATTGAAAAACACCAAAAAATTCAACAACAACCTCAGCATTGAAAAACAACAACAACCTCAACATTGAAAAACACCATCAAATTCAACAACAACTTCAACATTGAAAAACACCAACAAATTCAACAACAACCTCGAAATTGAAAAACACCAACAAATTCAACAACAACCTCAACATTGAAAAACAACAACAACCTCAACATTGAAAAACACCAACAAATTCAACAACAACCTCAACATTGAAAAACAACAACAACCTCAACATTGAAAAACGGCAACAAATTCAACAACAACCTCAACATTTAAAAACACCAACAAATTCAACAAAACAACATTGAAAAACAACAACAATCTCAACATTGAAAAACATCATGAAATTCAACAACAACCTCAACATTGAAAAACAACAACAACCTCAACATTGAAAAACACCAACAAATTCAACAAAAACCTCAACATTGAAAACACCAAAAAATTCAACAACAGCCTCAACATTTAAAAACGCCAAAAAATTCAACAACAACCTCAACTTTGAAAAACACCAATAAATTCAACAACAACCTCAACATTGAAAAACAACAACCTCAACATTGAAAAACGCCAACAAATTCAACAACAACCTCAACATTGACAAACACCAACAAATTCAACAACAACCTCAACATTGAAAAACAACAACCTCAACATTGAAAAACACCAACAAATTCAACAACAACCCCGACATTGAAACACACCAACAAATTCAACAACAACCTCAACATTGAAAAACAACAACAATCTCAACATTGAAAAACACCAACAAATTCAACAATAACCTCAACATTGAAAAACAACAACAACCTCAACATTGAAAAACACCAACAAATTCAACACCAACCTCAACATTGAAAAACACCAAAAAATTCAACAACAACCTCAGCATTTAAAAACAACAACAACCTCAACATTGAAAAACACCAACAAATTCAACAACAACCTCAACATTGAAAAACAACAACAACCTCAACATTGAAAAACACCAACAAATTCAACAACAACTTCAACATTGAAAAACACCAACAAATTCAACAACAACCTCGAAATTGAAAAACACCAACAAATTCAACAACAACCTCAACATTGAAAAACAACAACAACCTCAACATTGTATAACACCAACAAATTCAACAACAACCTCAACATTGAAAAACAACAACAACCTCAACATTGAAAAACACCAACAAATTCAACAATAACCTCAACATTGAAAAACAACAACAACCTCAACATTGAAAAACACCAACAAATTCAACAACAACCTCAACATTGAAAAACAACAACAACCTCAACATTGAAAAACACCAACAAATTCAACAACAACCTCAACATTGAAAAACAACAACAACCTCAACATTGAAAAACACCAACAAATTCAACAACAACCTCAACATTGAAAAACACCAAAAAATTCAACAACAACCTCAGCATTGAAAAACAACAACAACCTCAACATTGAAAAACACCAACAAATTCAACAACAACCTCAACATTGAAAAACAACAACAACCTCAACATTGAAAAACACCAACAAATTCAACAAAAACCTCAACATTGAAAAACAACAACAACCTCAACATTGAAAAACACCAACAAATTCAACAACAACCTCAACATTTAAAAACACCAACAAATTCAACAACACAACATTGAAAAACAACAACAATCTCAACATTGAAAAACTCCAACAAAATCAACAACAACCTCAACATTGAAAAACAACAACAACCTCAACATTGAAAAACACCAACAAATTCAACAACAACTTCAACATTGAAAAACACCAACAAATTCAACAACAACCTCGACATTGAAAAACACCATGAAATTCAACAACAACCTCAACATTGAAAAACAACAACAACCTCAACATTGAAAAACACCAACAAATTCAACAAAAACCTCAACATTGAAAACACCAACAAATTCAACAACAACCTCAACATTTAAAAACGCCAACAAATTCAACAACAACCTCAACATTGAAAAACACCAACAAATTCAACAACAACCTCAAAATTGAAAAACAACAACCTCAACATTGAAAAACGCCAACAAATTCAACAACAACCTCAACATTGAAAAACACCAACAAATTCAACAACAACCTCAAAATTGAAAAACAACAACCTCAACATTGAAAAACACCAACAAATTCAACAACAACCCCGACATTGAAACACACCAACAAATTCAACAACAACCTCAACTTTGAAAAACAACAACAATCTCATAATGGAAAAACACCAACAAATTCAACAACAACCTCAACATTGAAGAACAACAACATCCTCAAAATTGAAAAACACCAACAAATTCAAGAACAACTTCAACATTTAAAAACAACAACAACCTCAACATTGAAAAACACCAACAAATTCAACAACGACCTCAACATTGAAAAACACCAACAAATTCAACAACAAACTCAACATTCAAAAACACCAACAAATTCAACAACAACCTCAACTTTGAAAAACAACAACAACCTCAACATTGAAAAACACCAACAAATTCAACAACAACCTCAACATTCAAAAACAACAACAACCTCAACATTGAAAAACAACAACAACCTCAACATAGAAAAACACCAACAAATTCAACAAAAACCTCAACATTGAAAAACACCAACAAATTCAACAACAACCTCAACTTTGAAAAACAATAAAAACCTCAAGATTGAAAAACACCCACAAATTCAACAACAACCTCAGCATTGAAAAACAACAACTACTCAACATTGAAAATCACCAACAAATTCAACAACAACCTCAAAATTGAAAAACACCAACAAATTCAACAACAACCTCAAGATTGAAAAACAACAACAAACTCAACATTGAAAAACACCAACAAGTTCAACAATAACCTCAACATTGAAAAACAACAACAACCTCAACATTGAAAAACACCAACAAATTCAACAACAACCTCAACATTGTAAAACACCAACAAATTCAACAACAACTTCAACATTGAAAAACAACAACAAACTCAACATTGAAAAACACCAACAAATTCAACAACAAATTCAACATTGAAATAAACCAACAAATTCAACAACAACCTCGACATTGAAAAACACCAACAAATTCAACAACAACCTCAACATTGAAAAACACCAACAAATTCAACAACAACCTCAACATTGAAAAACACCAACAAATTCAACAACAACCTCAACATTGAAAAACAACAACAACCTCAACATTGAAAAACACCAACAAATTCAACAATAACCTCAACATTGAAAAACAACAACAACCTCAACATTGAAAAACACCAATAAATTCAACAACAACCTCAACATTGAAACACACCAACAAATTCAACAACAACTTCAACATTGAAAAAAACCAACAAATTCAACAACAACCTCGACATTGAAAAACACCAACAAATTCAACAACAACCTCAACATAGAATAACACCAACAAATTCAACAACAACCTCAACATTGAAAAACACCAACAAATTGAACAACAACCTCAACATTGAAAAACACAAACAAATTTAACAACAACCTCAATATTGAAAAACAACAACAACCATAACATTGAAAAACACCAACAAATTCAACAACAACCTCAACATTGAAAAACAACAACAACCTCAACAATGAAAAACACCAACAAATTCAACAATAAGCTCAACAATGAAAAACAAGAACAACCTCAACATTGAAAAACACCAACAAATTCAACATCAACCTCAACATTGAAAAACACCAACAAATTCAACAACAAACACGACATTGAAAAACACCAACATATTCAACAACAACCTCAACATTGAAAAATAACAACAACCTCAAGATTGAAAAAACCAACAAATTCAACAACAACCTCAACATTGAAAAACGCCAACAAATTCAACAACAACCTCAACATTGAAAAACAACAACAACCTCAACATTGAAAAACACCAACAAATTCAACAATAACCTCAACATTGAAAAACAACAACAACCTCAACATTGAAAAACACCAACAAATTCAACAACAACCACAAAATTGAAAAACACCAACAAATTCAACAACAACCTCAACATTGAAAAACAACAACAACCTCAACATTGAATAACACCAACAAATTCAACAACAACCTCAACATTGAAAAACAACAACAACCGCAACATTGAAAAACACCAACAAATTCAACAATAACCTCAACATTGAAAAACAACAACAACCTCAACATTGAAAAACACCAACAAATTCAACAACAACCTCAACATTGAAAAACACCAACAAATTCAACAACAACCTCAACATTGAAAAACAACAACAACCTCAACATTGAAAAACACCAACAAATTCAACAACAACCTCAACATTGAAAAACAGCAATAACCTCAACATTGAAAAACACCAACAAATTCAACAACAACCTCAACATTGAAAAACACCAAAAAATTCAACAACAACCTCAGCATTGAAAAACAACAACAAGCTCAACATTGAAAAACACCAACAAATTCAACAACAACCTCAACATTGAAAAACAACAACAACCTCAACATTGAAAAACACCATCAAATTCAACAACAACTTCAACATTGAAAAACACCAACAAATTCAACAACAACCTCGAAATTGAAAAACACCAACAAATTCAACAACAACCTCAACATTGAAAAACAACAACAACCTCAACATTGAAAAACACCAACAAATTCAACAACAAACTCAACATTGAAAAACAACAACAACCTCAACATTGAAAAACGGCAACAAATTCAACAACAACCTCAACATTTAAAAACACCAACAAATTCAACAACACAACATTGAAAAACAACCACAATCTCAACATTGAAAAACATCATGAAATTCAACAACAACCTCAACATTGAAAAACAACAACAACCTCAACATTGAAAAATACCAACAAATTCAACAAAAACCTCAACATTGAAAACACCAAAAAATTCAACAACAGCCTCAACATTTAAAAACGCCAAAAAATTCAACAACAACCTCAACATTGAAAAACACCAATAAATTCCACAACAACCTCAACATTGAAAAACAAGAACCTCAACATTGAAAAACGCCAACAAATTCAACAACAACCTCAACATTGAAAAACACCAACAAATTCAACAACAACCTCAACATTGAAAAACAACAACCTCACATTGAAAAACACCAACAAATTCAACAACAACCCCGACATTGAAACACACCAACAAATTCAACAACAACCTCAACTTTGAAAAACAACAACAATCTCATCATGGAAAAACAACAACAAATTCAACAACGACCTCAACATTGAAAAACAACAACATATTCAACAACAACCTCAACATTGAAAAATAACAACAACCTCAAGATTGAAAAAAACAACAAATTCAACAACAACCTCAACATTGAAAAACGCCAACAAATTCAACAACAACCTCAACATTGAAAAACAACAACAACCTCAACATTGAAAAACACCAACAAATTCAACAATAACCTCAACATTGAAAAACAAGAACAACCTCAACATTGAAAAACACCAACAAATTCAACAACAACCACAAAATTGAAAAACACCAACAAATTCAACAACAACCTCAACATTGAAAAACAACAACAACCTCAACATTGAATAACACCAACAAATTCAACAACAACCTCAACATTGAAAAACAACAACAACCTCAACATTGAAAAACACCAACAAATTCAACAATAACCTCAACATTGAAAAACAACAACAACCTCAACATTGAAAAACACCAACAAATTCAACAACAACCTCAACATTGAAAAACACCAACAAATTCAACAACAACCTCAACATTGAAAAACAACAACAACCTCAACATTGAAAAACACCAACAAATTCAACAACAACCTCAACATTGAAAAACAACAATAACCTCAACATTGAAAAACACCAACAAATTCAACAACAACCTCGAAATTGAAAAACACCAACAAATTCAACAACAACCTCAACATTGAAAAACAACAACAACCTCAACATTGAAAAACACCAACAAATTCAACAACAACCTCAACATTGAAAAACAACAACAACCTCAACATTGAAAAACACCAACAAATTCAACAGCAACCTCAACATTTAAAAACACCAACAAATTCAACAACACAACATTGAAAAACAACAACAATCTCAACATTGAAAAATACCAACAAATTCAACAACAACCTCAACATTGAAAAACAGCAACAACCTCAACCTTCAAAAACACCAACAAATTCAACAACAACTTCAACATTGAAAAACACCAACAAATTCAACAACAACCTCGCCATTGAAAAACATCATGAAATTCAACAACAACCTTAACATTGAAAAACAACAACAACCTCAACATTGAAAAACACCAACAAATTCAACAAAAACCTCAACATTGAAAACACCAAAAAATTCAACAACAGCCTCAACATTTAAAAACGCCAACAAATTCAACAACAACCTCAACATTGAAAAACACCAATAAATTCAACAACAACCTCGACATTGAAAAACAACAACCTCAACATTGAAAAACGCCAACAAATTCAACAACAACCTCAACATTGAAAAACACCAATAAATTCAACAACAACCTCAACATTGAAAAACAACAACCTCAACATTGAAAAACGCCAACAAATTCAACAACAACCTCAACATTGAAAAACACCAACAAATTCAACAACAACCTCAACATTGAAAAACAACAACCTCAACATTGAAAAACACCAACAAATTCAACAACAACCCCGACATTGAAACACACCAACAAATTCAACAACAACCTCAACTTTGAAAAACAACAACAATCTCATCATGGAAAAACAACAACAAATTCAACAACGACCTCAACATTGAAAAACAACAACATCCTCAAAATTGAAAAACACCAACAAATTCAAGAACAACCTCAACATTTAAAAACAACAACAACCTCAACATTGAAAAACACCAACAAATTCAACAACGACCTCAACATTGAAAAACACCAACAAATTCAACAACAACCTCAACATTGAAAAACACCAACAAACTCAACAACAACCTCAACATTGAAAAACACCAACAAATTCAACAACAAACTCAACATGCAAAAACACCAACAAATTCAACCACAACCTCAACATTCAAAAACAACAACAACCTCAACATTGAAAAACAACAACAACCTCAACATAGAAAAACACCAACAAATTCAACAAAAACCTCAACATTGAAAAACACCAACAAATTCAACAACAACCTCAACTTTGAAAAACAATAACAACCTCAAGATTGAAAAACACCCACAAATTCAACAACAACCTCAGCATTGAAAAACAACAACAACTCAACATTGAAAATCACCAACAAATTCAACAACAACCTCAAAATTGAAAAACACCAACAAATTCAACAACAACCTCAAGATTGAAAAACAACAACAAACTCAACATTGAAAAACACCAACAAGTTCAACAATAACCTCAACATTGAAAAACAACAACAACCTCAACATTGAAAAACACCAACAAATTCAACAACAACCTCAACAGTGTAAAACACCAACAAATTCAACAACAACTTCAACATTGAAAAACAACAACAAACTCAACATTGAAAAACACCAACAAATTCAACAACAAATTCAACATTGAAATAAACCAACAAATTCAACAACAACCTCGACATTGAAAAACACCAACAAATTCAACAACAACCTCAACATTGAAAAACACCAACAAATTCAACAACAACCTCAACATTGAAAAACACCAACAAATTCAACAACAACCTCAACATTGAAAAACAACAACAACCTCAACATTGAAAAACACCAACAAATTCAACAATAACCTCAACGTTGAAAAACAACAACAACCTCAACATTGAAAAACACCAACAAATTCAACAACAACCTCAACATTGAAAAACACCAACAAATTCAACAACAACCTCAACTTTGAAAAACAACAACAAACTCAACATTGAAAAACACCAACAAATTCAACAACAACTTCAACATTGAAAAAAACCAACAAATTCAACAACAACCTCGACATTGAAAAACACCAACAAATTCAACAACAACCTCAACATTGAAAAACACCAACAAATTCAACAACAACCTCAACATTGAAAAACACCAACAAATTGAACAACAACCTCAACATTGAAAAACACAATCAAATTTAACAACAACCTCAATATTGAAAAACAACAACAACCATAACATTGAAAAACACCAACAAATTCAACAACAACCTCAACATTGAAAAACAACAACAACCTCAACAATGAAAAACACCAACAAATTCAACAATAAGCTCAACAATGAAAAACAAGAACTACCTCAACATTGAAAAACACCAACAAATTCAACAACAACCTCAACATTGAAAAACACCAACAAATTCAGCAACAAACACGACATTGAAAAACACCAACATATTCAACAACAACCTCAACATTGAAAAATAACAACAACCTCAAGATTGAAAAAACCAACAAATTCAACAACAACCTCAACATTGAAAAACGCCAACAAATTCAACAACAACCTCAACATTGAAAAACAACAACAACCTCAACATTGAAAAACACCAACAAATTCAACAATAACCTCAACATTGAAAAACAACAACAACCTCAACATTGAAAAACACCAACAAACTCAACAACAACCACAAAATTGAAAAACACCAACAAATTCAACAACAACCTCAACATTGAAAAACAACAACAACCTCAACATTGAATAACACCAACAAATTCAACAACAACCTCAACATTGAAAAACAACAACAACCGCAACATTGAAAAACACCAACAAATTCAACAATAACCTCAACATTGAAAAACAACAACAACCTCAACATTGAAAAACACCAACAAATTCAACAACAACCTCAACATTGAAAAACACCAACAAATTCAACAACAACCTCAACATTGAAAAACAACAACAACCTCAACATTGAAAAACACCAACAAATTCAACAACAACCTCAACATTGAAAAACAGCAATAACCTCAACATTGAAAAACACCAACAAATTCAACAACAACCTCAACATTGAAAAACACCAAAAAATTCAACAACAACCTCAGCATTGAAAAACAACAACAACCTCAACATTGAAAAACACCAACAAATTCAACAACAACCTCAACATTGAAAAACAACAACAACCTCAACATTGAAAAACACCATCAAATTCAACAACAACTTCAACATTGAAAAACACCAACAAATTCAACAACAACCTCGAAATTGAAAAACACCAACAAATTCAACAACAACCTCAACATTGAAAAACAACAACAACCTCAACATTGAAAAACACCAACAAATTCAACAACAACCTCAACATTGAAAAACAACAACAACCTCAACATTGAAAAACGGCAACAAATTCAACAACAACCTCAACATTTAAAAACACCAACAAATTCAACAACACAACATTGAAAAACAACAACAATCTCAACATTGAAAAACATCATGAAATTCAACAACAACCTCAACATTGAAAAACAACAACAACCTCAACATTGAAAAACACCAACAAATTCAACAAAAACCTCAACATTGAAAACACCAAAAAATTCAACAACAGCCTCAACATTTAAAAACGCCAAAAAATTCAACAACAACCTCAACATTGAAAAACACCAATAAATTCCACAACAACCTCAACATTGAAAAACAAGAACCTCAACATTGAAAAACGCCAACAAATTCAACAACAACCTCAACATTGAAAAACACCAACAAATTCAACAACAACCTCAACATTGAAAAACAACAACCTCAACATTGAAAAACACCAACAAATTCAACAACAACCCCGACATTGAAACACACCAACAAATTCAACAACAACCTCAACTTTGAAAAACAACAACAATCTCATCATGGAAAAACAACAACAAATTCAACAACGACCTCAACATTGAAAAACAACAACATATTCAACAACAACCTCAACATTGAAAAATAACAACAACCTCAAGATTGAAAAAAACAACAAATTCAACAACAACCTCAACATTGAAAAACGCCAACAAATTCAACAACAACCTCAACATTGAAAAACAACAACAACCTCAACATTGAAAAACACCAACAAATTCAACAATAACCTCAACATTGAAAAACAACAACAACCTCAACATTGAAAAACACCAACAAATTCAACAACAACCACAAAATTGAAAAACACCAACAAATTCAACAACAACCTCAACATTGAAAAACAACAACAACCTCAACATTGAATAACACCAACAAATTCAACAACAACCTCAACATTGAAAAACAACAACAACCTCAACATTGAAAAACACCAACAAATTCAACAATAACCTCAACATTGAAAAACAACAACAACCTCAACATTGAAAAACACCAACAAATTCAACAACAACCTCAACATTGAAAAACACCAACAAATTCAACAACAACCTCAGCATTGAAAAACAACAACATCCTCAACATTGAAAAACACCAACAAATTCAACAACAACCTCAACATTGAAAAACAACAATAACCTCAACATTGAAAAACACCAACAAATTCAACAACAACCTCGAAATTGAAAAACACCAACAAATTCAACAACAACCTCAACATTGAAAAACAACAACAACCTCAACATTGAAAAACACCAACAAATTCAACAACAACCTCAACATTGAAAAACAACAACAACCTCAACATTGAAAAACACCAACAAATTCAACAACAACCTCAACATTTAAAAACACCAACAAATTCAACAACACAACATTGAAAATCAACAACAATCTCAACATTGAAAAATACCAACAAATTCAACAACAACCTCAACATTGAAAAACAGCAACAACCTCAACCTTCAAAAACACCAACAAATTCAACAACAACTTCAACATTGAAAAACACCAACAAATTCAACAACAACCTCGCCATTGAAAAACATCATGAAATTCAACAACAACCTCAACATTGAAAAACAACAACAACCTCAACATTGAAAACCACCAACAAATTCAACAAAAACCTCAACATTGAAAACACCAAAAAATTCAACAACAGCCTCAACATTTAAAAACGCCAACAAATTCAACAACAACCTCAACATTGAAAAACACCAATAAATTCAACAACAACCTCGACATTGAAAAACAACAACCTCAACATTGAAAAACGCCAACAAATTCAACAACAACCTCAACATTGAAAAACACCAATAAATTCAACAACAACCTCAACATTGAAAAACAACAACCTCAACATTGAAAAACGCCAACAAATTCAACAACAACCTCAACATTGAAAAACACCAACAAATTCAACAACAACCTCAACATTGAAAAACAACAACCTCAACATTGAAAAACACCAACAAATTCAACAACAACCCCGACATTGAAACACACCAACAAATTCAACAACAACCTCAACTTTGAAAAACAACAACAATCTCATCATGGAAAAACAACAACAAATTCAACAACGACCTCAACATTGAAAAACAACAACATCCTCAAAATTGAAAAAGACCAACAAATTCAAGAACAACCTCAACATTTAAAAACAACAACAACCTCAACATTGAAAAACACCAACAAATTCAACAACGACCTCAACATTGAAAAACACCAACAAATTCAACAACAACCTCAACATTGAAAAACACCAACAAAGTCAACAACAACCGCAACATTGAAAAACAAGAACAACCTCAACATTGAAAAACACCAACAAATTCAACAACAACCTCAACATTGAAAAACACCATGAAATTCAACAACAACCTCAACATTGAAAAACAACAACAACCTCAACATTGAAAAACACCAACAAATTCAACAACAAACTCAACATTCAAAAACACCAACAAATTCAACAACAACCTCAACTTTGAAAAACAACAACAACCTCAACATTGAAAAACACCAACAAATACAAAAACAACCTCAACATTGAAAAACAACAACAACCTCAACATTGAAAAACAACAACAACCTCAACATAGAAAAACACCAACAAATTCAACAAAAACCTCAACATTGAAAAACACCAACAAATTCAACAACAACCTCAACATTGTAAAACACCAACAAATTCAACAACAACTTCAACATTGAAAAACAACAACAAACTCAACATTGAAAAACACCAACAAATTCAACAACAACTTCAACATTGAAAAAAACCAACAAATTCAACAACAACCTCGACATTGAAAAACACCAACAAATTCAACAACAACCTCAACATTGAAAAACACCAACAAATTCAACAACAACCTCAACATTGAAAAACACCAACAAATTCAACAACAACCTCAACATTGAAAAACAACAACAACCTCAACATTGAAAAACACCAACAAATTCAACAACAACCTCAACATTTAAAAACACCAACAAATTCAACAACACAACATTGAAAAACAACAACAATCTCAACATTGAAAAATACCAACAAATTCAACAACAACTTCAACATTGAAAAACACCAACAAATTCAACAACAACCTCGACATTGAAAAACACCATGAAATTCAACAACAACCTCAACATTGAAAAACAACAACAATCTCAACATTGAAAAACACCAACAAATTCAACAAAAACCTCAACATTGAAAACACCAAAAAATTCAACAACAGCCTCAACATTGAAAAACGCCAACAAATTCAACAACAACCTCAACATTGAAAAACACCAATAAATTCAACAACAACCTCAACATTGAAAAACAACAACCTCAACATTGAAAAACGCCAACAAATTCAACAACAACCTCAACATTGAAAAACACCAACAAATTCAACAACAACCTCAACATTGAAAAACAACAACCTCAACAGTGAAAAACACCAACAAATTCAACAACAACCCCGACATTGAAACACACCAACAAATTCAACAACAACCTCAACTTTGAAAAACAACAACAATCTCATCATGGAAAAACAACAACAAATTCAACAACGACCTCAACATTGAAAAACAACAACATCCTCAAAATTGAAAAACACCAACAAATTCAAGAACAACCTCAACATTTAAAAACAACAACAACCTCAACATTGAAAAACACCAACAAATTCAACAACGACCTCAACATTGAAAAACACCAACAAATTCAACAACAACCTCAACATTGAAAAACACCAACAAACTCAACAACAACCGCAACATTGAAAAACAACAACAACCTCAACATTGAAAAACACCAACAAATTCAACAACAACCTCAACTTTGAAAAACACCATGAAATTCAACAACAACCTCAACATTGAAAAACAACAACAACCTCAACATTGAAAAACACCAACAAATTCAACAAAAACCTAAACATTGAAAACACCAACAAATTCAACAACAACCTCAACATTTAAAAACGCCAACAAATTCAACAACAACCTCAACATTGAAAAACACCAACAAATTCAACAACAACCTCAAAATTGAAAAACAACAACCTCAACATTGAAAAACGCCAACAAATTCAACAACAACCTCAACTTTGAAAAACAACAACAAACTCAACATTGAAAAACACCAACAAATTCAACAACAACTTCAACATTGAAAAAAACCAACAAATTCAACAACAACCTCGACATTGAAAAACACCAACAAATTCAACAACAACCTCAACATTGAAAAACACCAACAAATTCAACAACAACCTCAACATTGAAAAACACCAACAAATTGAACAACAACCTCATCATTGAAAAACACAATCAAATTTAACAACAACCTCAATATTGAAAAACAACAACAACCATAACATTGAAAAACACCAACAAATTCAACAACAACCTCAACATTGAAAAACAACAACAACCTCAACAATGAAAAACACCAACAAATTCAACAATAAGCTCAACAATGAAAAACAAGAACAACCTCAACATTGAAAAACACCAACAAATTCAACAACAACCTCAACATTGAAAAACACCAACAAATTCAACAACAAACACGACATTGAAAAACACCAACATATTCAACAACAACCTCAACATTGAAAAATAACAACAACCTCAAGATTGAAAAAACCAACAAATTCAACAACAACCTCAACATTGAAAAACGCCAACAAATTCAACAACAACCTCAACATTGAAAAACAACAACAACCTCAACATTGAAAAACACCAACAAATTCAACAATAACCTCAACATTGAAAAAGAACAACAACCTCAACATTGAAAAACACCAACAAATTCAACAACAACCACAAAATTGAAAAACACCAACAAATTCAACAACAACCTCAACATTGAAAAACAACAACAACCTCAACATTGAATAACACCAACAAATTCAACAATAACCTCAACATTGAAAAACAACAACAACCTCAACATTGAAAAACACCAACAAATTCAACAACAACCTCAACATTGAAAAACACCAACAAATTCAACAACAACCTCAACATTGAAAAACAACAACAACCTCAACATTGAAAAACACCAACAAATTCAACAACAACCTCAACATTGAAAAACAGCAATAACCTCAACATTGAAAAACACCAACAAATTCAACAACAACCTCAACATTGAAAAACACCAAAAAATTCAACAACAACCTCAGCATTGAAAAACAACAACAACCTCAACATTGAAAAACACCAACAAATTCAACAACAACCTCAACATTGAAAAACAACAACAACCTCAACATTGAAAAACACCATCAAATTCAACAACAACTTCAACATTGAAAAACACCAACAAATTCAACAACAACCTCGAAATTGAAAAAACACCAACAAATTCAACAACAACCTCAACATTGAAAAACAACAACAACCTCAACATTGAAAAACACCAACAAATTCAACAACAACCTCAACATTGAAAAACAACAACAACCTCAACATTGAAAAACGGCAACAAATTCAACAACAACCTCAACATTTAAAAACACCAACAAATTCAACAACACAACATTGAAAAACAACAACAATCTCAACATTGAAAAACATCATGAAATTCAACAACAACCTCAACATTGAAAAACAACAACAACCTCAACATTGAAAAACACCAACAAATTCAACAATAACCTCAACATTGAAAAAGAACAACAACCTCAACATTGAAAAACACCAACAAATTCAACAACAACCACAAAATTGAAAAACACCAACAAATTCAACAACAACCTCAACATTGAAAAACAACAACAACCTCAACATTGAATAACACCAACAAATTCAACAATAACCTCAACATTGAAAAACAACAACAACCTCAACATTGAAAAACACCAACAAATTCAACAACAACCTCAACATTGAAAAACACCAACAAATTCAACAACAACCTCAACATTGAAAAACAACAACAACCTCAACATTGAAAAACACCAACAAATTCAACAACAACCTCAACATTGAAAAACAGCAATAACCTCAACATTGAAAAACACCAACAAATTCAACAACAACCTCAACATTGAAAAACACCAAAAAATTCAACAACAACCTCAGCATTGAAAAACAACAACAACCTCAACATTGAAAAACACCAACAAATTCAACAACAACCTCAACATTGAAAAACAACAACAACCTCAACATTGAAAAACACCATCAAATTCAACAACAACTTCAACATTGAAAAACACCAACAAATTCAACAACAACCTCGAAATTGAAAAAACACCAACAAATTCAACAACAACCTCAACATTGAAAAACAACAACAACCTCAACATTGAAAAACACCAACAAATTCAACAACAACCTCAACATTGAAAAACAACAACAACCTCAACATTGAAAAACGGCAACAAATTCAACAACAACCTCAACATTTAAAAACACCAACAAATTCAACAACACAACATTGAAAAACAACAACAATCTCAACATTGAAAAACATCATGAAATTCAACAACAACCTCAACATTGAAAAACAACAACAACCTCAACATTGAAAAACACCAACAAATTCAACAAAAACCTCAACATTGAAAACACCAAAAAATTCAACAACAGCCTCAACATTTAAAAACGCCAAAAAATTCAACAACAACCTCAACATTGAAAAACACCAATAAATTCCACAACAACCTCAACATTGAAAAACAAGAACCTCAACATTGAAAAACGCCAACAAATTCAACAACAACCTCAACATTGAAAAACACCAACAAATTCAACAACAACCTCAACATTGAAAAACAACAACCTCAACATTGAAAAACACCAACAAATTCAACAACAACCCCGACATTGAAACACACCAACAAATTCAACAACAACCTCAACTTTGAAAAACAACAACAATCTCATCATGGAAAAACAACAACAAATTCAACAACGACCTCAACATTGAAAAACAACAACATATTCAACAACAACCTCAACATTGAAAAATAACAACAACCTCAAGATTGAAAAAAACAACAAATTCAACAACAACCTCAACATTGAAAAACGCCAACAAATTCAACAACAACCTCAACATTGAAAAACAACAACAACCTCAACATTGAAAAACACCAACAAATTCAACAATAACCTCAACATTGAAAAACAACAACAACCTCAACATTGAAAAACACCAACAAATTCAACAACAACCACAAAATTGAAAAAGACCAACAAATTCAACAACAACCTCAACATTGAAAAACAACAACAACCTCAACATTGAATAACACCAACAAATTCAACAACAACCTCAACATTGAAAAACAACAACAACCTCAACATTGAAAAACACCAACAAATTCAACAATAACCTCAACATTGAAAAACAACAACAACCTCAACATTGAAAAACACCAACAAATTCAACAACAACCTCAACATTGAAAAACACCAACAAATTCAACAACAACCTCAACATTGAAAAACAACAACAACCTCAACATTGAAAAACACCAACAAATTCAACAACAACCTCAACATTGAAAAACAACAATAACCTCAACATTGAAAAACACCAACAAATTCAACAACAACCTCAAAATTGAAAAAAACCAAAAAATTCAACAACAACCTCAGCATTGAAAAACAACAACAACCTCAACATTGAAAAACACCAACAAATTCAACAACAACCTCAACATTGAAAAACAACAACAACCTCAACATTGAAAAACTCCAACAAATTCAACAACAACTTCAACATTGAAAAACACCAACAAATTCAACAACAACCTCGAAATTGAAAAACACCAACAAATTCAACAACAACCTCAACATTGAAAAACAACAACAACCTCAACATTGAAAAACACCAACAAATTCAACAACAACCTCAACATTGAAAAACAACAACAACCTCAACATTGAAAAACACCAACAAATTCAACAACAACCTCAACATTTAAAAACACCAACAAATTCAACAACACAACATTGAAAAACAACAACAATCTCAACATTGAAAAATACCAACAAATTCAACAACAACCTCAACATTGAAAAACAGCAACAACCTCAACATTCAAAAACACCAAGAAATTCAACAACAACTTCAACATTGAAAAACACCAACAAATTCAACAACAACCTCGCCATTGAAAAACATCATGAAATTCAACAACAACCTCAACATTGAAAAACAACAACAACCTCAACATTGAAAAACACCAACAAATTCAACAAAAGCCTCAACATTTAAAAACGCCAACAAATTCAACAACAACCTCAACATTGAAAAACACCAATAAATTCAACAACAACCTCGACATTGAAAAACAACAACCTTAACATTGAAAAACGCCAACAAATTCAACAACAACCTCAACATTGAAAAACACCAATAAATTCAACAACAACCTCAACATTGAAAAACAACAACCTCAACATTGAAAAACGCCAACAAATTCAACAACAACCTCAACATTGAAAAACACCAACAAATTCAACAACAACCTCAACATTGAAAAACAACAACCTCAACATTGAAAAACATCAACAAATTCAACAACAACCCCGACATTGAAACACACCAACAAATTCAACAACAACCTCAACTTTGAAAAACAACAACAATCTCATCATGGAAAAACAACAACAAATTCAACAACGACCTCAACATTGAAAAACAACAACATCCTCAAAATTGAAAAACACCAACAAATTCAAGAACAACCTCAACATTTAAAAACAACAACAACCTCAACATTGAAAAACACCAACAAATTCAACAACGACCTCAACATTGAAAAACACCAACAAATTCAACAACAACCTCAACATTGAAAAACACCAACAAACTCAACAACAACCGCAACATTGAAAAACAAGAACAACCTCAACATTGAAAAACACCATCAAATTCAACAACAACTTCAACATTGAAAAACACCAACAAATTCAACAACAACCTCGAAATTGAAAAAACACCAACAAATTCAACAACAACCTCAACATTGAAAAACAACAACAACCTCAACATTGAAAAACACCAACAAATTCAACAACAACCTCAACATTGAAAAACAACAACAACCTCAACATTGAAAAACGGCAACAAATTCAACAACAACCTCAACATTTAAAAACACCAACAAATTCAACAACACAACATTGAAAAACAACAACAATCTCAACATTGAAAAACATCATGAAATTCAACAACAACCTCAACATTGAAAAACAACAACAACCTCAACATTGAAAAACACCAACAAATTCAACAAAAACCTCAACATTGAAAACACCAAAAAATTCAACAACAGCCTCAACATTTAAAAACGCCAAAAAATTCAACAACAACCTCAACATTGAAAAACACCAATAAATTCCACAACAACCTCAACATTGAAAAACAAGAACCTCAACATTGAAAAACGCCAACAAATTCAACAACAACCTCAACATTGAAAAACACCAACAAATTCAACAACAACCTCAACATTGAAAAACAACAACCTCAACATTGAAAAACACCAACAAATTCAACAACAACCCCGACATTGAAACACACCAACAAATTCAACAACAACCTCAACTTTGAAAAACAACAACAATCTCATCATGGAAAAACAACAACAAATTCAACAACGACCTCAACATTGAAAAACAACAACATATTCAACAACAACCTCAACATTGAAAAATAACAACAACCTCAAGATTGAAAAAAACAACAAATTCAACAACAACCTCAACATTGAAAAACGCCAACAAATTCAACAACAACCTCAACATTGAAAAACAACAACAACCTCAACATTGAAAAACACCAACAAATTCAACAATAACCTCAACATTGAAAAACAACAACAACCTCAACATTGAAAAACACCAACAAATTCAACAACAACCACAAAATTGAAAAAGACCAACAAATTCAACAACAACCTCAACATTGAAAAACAACAACAACCTCAACATTGAATAACACCAACAAATTCAACAACAACCTCAACATTGAAAAACAACAACAACCTCAACATTGAAAAACACCAACAAATTCAACAATAACCTCAACATTGAAAAACAACAACAACCTCAACATTGAAAAACACCAACAAATTCAACAACAACCTCAACATTGAAAAACACCAACAAATTCAACAACAACCTCAACATTGAAAAACAACAACAACCTCAACATTGAAAAACACCAACAAATTCAACAACAACCTCAACATTGAAAAACAACAATAACCTCAACATTGAAAAACACCAACAAATTCAACAACAACCTCAAAATTGAAAAAAACCAAAAAATTCAACAACAACCTCAGCATTGAAAAACAACAACAACCTCAACATTGAAAAACACCAACAAATTCAACAACAACCTCAACATTGAAAAACAACAACAACCTCAACATTGAAAAACTCCAACAAATTCAACAACAACTTCAACATTGAAAAACACCAACAAATTCAACAACAACCTCGAAATTGAAAAACACCAACAAATTCAACAACAACCTCAACATTGAAAAACAACAACAACCTCAACATTGAAAAACACCAACAAATTCAACAACAACCTCAACATTGAAAAACAACAACAACCTCAACATTGAAAAACACCAACAAATTCAACAACAACCTCAACATTTAAAAACACCAACAAATTCAACAACACAACATTGAAAAACAACAACAATCTCAACATTGAAAAATACCAACAAATTCAACAACAACCTCAACATTGAAAAACAGCAACAACCTCAACATTCAAAAACACCAAGAAATTCAACAACAACTTCAACATTGAAAAACACCAACAAATTCAACAACAACCTCGCCATTGAAAAACATCATGAAATTCAACAACAACCTCAACATTGAAAAACAACAACAACCTTAACATTGAAAAACACCAACAAATTCAACAAAAGCCTCAACATTTAAAAACGCCAACAAATTCAACAACAACCTCAACATTGAAAAACACCAATAAATTCAACAACAACCTCGACATTGAAAAACAACAACCTCAACATTGAAAAACGCCAACAAATTCAACAACAACCTCAACATTGAAAAACACCAATAAATTCAACAACAACCTCAACATTGAAAAACAACAACCTCAACATTGAAAAACGCCAACAAATTCAACAACAACCTCAACATTGAAAAACACCAACAAATTCAACAACAACCTCAACATTGAAAAACAACAACCTCAACATTGAAAAACATCAACAAATTCAACAACAACCCCGACATTGAAACACACCAACAAATTCAACAACAACCTCAACTTTGAAAAACAACAACAATCTCATCATGGAAAAACAACAACAAATTCAACAACGACCTCAACATTGAAAAACAACAACATCCTCAAAATTGAAAAACACCAACAAATTCAAGAACAACCTCAACATTTAAAAACAACAACAACCTCAACATTGAAAAACACCAACAAATTCAACAACGACCTCAACATTGAAAAACACCAACAAATTCAACAACAACCTCAACATTGAAAAACACCAACAAACTCAACAACAACCGCAACATTGAAAAACAAGAACAACCTCAACATTGAAAAACACCAACAAATTCAACAACAACCTCAACATTGAAAAACACCATGAAATTCAACAACAACCTCAAAATTGAAAAACAACAACAACCTCAACATTGAAAAACACCAACAAATTCAACAACAAACTCAACATTCAAAAACACCAACAAATTCAACAACAACCTCAACTTTGAAAAACAACAACAACCTCAACATTGAAAAACACCAACAAATACAAAAACAACCTCAACATTGAAAAACAACAACAACCTCAACATTGAAAAACAACAACAACCTCAACATAGAAAAACACCAACAAATTCAACAAAAACCTCAACATTGAAAAACACCAACAAATTCAACAACAACCTCAACATTGTAAAACACCAACAAATTCAACAACAACTTCAACATTGAAAAACAACAACAAACTCAACATTGAAAAACACCAACAAATTCAACAACAACTTCAACATTGAAAAAAACCAACAAATTCAACAAAAACCTCGACATTGAAAAACACCAACAAATTCAACAACAACCTCAACATTGAAAAACACCAACAAATTCAACAACAACCTCAACATTGAAAAACACCAACAAATTCAACAACAACCTCAACATTGAAAAACAACAACAACCTCAACATTGAAAAACACCAACAAATTCAACAACAACCTCAACATTTAAAAACACCAACAAATTCAACAACACAACATTGAAAAACAACAACAATCTCAACATTGAAAAATACCAACAAATTCAACAACAACTTCAACATTGAAAAACACCAACAAATTCAACAACAACCTCGCCATTGAAAAACACCATGAAATTCAACAACAACCTCAACATTGAAAAACAACAACAACCTCAACATTGAAAAACACCAACAAATTCAACAAAAACCTCAACATTGAAAACACCAAAAAATTCAACAACAGCCTCAACATTGAAAAACGCCAACAAATTCAACAACAACCTCAACATTGAAAAACACCAATAAATTCAACAACAACCTCAACATTGAAAAACAACAACCTCAACATTGAAAAACGCCAACAAATTCAACAACAACCTCAACATTGAAAAACACCAACAAATTCAACAACAACGTCAACATTGAAAAACAACAACCTCAACATTGAAAAACACCAACAAATTCAACAACAACCCCGACATTGAAACACACCAACAAATTCAACAACAACCTCAACTTTGAAAAACAACAACAATCTCATCATGGAAAAACAACAACAAATTCAACAACGACCTCAACATTGAAAAACAACAACATCCTCAAAATTGAAAAACACCAACAAATTCAAGAACAACCTCAACATTTAAAAACAACAACAACCTCAACATTGAAAAACACCAACAAATTCAACAACGACCTCAACATTGAAAAACACCAACAAATTCAACAACAACCTCAACATTGAAAAACACCAACAAACTCAACAACAACCGCAACATTGAAAAACAACAACAACCTCAACATTGAAAAACACCAACAATTTCAACGCAACCTCAACATTGAAAAACACCATGAAATTCAACAACAACCTCAACATTGAAAAACAACAACAACATCAACATTGAAAAACACCAACAAATTCAACAAAAACCTCAACATTGAAAACACCAACAAATTCAACAACAACCTCAACATTTAAAAACGCCAACAAATTCAACAACAACCTCAACATTGAAAAACACCAACAAATTCAACAACAACCTCAAAATTGAAAAACAACAACCTCAACATTGAAAAACGCCAACAAATTCAACAACAACCTCAACATTGAAAAACACCAACAAATTCAACAACAACCTCAACATTGAAAAAAAACAACAACCTCAACATTGAAAAACACCAACAAATTCAACAACAACCCCCACATTGAAACATACCAACAAATTCAACAACAAACTCAACATTCAAAAACACCAACAAATTCAACAACAACCTCAACTTTGAAAAACAACAACAACCTCAACATTGAAAACACCAACAAATTCAACAACAATCGCAACATTGAAAAACAACAACAACCTCAACATTGAAAAACACCAACAAATTCAACAACAACCTCAACATTGAAAAACACCAACAAATTCAACAACAAACTCAACATTCAAAAACACCAACAAATTCAACAACAACCTCAACTTTGAAAAACAACAACAACCTCAACATTGAAAAACACCAACAAATTCAACAAGAACCTCAACATTGAAAAACAACAACAACCTCAACATTGAAAAACAACAACAACCTCAACATAGAAAAACACCAACAAATTCAACAAAAACCTCAACATTGAAAAACACCAACAAATTGAACAACAACCTCAGCATTGAAAAACAACAACAACTCAACTTTGAAAATCACCAACAAATTCAACAATAACCTCAACATTGAAAAACACCAACAAATTCAACAACAACCTCAAGATTGAAAAACAACAACAAACTCAACATTGAAAAACACCAACAAATTCAACAATAACCTCAACATTGAAAAACAACAACAACCTCAACATTGAAAAACACCAACAAATTCAACAACAACCTCAACATTGTAAAACACCAACAAATTCAACAACAACTTCAACATTGAAAAACAACAACAAACTCAACATTGAAAAACACCAACAAATTCAACAACAAATTCAACATTGAAATAAACCAACAAATTCAACAACAACCTCGACATTGAAAAACACCAACAAATTCAACAACAACCTCAACATTGAAAAACACCAACAAATTCAACAACAACCTCAACATTGAAAAACACCAACAAATTCAACAACAACCTCAACATTGAAAAACAACAACAACCTCAACATTGAAAAACACCAACAAATTCAACAATAACCTCAACATTGAAAAACAACAACAACCTCAACATTGAAAAACACCAACAAATTCAACAACAACCTCAACATTGAAAAACACCAACAAATTCAACAACAACCTCAACTATGAAAAACAACAACAAACTCAACATTGAAAAACACCAACAAATTCAACAACAACTTCAACATTGAAAAAAACCAACAAATTCAACAACAACCTCGACATTGAAAAACACCAACAAATTCAACAACAACCTCAACATTGAAAAACACCAACAAATTCAACAACAACCTCAACATTGAAAAACACCAACAAATTGAACAACAAACACGACATTGAAAAACACCAACATATTCAACAACAACCTCAACATTGAAAAACAACAACAACCTCAAGATTGAAAAAACCAACAAATTCAACAACAACCTCAACATTGAAAAACGCCAACAAATTCAACAACAACCTCAACATTGAAAAACAACAACAACCTCAACATTGAAAAACACCAACAAATTCAACAATAACCTCAACATTGAAAAACAACAACAACCTCAGCATTGAAAAACACCAACAAATTGAACAACAACCACAAAATTGAAAAACACCAAAAAATTCAACAACAACCTCAACATTGAAAAACAACAACAACCTCAACATTGAATAACACCAACAAATTCAACAACAACCTCAACATTGAAAAACAACAACAACCTCAACATTGAAAAACACCAACAAATTCAACAATAACCTCAACATTGAAAAACAACAACAACCTCAACATTGAAAAACACCAACAAATTCAACAACAACCTCAACATTGAAAAACACCAACAAATTCAACAACAACATCAACATTGAAAAACAACAACAACCTCAACATTGAAAAACACCAACAAATTCAACAACAACCTCAACATTGAAAAACAACAACAACCTCAACATTGAAAAACACCAACAAATTCAACAACAACCTCAACATTGAAAAACAACTAAAAATTCAACAACAACCTCAGCATTGAAAAACAACACCAACCTCAACATTGAAAAACACCAACAAATTCAACAACAACCTCAACATTGAAAAACAACACCAACCTCAACATTGAAAAACACCAACAAGTTCAACAACAACTTCAACATTGAAAAACACCAACAAATTCAACAACAACCTCGAAATTGAAAAACACCAACAAATTCAACAACAACCTCAACATTGAAAAACAACAACAACCTCAACATTGAAAAACACCAACAAATTCAACAACAACCTCAACATTGAAAAACAACAACAACCTCAACATTGAAAAACACCAACAAATTCAACAACAACCTCAACATTTAAAAACACCAACAAATTCAACAACACAACATTGAAAAACAACAACAATCTCAACATTGAAAAATACCGACAAATTCAACAACAACCTCAACATTGAAAAACAGCAACAACCTCAACCTTCAAAAACACCAACAAATTCAACAACAACTTCAACTTTGAAAAACACCAACAAATTCAACAACAACCTCGCCATTGAAAAACACCATGAAATTCAACAACAACCTCAACATTGAAAAACAACAACAACCTCAACATTGAAAAACACCAACATATTCAACAAAAACCTCAACATTGAAAACACCAACAAATTCAACAACAACCTCAACATTTAAAAACGCCAACAAATTCAACAACCACCTCAACATTGAAAAACACCAACAAATTCAACAACAACCTCAACATTGAAAAACAACAACCTCAACATTGAAAAACGCCAACAAATTCAACAACAACCTCAACATTGAAAAACACCAACAAATTCAACAACAACCTCAACATTGAAAAACAACAACCACAACATTGAAAAACACCAACAAATTCAACAACAACCCCGACATTGAAACACACCAACAAATTCAACAACAACCTCAACTTTGAAAAACAACAACAATCTC
Source organism: Isurus oxyrinchus (assembly GCA_026770705.1). NCBI lineage: Eukaryota > Metazoa > Chordata > Chondrichthyes > Lamniformes > Lamnidae > Isurus > Isurus oxyrinchus. The sequence continues at coordinate 1,112,955 of JANJGN010000129.1, forward strand.
ATCATGGAAAAACAACAACAAATTCAACAACGACCTCAACATTGAAAAACAACAACATCCTCAAAATTGAAAAACACCAACAAATTCAAGAACAACCTCAACATTTAAAAACAACAACAACCTCAACATTGAAAAACACCAACAAATTCAACAACGACCTCAACATTGAAAAACACCAACAAATTCAACAACAACCTCAACATTGAAAAACACCAACAAACTCAGCAACAACCGCAACATTGAAAAACAACAACAACCTCAACATTGAAAAACACCAACAAATTCAACAACAACCTCAACATTGAAAAACACCAACAAATTCAACAACAAACTCAACATTCAAAAACACCAACAAATTCAAAAACAACCTCAACTTTGAAAAACAACAACAACCTCAACATTGAAAAACAGCAACAAATTCAACAACAACCTCAACATTGAAAAACGACAACAACCTCAACATTGAAAAACAACAACAACCTCAACATAGAAAAACACCAACAAATTCAACAAAAACCTCAACATTGAAAAACACCCACAAATTCAACAACAACCTCAGCATTGAAAAACAACAACAACCTCAACATTGAAAAACACCAACAAATTCAACAACAACCTCAACTTTGAAAAACAATAACAACCTCAAGATTGAAAAACACCAACAAATTCAACAATAACCTCAACATTGAAAAACAACAACAACCTCAACATTGAAAAACACCAACAAATTCAACAACAACCTCAACATTGTAAAACACCAACAAATTCAACAACAATTTCAACATTGAAAAACAACAACAACCTCAACATTGAAAAACACCAACAAATTCAACAACAACTTCAACATTGAAAAAAAACAACAAATTCAACAACAACCTCGACTTTGAAAAACACCAACAAATTCAACAACAACCTCAACATTGAAAAAACCAACAAATTCAACAACAACCTCAACATTGAAAAACACCAACAAATTCAACAACAACCTCAACATTGAAAAACAACAACAACCTCAACATTGAAAAACACCAACAAACTCAACAATAACCTCAACATTGAAAAACAACAACAACCTCAACATTGAAAAACACCAACAAATTCAACAATAACCTCAACATTGAAAAACAACAACAACCTCAACATTGAAAAACACCAACAAATTCAACAACAACCTCAACATTGAAAAACACCAACAAATTCAACAACAACCTCAACATTGAAAAACAACAACAACCTCAACATTGAAAAACACCAACAAATTCAACAATAACCTCAACATTGAAAAACAACAACAACCTCAACATTGAAAAACACCAACCAATTCAACAATAACCTCAACATTGAAAAACAACAACAACCTCAACATTGAAAAACAACAACAACCTCAACATTGAATAACACCAACAAATTCAACAGAACCTCAACATTGAAAAACAACAACAACCTCAACATTGAAAAACACCAACAAATTTAACAATAACCTCAACATTGAAAAACAACAACAACCTCAACATTGAAAAACACCAACAAATTCAACAACAACCTCAACATTGAAAAACACCAACAAATTCAACAACAACCTCAACATTGAAAAACAACAACAACCTCAACATTGAAAAACACCAACAAATTCAACAACAACCTCAACATTGAAAAACAACAACAACCTCAACATTGAAAAACACCAACAAATTCAACAACAACCTCAACATTGAAAAACAACAAAAAATTCAACAACCTCAGCATTGAAAAACAACAACAACCTCAACATTGAAAAACACCAACAAATTCAACAACAACCTCAACATTGAAAAACAACAACAACCTCAACATTGAAAAACACCAACAAGTTCAACAACAACTTCAACTTTGAAAAACACCAACAAATTCAACAACAACCTCGAAATTGAAAAACACCAACAAATTCAACAACAACCTCAACATTGAAAAACAACAACAACCTCAACATTGAAAAACACCAACAAATTCAACAACAACCTCAACATTGAAAAACAACAACAACCTCAACATTGAAAAACACCAACAAATTCAACAACAACCTCAACATTTAAAAACACCAACAAATTCAACAACACAACATTGAAAAACAACAACAATCTCAACATTGAAAAATACCAACAAATTCAACAACAACCTCAACATTGAAAAACAGCAACAACCTCAAACTTCAAAAACACCAACAAATTCAACAACAACTTCAACATTGAAAAACACCAACAAATTCAACAACAACCTCGCCATTGAAAAACACCATGAAATTCAACAACAACCTCAACATTGAAAAACAACAACAACCTGAACTTTGAAAAACACCAACAAATTCAACAAAAACCTCAACATTGAAAACACCAACAAATTCAACAACAACCTCAACATTTAAAAACGCCAACAAATTCAACAACAACCTCAACATTGAAAAACACCAACAAATTCAACAACAACCTCAACATTGAAAAACAACAACCTCAACATTGAAAAACGCCAACAAATTCAACAACAACCTCAACATTGAAAAACACCAACAAATTCAACAACAACCTCAACATTGAAAAACAACAACCACAACATTGAAAAACACCAACAAATTCAACAACAACCCCGACATTGAAACACACCAACAAATTCAACAACAACCTCAACTTTGAAAAACAACAACAATCTCATCATGGAAAAACACCAACAAATTCAAGAACAACCTCGACATTTAAAAACAACAACAACCTCAACATTGAAAAACACCAACAAATTCAACAACGACCTCAACATTGAAAAATACCAACAAATTCAACAAAACCTCAACATTGAAAAACACCAACAAACTCAACAACAACCGCAACATTGAAAAACAACAACAACCTCAACATTGAAAAACACCAACAAATTCAACAACAACCTCAACATTGAAAAACACCAACAAATTCAACAACAAACTCAACATTCAAAAACACCAACAAATTCAAAAACAACCTCAACTTTGAAAAACAACAACAACCTCAACATTGAAAAACAGCAACAAATTCAACAACATCCTCAACATTGAAAAACAACAACAACCTCAACATTGAAAAAAACAACAACCTCAACATAGAAAAACACCAACAAATTCAACAAAAACCTCAACATTGAAAAACACCCACAAATTCAACAACAACCTCAGCATTGAAAAACAACAACAACCTCAACATTGAAAAACACCAACAAATTCAACAACAACCTCAACTTTGAAAAACAATAACAACCTCAAGATTGAAAAACACCAACAAATTCAACAATAACCTCAACATTGAAAAACAACAACAACCTCGACATTGAAAAACACCAACAAATTCAACAACAACCTCAACATTGTAAAACATCAACAAATTCAACAACAACTTCAACATTGAAAAACAACAACAACCTCAACATTGAAAAACACCAACAAATTCAACAACAACCTCAACATTGAAAAAAACCAACAAATTCAACAACAACCTCGACATTGAAAAACACCAACAAATTCAACAACAACCTCAACATTGAAAAACACCAACAAATTCAACAACAACCTCAACATTGAAAAACACCAACAAATTCAACAACAACCTCAACATTGAAAAACAACAACAACCTCAACATTGAAAAACACCAACAAATTCAACAATAACCTCAACATTGAAAAACAACAACAACCTCAACATTGAAAAACACCAACAAATTCAACAATAACCTCAACATTGAAAAACAACAACAACCTCAACATTGAAAAACACCAACAAATTCAACAACAACCTCAACATTGAAAAACACCAACAAATTCAACAACAACCTCAACTATGAAAAACAACAACAAACTCAACATTGAAAAACACCAACAAATTCAACAACAACTTCAACATTGAAAAAAACCAACAAATTCAACAACAACCTCGACATTGAAAAACACCAACAAATTCAACAACAACCTCAACATTGAAAAACACCAACAAATTGAACAACAACCTCAACATTGAAAAACACAAACAAATTTAACAACAACCTCAATATTGAAAAACAACAACAACCATAACATTGAAAAACACCAACAAATTCAACAACAACCTCAACATTGAAAAACACCAACAAATTCAACAACAACCTCAACATTGAAAAACAACAACAACCTCAACAATGAAAAACACCAACAAATTCATCAATAACCTCAACAATGAAAAACAAGAACAAGCTCAACATTGAAAAACACCAACAAATTCAACAACAACCTCGAAATTGAAAAACACCAACAAATTCAACAACAACCTCTACATTGAAAAACAACAACAACCTCAACATTGAAAAACACCAACAAATTCAACAACAGCCTCAACATTGAAAAACAACAACAACCTCAACATTGAAAAACACCAACAAATTCAACAACAACCTCGACATTGAAAAACACCAACAAATTCAACAACAACCTCAACATTGAAAAACACCAACAAATTGAACAACAACCTCAACATTGAAAAACACAAACAAATTTAACAACAACCTCAATATTGAAAAACAACAACAACCATAACATTGAAAAACACCAACAAATTCAACAACAACCTCAACATTGAAAAACACCAACAAATTCAACAACAACCTCAACATTGAAAAACAACAACAACCTCAACAATGAAAAACACCAACAAATTCATCAATAACCTCAACAATGAAAAACAAGAACAAGCTCAACATTGAAAAACACCAACAAATTCAACAATAACCTCAACATTGAAAAACAACAACAACCTCAACATTGAAAAACACAAACAAATTCAACAACAACCTCGAAATTGAAAAACACCAACAAATTCAACAACAACCTCAACATTGAAAAACAACAACAACCTCAACATTGAAAAACACCAACAAATTCAACAACAGCCTCAACATTGAAAAACAACAACAACCTCAACATTGAAAAACACCAACAAATTCAACAACAACCTCAACATTGAAAAACACCAACAAATTCAACAACAACCTCAGCATTGAAAAGCAACAACAACCTCAACATTGAAAAACACCAACAAATTCAACAACAACCTCAACATTGAAAAACAACAACAACCTCAACATTGAAAAACACCAACAAATTCAACAACAACTTCAACATTGAAAAACACCAACAAATTCAACAACAACCTCGAAATTGAAAAACACCAACAAATTCAACAACAACCTCAACATTGAATAACAACAACAACCTCAACATTGAAAAAACCAACAAATTCAACAACAACCTCAAAATTGAAAAACAACAACAACCTCAACATTGAAAAACACCAACAAATTCAACAACAACCTCAACATTGAAAAAGAACAACAAACTAAGCATTGAAAAACACCAACAAATTCAACAACAACCTCAACATTGAAAAACAACAACAACCTCGACATTGAAAAACACCAACAAATTCAACAACAACCTCAACATTGAAAAACACCAACAAATTCAACAACAACCTCAACATTTAAAAACACTAACAAATTCAACAACAACCTCGAAATTGAAAAACACCAACAAATTCAACAACAAACTCAACATTGAAAAACACCAATAAATTCAACAACAACCTCAACATTGAAAAACAACAACAACCTCAACATTGAAAAACACCAACAAATTCAACAATAACCTCAACATTGAAAAACAACAACAACCTCAACATTGAAAAGCACCAACAAATTCAACAACAACCTCAACATGGAAAAACAACAACAACCTCAACATTGAAAAACACCAACAAATTCAACAACAACCTCAACATTGAAAAACACCAACAAATTCAACAACAACCACAACATTGAAAAACAACAACAAACTCAACATTGAAAAACACCAACAAATTCAACAACAACCTCAACATTGAAAAACACCAACAAATTCAACAACAACCTCAACATTGAAAAACACCAACAAATTCAACAACAACCTCAACATTGAAAAACAACAACAACCTAAACATTGAAAAACACCAACAAATTCAACAACAACCTCAACATTGAAAAACAACATCAACCTCAACATTGAAAAACACCAACAAACTCAACAACAACCTCAACATTGAAAAACAACAACAACCTCAACATTGAAAAACACCAACAAATTCAACAACAACCTCAACATTGAAAAACACCAACAAATTCAACAACAACCTCAACATTGAAAAACACCAACAAATTCAACAACAACCTCAACATTGAAAAACAACAACAACCTCAACATTGAAAAACACCAACAAATTCAACAACAACGTCGACATTGAAAAACACCCTCAAATTCCAAATCAACCTCAACATTGAACAACACCAACAACCTCAAAATTGAAAAAACACCAACAAATTCAACAACAACCTCAACATGTAAAAACAACAACAACCTCAACTTTGAAAAACACCAACAAATTCAACAACAACCTCAACATTGAAAAACACCAACAAATTCAACAACAACCTCAACATTGAAAAACACCAACAAACTCAACAACAACCTCAACATTGAAAAACACCAACAAATTCAACAACAACTTCAACAATGAAAAACACCAACAAATTCAACAACAACCTCGAAATTGAAAAACACCAACAAATACAACAACAACCTCAACATTGAAAAACAACAAAAACCTCAACATTGAAAAACACCAACAAATTCAACAAGAACCTCAACATTGAAAAACAACAACAACCTCAACATTGCAAAACACCAGCAAATTCAACAACAACCTCAACATTTAAAAACACCAACAAATTCAACAATAACCTCAACATTGAAAAACAACAACAATCTCATCATTGAAAAACACCAACAAATTCAACAACAACCTCAACATTGAAAAACAACAACAACCTCAACATTGAAAAACACCAACAAATTCAACAACAACCTCGACATTGAAAAACACCCTCAAATTCAAAATCAACCTCAACATTGAACAACACCAACAACCTCAAAATTGAAAAAACACCAACAAATTCAAAAACAACCTCAACATTTAAAAACAACAACAACCTCAACATTGAAAAACACCAACAAATTCAACAACAACCTCAACACTGAAAAACACCAACAAATTCAACAACAACCTCAACATTTAAAAACACCAACAAACTCAACAACAACCTCAACATTGAAAAATAACAACAACCTCAACATTGAAAAACACCAACAAATTCAACAACAACCTCAACATTCAAAAACACCAACAAATTCAACAACAAACTCAATATTGAAAAACACCCACAAGTTCAACAACCTCAACATTGAAAAACAAAAACAACCTCATCATTGAAAAACACCAACAAATTCAACAAGAACCTGAACATTGAAAAACACCAACAAATTCAACAACAACCTCAACATTGAAAAACAACAACAACCTCAACATTGAAAAACACCAACAAATTCAACAACAACCTCAACATTGAAAAACAACAACAACCTCAACATTGAAAAACACCAACAAATTCAACAACAACCTCAACATTGAAAAACAACAACAAACTCAACATTGAAAAACACCAACAAATTCAACAACAACCTCAACATTGAAAAACAACAACAACCTCAACATTGAAAAACACCAACAAATTCAACAATAACCTCAACATTGAAAAACAACAACAACCTCAACATTGAAAAACACAAACAAATTCAACAACAACCTCGAAATTGAAAAACACCAACAAATTCAACAACAACCTCAACATTGAAAAACAACAACAACCTCAACATTGAAAAACACCAACAAATTCAACAACAGCCTCAACATTGAAAAACCACAACAACCTCAACATTGAAAAACACCAACAAATTCAACAACAACCTCAACATTGAAAAACACCAACAAATTCAACAACAACCTCAACATTGAAAAACAACAACAACCTCAACATTGAAAAACAACAACAAATTCAACAACAACCTCAACATTGAAAAACAACAACAACCTCAACATTGAAAAACACCAACAAATTCAACAACAACCTCAACATTGAAAAAAAACAACAACCTCAACAATGAAAAACAAAAACAAATTCAACAACAACCTCAACATTGAAAAACAGCAACAAATTCAACAACAACCTCAACATTGAAAAACAACAACAACATCAACATTGAAAAACATCAACAAATTCAACAACAACCTCAACATTGAAAAACAACAACAACCTCAACATTGAAAAACACCAACAAATTCAACAACAACTTCAACATTGAAAAGCATCAACAAATTCAACAACAACCTCGAAATTGAAAAACACCAACAAATTCAACCACAACCTCAGCATTGAAAAACAACAACACCCTCAACATTGAAAAACAACAACAAATTCAACAACAACCTCAACATTGAAAAACAGCAACATATTCAACAACAACCTCGACATTGAAAAACACGAACAAATTCAACAACTACCTCAACATGAAAAACAACAACAACCTCAACATTGAAAAACACCAACAAATTCAACAACAACCTCAACATTGAACAACAACAACAAACTCAACATTGAAAAACACCAACAAATTCAACAACAACCTCAACATTGAAAAACACCAACAAATTCAACAACAACCTGAACATTGAAAAACAACAACAACCTCAACATTGAAAAACACCAACAAATTCAACATCAACCTCAAAATTGAAAAACAACAACAACCTCAACATTGAAAAACACCAACAAATTCAACAACAACCTCAACATTGAAAAACAACAACCTCAACATTGAAAAACAAAAACAAATTCAACAACAACCTCAACTTTGAAAAACACCAACAAATTCAACAACAACCACAGCATTGAAAAACAACAACAACATCAACATTGAAAAACATCAACAAATTCAACAACAACCTCAACATTGAAAAACAACAGCAACCTCAACATTGAAAAACACCAACAAATTCATCAACAACTTCAACATTGAAAAGCACCAACAAATTCAACAACAACCTCGAAATTGAAAAACACCAACAAATTCAACCACAACCTCAGCATTGAAAAACAACAACACCCTCAACATTGAAAAACAACAACAAATTCAACAACAACCTCAACATTGAAAAACAGCAACATATTCAACAACAACCTCGACATTGAAAAACACCAACAAATTCAACAACTACCTCAACATGAAAAACAACAACAACCTCAACATTGAAAAACACCAACAAATTCAACAGCAACCTCAACATTGAACAACAACAACAAACTCAACATTGAAAAACACCAACAAATTCAACAACAACTTCAACATTGAAAATCACCAACAAATTCAACAACAAACACGACATTGAAAAACACCAACATATTCAACAACAACCTCAACATTGAAAAACAACAACAACCTCAAGATTGAAAAAACCAACAAATTCAACAACAACCTCAACATTGAAAAACGCCAACAAATTCAACAACAACCTCAACATTGAAAAACAACAACAACCTCAACATTGAAAAACACCAACAAATTCAACAATAACCTCAACATTGAAAAACAACAACAACCTCAACATTGAAAAACACCAACAAATTCAACAACAACCTCAAAATTGAAAAACACCAACAAATTCAGCAACAACCTCAACATTGAAAAACAACAACAACCTCAACATTGAAAAACACCAACAAATTCAACAACAACCTCAACATTGAAAAACACCAACAAATTCAACAACAACCTCAACATTGAAAAACAACAACAAACTCAACATTGAAAAACACCAACAAATTCAACAACAACTTCAACATTGAAAAACACCAACAAATTCAACAACAACCTCAATATTGAAATACACCAACAAATTCAACAACAACCTCAACATTGAAAAACACCAACAAATTGAACAACAACCTCAACATTGAAAAACACAAACAAATTCAACAACAACCTGACTATTGAAAAACAACAACAACCATAACATTGAAAAACACCAACAAATTCAACAACAACCTCAGCATTGAAAAACACCAACAAATTCGACAACAACCTCAACATTGAAAAACAACAACAACCTCAACAATGAGAAACACCAACAAATTCAACAATAACCTCAACAATGAAAAACAAGAACAACCTCAACATTGAAAAACACCAACAAATTCAACAACAACCTCAACATTGAAAAACACCAACAAATTCAACAACAACCTCAACATTGAAATACAACAACAACCTCAACATTGAAAACACCAACAAATTCAACAACAACCTCAACATTGAAAAAAAACAACAACCTCAACATTGAAAAACAAAAACAAATTCAACAACAACCTCAACATTGAAAAACACCAACAAATTCAACAACAACCTCAGCATTGAAAAACAACAACAACCTCAACATTGAAAAACACCAACAAATTCAACAACAACCTCAACATTGAAAAACAACAACAACCTCAACATTGAAAAACACCAACAAATTCAACCACAACTTCAACATTGAAAAGCACCAACAAATTCAACAACAACCTCGAAATTGAAAAACACCAACAAATTAAACCACAACCTCAACATTGAAAAACAACAACACCCTCAACGTTGAAAAACACCAACAAAGTCAACAACAACCTCAACATTGAAAAACAGCAACATATTCAACAACAACCTCGACATTGAAAAACACCAACAAATTCAACAACAACCTCAACATGAAAAACAACAACAACCTCAACATTGAAAAACACCAACAAATTCAACAACAACTTCAACATTGAAAAACACCAACAAATTCAACAACAAACACGACATTGAAAAACACCAACATATTCAACAACAACCTCAACATTGAAAAACAACTACAACCTCAAGATTGAAAAAACCAACAAATTCAACAACAACCTCAACATTGAAAAACGCCAACAAATTCAACAACAACCTCAACATTGAAAAACAACAACAAATTCAACAATAACCTCAACATTGAAAAACAACAACAAATTCAACAACAACCTCAACTTTGAAAAACAATAACAACCTCAAGATTGAAAAACACCAACCAATTCAACAACAACCTCAGCATTGAAAAACAACAACAACCTCAACATTGAAAAACACCAACAAATTCAACAACCTCAACATTGTAAAACACCAACAAATTCAACAACAACTTCAACATTGAAAAAAAGCAACAAATTCAACAACAACCTCGACATTGAAAAACACCAACAAATTGAACAACAACCTCAACATTGAAAAACACCAACAAATTCAACAACAACCTCAACATTGAAAAACACCAACAAATTCAACAACAACCTTAACATTGAAAAACAACAACAACCTCAACATTGAAAAACACCAACAAATTCAACAATAACCTCAACATTGAAAATCAAAAACAACCTCAACATTGAAAAACACCAACAAATTCAACAACAACCTCAACATTGAAAAACACCAACAAATTCAACAACAACCTCAACATTGAAAAACAACAACAACCTCAACATTGAAAAACACCAACAAATTCAACAACAACCTGACTATTGAAAAACAACAACAACCATAACATTGAAAAACACCAACAAATTCAACAACAACCTCAGCATTGAAAAACACCAACAAATTCAACAACAACCTCAACATTGAAAAACAACAACAACCTCAACAATGAAAAACACCAACAAATTCAACAATAACCTCAACAATGAAAAACAAGAACAACCTCAACATTGAAAAACACCAACAAATTCAACAACAACCTCAACATTGAAAAACACCAACAAATTCAACAACAACCTCAACATTGAAATACAACAACAACCTCAACATTGAAAACACCAACAAATTCAACAACAACCTCAACATTGAAAAAAAACAACAACCTCAACATTGAAAAACAAAAACAAATTCAACAACAACCTCAACATTGAAAAACACCAACAAATTCAACAACAACCTCAGCATTGAAAAACAACAACAACCTCAACATTGAAAAACACCAACAAATTCAACAACAACCTCAACATTGAAAAACAACAACAACCTCAACATTGAAAAACACCAACAAATTCAACCACAACTTCAACATTGAAAAGCACCAACAAATTCAACAACAACCTCGAAATTGAAAAACACCAACAAATTAAACCACAACCTCAACATTGAAAAACAACAACACCCTCAACGTTGAAAAACACCAACAAATTCAACAACAACCTCAACATTGAAAAACAGGAACATATTCAACAACAACCTCGACATTGAAAAACACCAACAAATTCAACAACAACCTCAACATGAAAAACAACAACAACCTCAACATTGAAAAACACCAACAAATTCAACAACAACTTCAACATTGAAAAACACCAACAAATTCAACAACAAACACGACATTGAAAAACACGAACATATTCAACAACAACCTCAACATTGAAAAACAACTACAACCTCAAGATTGAAAAAACCAACAAATTCAACAACAACCTCAACATTGAAAAACGCCAACAAATTCAACAACAACCTCAACATTGAAAAACAACAACAACCTCAACATTGAAAAACAACAACAAATTCAACAATAACCTCAACATTGAAAAACAACAACAACCTCAACATTGAAAAACACCAACAAATTCAACAACAACCTCAACTTTGAAAAACAATAACAACCTCAAGATTGAAAAACACCAACCAATTCAACAACAACCTCAGCATTGAAAAACAACAACAACCTCAACATTGAAAATCACCAACAAATTCAACAACAACCTCAACATTGAAAAACACCAACAAATTCAACAACAACCTCAAGATTGAAAAACAACAACAAACTCAACATTGAAAAACACCAACAAATTCAACAATAACCTCAACATTGAAAAACAACAACCTCAACATTGAAAAACACCAACAAATTCAACAACAACTTCAACACTGAAAAACACCAACAAATTCAACAGCAACCTCGAAATTGAAAAACACCAACAAATTCAACAACAACCTCAACATAGAAAATCAACAACAACCTCAACATTGAAAAACACCAACAAATTCAACAACAACCTCAGCATTGAAAAACAACAACAACCTCAACATTGAAAAACACCAACAAATTCAACAACAACCTCAACATTTAAAAACACCAACAAATTCAACAACAACCTCAACATTGAAAAACAACAACAATCTCAACATTGAAAAACACCAACAAATTCAACAACAACCTCAACATTCAAAAACAACAACAACCTCAACATTGAAAAACACCAACAAATTCAACAACAACTTCAACATTGAAAAACACCAACAAATTCAACAACAACCTCGACATTGAAAAACACCATCAAATTCAACAACAACCTCAGCATTGAAAAACACCAACAACCTCAAAATTGAAAAACACCAACAAATTCAACAACAACCTCAACATATAAAAACAACAACAACCTCAACATTGAAAAACACCAACAAATCCAACAACAACCTCAACATTGAAAAACACCAACAAATTCAACAACAACCTCAACATTGAAAAACACCAACAAACTCAACAAAAACCTCAACATTGAAAAACAACAACAACCTCAACATTGAAAAACACCAACAAATTCAACAACAACCTCAACATTGAAAAACACCAACAAATTCAACAACAAACTCAAGATTGAAAAACACCAACAAATTCAACCAAATCAACATTGAAAAACAACAACAAACCTCAACATTGAAAAACACCAACAAATTGAACAACAACCTCAACATTGAAAAACACCAACAAATTCAACAACAACCTCAACATTGAAAAACACCAACAAATTCAACAACAACCTTAACATTGAAAAACAACAACAACCTCAACAATGAAAAACACCAACAAATTCAACAATAACCTCAACATTGAAAATCAAAAACAACCTCAACATTGAAAAACACCAACAAATTCAACAACAACCTCAACATTGAAAAACACCAACAAATTCAACAACAACCTCGAAATTGAAAAACACCAACAAATTAAACCACAACCTCAACATTGAAAAACAACAACACCCTCAACGTTGAAAAACACCAACAAATTCAACAACAACCTCAACATTGAAAAACAGGAACATATTCAACAACAACCTCGACATTGAAAAACACCAACAAATTCAACAACAACCTCAACATGAAAAACAACAACAACCTCAACATTGAAAAACACCAACAAATTCAACAACAACTTCAACATTGAAAAACACCAACAAATTCAACAACAAACACGACATTGAAAAACACCAACATATTCAACAACAACCTCAACATTGAAAAACAACTACAACCTCAAGATTGAAAAAACCAACAAATTCAACAACAACCTCAACATTGAAAAACGCCAACAAATTCAACAACAACCTCAACATTGAAAAACAACAACAACCTCAACATTGAAAAACACCAACAAATTCAACAACAACCTCAACTTTGAAAAACAATAACAACCTCAAGATTGAAAAACACCAACCAATTCAACAACAACCTCAGCATTGAAAAACAACAACAACCTCAACATTGAAAATCACCAACAAATTCAACAACAACCTCAACATTGAAAAACACCAACAAATTCAACAACAACCTCAAGATTGAAAAACAACAACAAACTCAACATTGAAAAACACCAACAAATTCAACAATAACCTCAACATTGAAAAACAACAACCTCAACATTGAAAAACACCAACAAATTCAACAACAACTTCAACACTGAAAAACACCAACAAATTCAACAGCAACCTCGAAATTGAAAAACACCAACAAATTCAACAACAACCTCAACATAGAAAATCAACAACAACCTCAACATTGAAAAACACCAACAAATTCAACAACAACCTCAGCATTGAAAAACAACAACAACCTCAACATTGAAAAACACCAACAAATTCAACAACAACCTCAACATTTAAAAACACCAACAAATTCAACAACAACCTCAACATTGAAAAACAACAACAATCTCAACATTGAAAAACACCAACAAATTCAACAACAACCTCAACATTCAAAAACAACAACAACCTCAACATTGAAAAACACCAACAAATTCAACAACAACTTCAACATTGAAAAACACCAACAAATTCAACAACAACCTCGACATTGAAAAACACCATCAAATTCAACAACAACCTCAGCATTGAAAAACACCAACAACCTCAAAATTGAAAAACACCAACAAATTCAACAACAACCTCAACATATAAAAACAACAACAACCTCAACATTGAAAAACACCAACAAATCCAACAACAACCTCAACATTGAAAAACACCAACAAATTCAACAACAACCTCAACATTGAAAAACACCAACAAACTCAACAAAAACCTCAACATTGAAAAACAACAACAACCTCAACATTGAAAAACACCAACAAATTCAACAACAACCTCAACATTGAAAAACACCAACAAATTCAACAACAAACTCAAGATTGAAAAACACCAACAAATTCAACCAAATCAACATTGAAAAACAACAACAAACCTCAACATTGAAAAACACCAACAAATTGAACAACAACCTCAACATTGAAAAACACCAACAAATTCAACAACAACCTCAACATTGAAAAACACCAACAAATTCAACAACAACCTTAACATTGAAAAACAACAACAACCTCAACAATGAAAAACACCAACAAATTCAACAATAACCTCAACATTGAAAATCAAAAACAACCTCAACATTGAAAAACACCAACAAATTCAACAACAACCTCAACATTGAAAAACACCAACAAATTCAACAACAACCTCAACATTGAAAAACAACAACAAACTCAACATTGAAAAACACCAACAAATTCAACAACAACTTCAACATTGAAAAAAAACAACAAATTCAACAACAGCCTCGACATTGAAAAACACCAACAAATTCGACAACAACCTCAACATTGAAAAACACTAACAAATTGAATAACAACCTCAACATTAAAAAACACAAACAAATTCAACAACAACCTCAATATTGAAAAACAACAACAACCATAACATTGAAAAACACCAACAAACTCAGCAACAACCTCAACATTGAAAAACACCAACAAATTCAACAACAACCTCAACATTGAAAAACAACAACAACCTCAACAATGAAAAACACCAAAAAATTCAACAATAACCTCAACAATGAAAAACAAGAACAACCTCAACATTGAAAAACACCAACAAATTCAACAACAACCTCAACATTGAAAAACACCAACAAATTCATCAACAACCTCAACATTGAAAAACAACAACAACCTCAACATTTAAAAACACCAACAAATTCAACAACAACCTCAACATTGAAAAACAACAACAACCTCAACATTGAAAAACAAAAACAAATTCAACAACAACCTCAAAATTGAAAAACACCAACAAATTCAACAACAACCTCAGCATTGAAAAATAACAACAACATCAACATTGAAAAACACCAACAAATTCAACAACAACCTCAACATTGAAAAACAACAACAATCTCAACATTGAAAAACACCAAAAAATTCAACAACAACTTCAACATTGAAAAGCACCAACAAATTCAACAACAACCTCGAAATTGAAAAACACCAACAAATTCAACCACAACCTCAACATTGAAAAACAACAATACCCTCAACATTGAAAAACACCAACAAATTCAACAACAACCTCAACATTGAAAAACAGCAACATATTCAACAACAACCTCGACATTGAAAAACACCAACAAATTCAACAACAACCTCAACATTGAAAAACAACAACAAACTCAACACTGAAAAACACCAACAAATTCAACAACAACTTCAACATTGAAAAAAACCAACAAATTCAACAACAACCTCGACATTGAAAAAAATGTTGAGGTTGTTGTTGCTTTTCAATGTTGAGGTTGTTTTTGAATTTGTTGGTGTTTTTCAATTTCGAGGTTGCTGTTGAATTTGTTGCTGTTTTTCAGTGTTGAAGTTGTTGTTGAATTTGTTGGTGTTTTTCAATGTTGAGGTTGTTGTTTTTCAATGTTGAGGTTGTTGTTGAATTTGTTGGTGTTTTTCAATGTTGAGGTTGTTGTTGTTTTTCAATGCTGAGGTTGTTGTTGAATTTGTTGGTGTTTTTCAATGTTGAGGTTGTTGTTGAATTTGTTGGTGTTTTTCAATGTTGAGGTTGTTGTTGTTTTTCAAGGTTGAGGTTGTTGTTGAATTTGTTGGTGTTTTTCAATGTTGAGGTTGTTGTTGTTTTTCAATCTTGAGGTTGTTGTTGAATTTGTTGGTGTTTTTCAATGTTGAGGTTGTTGTTGAATTTGTTGGTGATTTTCAATGTTGAGGTTGTTGTTGTTTTTCAATGCTGAGGTTGTTGTTGAATTTGTTGGTGTTTTTCAATCTTGAGGTTGTTATTGTTTTTCAAAGTTGAGGTTGCTGTTGAATTTGTTGGTGTTTTTCAATGTTGAGGTTGTTGTTGTTTTTCAATGCTGAGGTTCTTCTTGAATTTGTGGGTGTTTTTCAATGTTCAGGTTTTTGTTGAATTGGTTGGTGTTTTTCTATGTTGAGGTTGTTGTTGTTTTTCAATGTTGAGGTTGTTGTTGTTTTTCAATGTTGAGGTTGTTGTTGAATTTGTTGGTGTTTTTCAATGTTGAGGTTGTTGTTGTTTTTCAATGTTGAGGTTGTTTTTGAATTTGTTGGTGTTTTTCAATGTTGAGTTTGTTGTTGAATTTGTTGGTGTTTTTCAATGTTGAGGGTGTTGTTGAATTTGTTGGTGTTTTTCAATGTTGAGGTTGTTGTTGAGTTTGTTGGTGTTTTTCAATGTTGAGGTTGTTGTTGAATTTGTTGGTGTTTTTCAATGTTGAGGTTGTTGTTGAATTTGTTGGTGTTTTTCAATGTTGAGGTTGTTTTTGTTTTTAAATGTTCAGGTTGTTCCTGAATTTGTTGGTGTTTTTCAATTTTGAGGATGTTGTTGTTTTTCAATGTTGAGGTTGTTGTTGAATTTGTTGGTGTTTTTCCATGATGAGGTTGTTGTTGTTTTTCAAAGTTGAGGTTGTTGTTGAATTTGTTGGTGTTTTTCAATGTCGGGGTTGTTGTTGAATTTGTTGGTGTTTTTCAATGTTGAGGTTGTTGTTTTTCAATGTTGAGGTTGTTGTTGAATTTGTTGGTCTTTTTCAATGTTGACGTTGTTGTTGAATTTGTTGGCGTTTTTAAATGTTGAGGTTGTTGTTTTTCAATGTTGAGGTTGTTGTTGAATTTGTTGGTGTTTTTCAATGTTGACGTTGTTGTTGAATTTGTTGGCGTTTTTAAATGTTGACGTTGTTGTTGAATTTGTTGGTGTTTTCAATTTTGAGGTTTTTGTTGAATTTTTTGGTGTTTTTCAATGTTGAGGTTGTTGCTGTTTTTCAATGTTGAGGTTGTTGTTGAATTTGTTGGTGTTTTTCAATGTTGAGGTTGTTGTTGTTTTTCAATGTTGAGGTTGTTGTTGAATTTGTTGTTGTTTTTCAATGTTGAGGTTGTTGTTGAATTTGTTGGCGTTTTTAAATGTTGAGGTTGTTGTTGAATTTGTTGGTGTTTTCAATGTTGAGGTTGTTGTTGAATTTCATGGTGTTTTTCAATGTCGAGGTTGTTGTTGAATTTGTTGGAAAATACCAACAAATTCAACAACAACCTCAACATTGAAAAACACCAACAAATTCAACAACAACCTCAACATTGAAAAACAACAACAACCTCAACATTTAAAAACACCAACAAATTCAACAACAACCTCAACATTGAAAAACAACAACAACCTCAACATTGAAAAACAAAAACAAATTCAACAACAACCTCAAAATTGAAAAACACCAACAAATTCAACAACAACCTCAGCATTGAAAAACAACAACAACATCAACATTGAAAAACACCAACAAATTCAACAACAACCTCAACATTGAAAAACAACAACAATCTCAACATTGAAAAACACCAACAAATTCAACAACAACTTCAACATTGAAAAGCACCAACAAATTCAACAACAACCTCGAAATTGAAAAACACCAACAAATTCAACCACAACCTCAACATTGAAAAACAACAATACCCTCAACATTGAAAAACACCAACAAATTCAACAACAACCTCAACATTGAAAAACAGCAACATATTCAACAACAACCTCGACATTGAAAAACACCAACAAATTCAACAACAACCTCAACATTGAAAAACAACAACAAACTCAACACTGAAAAACACCAACAAATTCAACAACAACTTCAACATTGAAAAAAACCAACAAATTCAACAACAACCTCGACATTGAAAAAAACCAACAAATTCAACAACAACCTCACATTGAAAAACACCAACAAATTCAACAACAACCTCAACATTGAAAAACACCAACAAATTGAACAACAACCTCAACATTGAAAAACACAAACAAATTCAACAACAACATCAATATTGAAAAACAACAACAACCATAACATTGAAAAACACCAACAAATTCAACAACAACCTCAACATTGAAAAACACCAACAAATTCAACAACAACCTCAACGTTGAAAAACACCATGAAATTCAACAACAACCTCAACATTGAAAAACAACAACAACCTCAACATTGAAAAACACCAACAAATTCAACAAAAACCTCAACATTGAAAACACCAACAAATTCAACAACAACCTCAACATTTAAAAACGCCAACAAATTCAACAACAACCTCAACATTGAAAAACACCAACAAATTCAACAACAACCTCAACATTGAAAAACAACAACAAATTCAACAACAACCTCAACATTGAAAAACAACAACAACCTCAACATTGAAAAACACCAACAAATTCAACAACAACCTCAACATTGAAAAACAACAACAACCTCAACATTGAAAAACACCAAAAAATTCAACAAAAACCTCAAAATTGAAAACACCAACAAATTCAACAACAACCTCAACATTTAAAAACGCCAACAAATTCAACAACAACGTCAACATTGAAAAAAACCAACAAATTCAACAACAACCTCAACATTGAAAAACAACAACCTCAACATTGAAAAACACCAACAAATTCAACAACAACCCCGACATTGAAAAACACCAACAAATTCAACAACAAGCTCAACTTTGAAAAACAACAACAACCTCATCATGGAAAAACACCAACAAATTCAACAACAACCTCAACATTGAAAAACAACAACATCCTCAAAATTGAAAAACACCAACAAATTCAACAACAACCTGAACATTTAAAAACACCAACAAATTCAACAACAAACTCAACATTGAAAAACACCAACAAATTCAACAACAACCTCAACATTGAAAAACAACAACAACCTCAACATTGAAAAACACCAACAAATTCAACAACAACCTCAACATTGAAAAACAACAACAACCTCAACATTGAAAAACAACAACAACCTCAACATAGAAAAACACCAACCAATTCAACAAAAACCTGAACATTGAAAAACACCCACAAATTCAACAAGAACCTAAGCATTGAAAAACAACAACAACCTCAACATTGAAAAACACCAACAAATTCAACAACAACCTCAACTTTGAAAAACAATAACAACCTCAAGATTGAAAAACACCAACAAATTCCACAACAACCTCACCATTGAAAAACAACAACAACCTCAACATTGAAAATCACCAACAAATTCAACAACAACCTCAACATTGAAAAACACCAACAAATTCAACAACAACCTCAAGATTGAAAAACAACAACAACCTCAACATTGAAAAACACCAACAAATTCAACACCAACCTCAACCTTGAAAAACAACAACAACCTCAACATTGAAAAACACCAACAAATTCAACAACAACCTCAACATTGAAAAACACCAACAAATTCAACAACAACCTCAGCATTGAAAAACAACAACAACCTCAACATTGAAAAACACCAACAAATTCAACAACAACCTCAACATTGAAAAACAACAACCTCAACATTGAAAAACACCAACAAATTCAACAACAACTTCAACACTGAAAAACAGCAACAAATTCAACAGCAACCTCGACATTGAAAAACACCAACAAATTCAAAAACAACCTCAACATTGAAAAACAACAACAACCTCAACATTGAAAAACAACAACAAATTCAACAACAACCTCAACATTGAAAAACAACAACAACCTCAACATTGAAAAACACCAACAAATTCAACAACAACCTCAACATTGAAAAACAACAACAACCTCAACATTGAAAAACACCAAAAAATTCAACAAAAACCTCAAAATTGAAAACACCAACAAATTCAACAACAACCTCAACATTTAAAAACGCCAACAAATTCAACAACAACGTCAACATTGAAAAAAACCAACAAATTCAACAACAACCTCAACATTGAAAAACAACAACCTCAACATTGAAAAACACCAACAAATTCAACAACAACCCCGACATTGAAAAACACCAACAAATTCAACAACAACCTCAACTTTGAAAAACAACAACAACCTCATCATGGAAAAACACCAACAAATTCAACAACAACCTCAACATTGAAAAACAACAACATCCTCAAAATTGAAAAACACCAACAAATTCAACAACAACCTGAACATTTAAAAACACCAACAAATTCAACAACAAACTCAACATTGAAAAACACCAACAAATTCAACAACAACCTCAACATTGAAAAACAACAACAACCTCAACATTGAAAAACACCAACAAATTCAACAACAACCTCAACATTGAAAAACAACAACAACCTCAACATTGAAAAACAACAACAACCTCAACATAGAAAAACACCAACCAATTCAACAAAAACCTGAACATTGAAAAACACCCACAAATTCAACAAGAACCTAAGCATTGAAAAACAACAACAACCTCAACATTGAAAAACACCAACAAATTCAACAACAACCTCAACTTTGAAAAACAATAACAACCTCAAGATTGAAAAACACCAACAAATTCAACAACAACCTCACCATTGAAAAACCACAACAACCTCAACATTGAAAATCACCAACAAATTCAACAACAACCTCAACATTGAAAAACACCAACAAATTCAACAACAACCTCAAGATTGAAAAACAACAACAACCTCAACATTGAAAAACACCAACAAGTTCAACACCAACCTCAACCTTGAAAAACAACAACAACCTCAACATTGAAAAACACCAACAAATTCAACAACAACCTCAACATTGAAAAACACCAACAAATTCAACAACAACCTCAGCATTGAAAAACAACAAGAACCTCAACATTGAAAAACACCAACAAATTCAACAACAACCTCAACATTGAAAAACAACAACCTCAACATTGAAAAACACCAACAAATTCAACAACAACTTCAACACTGAAAAACAGCAACAAATTCAACAGCAACCTCGACATTGAAAAACACCAACAAATTCAAAAACAACCTCAACATTGAAAAACAACAACAACCTCAACATTGAAAAACACCAACAAATTCAACAACAACCTCAACATTGAAAAACAACAACAAATTCAACAACAACCTCAACATTGAAAAACACCAACAAATTCAGCAACAACCTCAACATTGAAAAACAACAACAACCTCAACATTGAAAAACACCAACAAATTCAACAAAAACCTCAACATTGAAAACACCAACAAATTCAACAACAACCTCAACTTTGAAAAACAACAACAACCTCATCATGGAAAAACACCAACAAATTCAACAACAACCTCAACATTGAAAAACAACAACATCCTCAAAATTGAAAAACACCAACAAATTCAGGAACAACCTAAACATTTAAAAACAAAAACAACCTCAACATTGAAAAACACCAACAAATTCAACAACAACCTCAACATTGAAAAACACCAACAAATTCAACAACAACCACAAAATTGAAAAACAACAACAACCTCAACATTGAAAAACACCAACAAATTCAACAACAACCTCAACATTGAAAAACAACAACAACCTCAACATTGAAAAACAACAACAACCTCAACATAGAAAAACACCAACCAATTCAACAAAAACCTGAACATTGAAAAACACCCACAAATTCAACAAGAACCTAAGCATTGAAAAACAACAACAACCTCAACATTGAAAAACACCAACAAATTCAACAACAACCTCAACATTGAAAAACAACAACAAATTCAACAACAAACTCAACATTGAAAAACACCAACAAATTCAACAACAACCACAAAATTGAAAAACAACAACAACCTCAACATTGAAAAACACCAACAAATTCAACAACAACCTCAACATTGAAAAACAACAACAACCTCAACATTGAAAAACAACAACAACCTCAACATAGAAAAACACCAACCAATTCAACAAAAACCTGAACATTGAAAAACACCCACAAATTCAACAAGAACCTAAGCATTGAAAAACAACAACAACCTCAACATTGAAAAACACCAACAAATTCAACAACAACCTCAACTTTGAAAAACAATAACAACCTCAAGATTGAAAAACACCAACAAATTCAACAACAACCTCAGCATTGAAAAACAACAACAACCTCAACATTGAAAATCACCAACAAATTCAACAACAACCTCAACATTGAAAAACACCAACAAATTCAACAACAACCTCAAGATTGAAAAACAACAACAACCTCAACATTGAAAAACACCAACAAATTCAACACCAACCTCAACATTGAAAAACAACAACAACCTCAACATTGAAAAACACCAACAAATTCAACAACAACCTCAACATTGAAAAACACCAACAAATTCAACAACAACCTCAGCATTGAAAAACAACAACAACCTCAACATTGAAAAACACCAACAAATTCAACAACAACCTCAACATTGAAAAACAACAACCTCAACATTGAAAAACACCAACAAATTCAACAACAACCTCAACATTGAAAAACAACAACAAATTCAACAACAACCTCAACATTGAAAAACAACAACAACCTCAACATTGAAAAACACCAACAAATTCAACAAAAACCTCAACATTGAAAACACCAACAAATTCAACAACAACCTCAGCATTTAAAAACGCCAACAAATTCAACAACAACGTCAACATTGAAAAACACCAACAAATTCAACAACAACCTCAACATTGAAAAACAACAACCTCAACATTGAAAAACACCAACAAATTCAACAACAACCCCGACATTGAAAAACACCAACAAATTCAACAACAACCTCAACTTTGAAAAACAACAACAACCTCATCATGGAAAAACACCAACAAATTCAACAACAACCTCAACATTGAAAAACAACAACATCCTCAAAATTGTAAAACACCAACAAATTCACGAACAACCTGAACATTTAAAAACAAAAACAACCTCAACATTGAAAAACACCAACAAATTCAACAACAACCTCAACATTGAAAAACACCAACAAATTCAACAACAACCTCAACATTGAAAAACACCAACAAACTCCGCAACAACCTCAACATTGAAAAACAACAACAACCTCAACATTGAAAAACACCAACAAATTCAACAACAACCTCAACATTGAAAAACACCAACAAATTCAACAACAAACGCAACTTTGAAAAACACCAACAAATTCAACAACAACCTCAACATTGAAAAACAACAACAACGTCAACATTCAAAAACACCAACAAATTCAACAACAACCTCAACATTGAAAAACAACAACAACCTCAACATTGAAAAACAACAACAACCTCAACATAGAAAAACACCAACCAATTCAACAAAAACCTGAACATTGAAAAACACCCACAAATTCAACAACGACCTCAGCATTGAAAAACAACAACAACCTCAACATTGAAAAACACCAACAAATTCAACAACAACCTCAACTTTGAAAAACAATAACAACCTCAAGATTGAAAAACACCAACAAATTCTACAACAACCTCAGCATTGAAAAACAACAACAACCTCAACATTGAAAATCACCAACAAATTCAACAACAACCTCAACATTGAAAAACACCAACAAATTCAACAACAACCTCAGCATTGAAAAACAACAACAACCTCAACATTGAAAAACACCAACAAATTCAACAACAACCTCAACATTGAAAAACAACAACAACCTCAACATTGAAAAACACCAACAAATTCAACAACAACCACAAAATTGAAAAACACCAACAAATTCAACAACAACCTCAGCATTGAAAAACAACAACAACCTCAACATTGAAAAACACCAACAAATTCAACAACAACTTCAACACTGAAAAACAGCAACAAATTCAACAGCAACCTCGAAATTGAAAAACACCAACAAATTCAAAAACAACCTGAACATTGAAAAACAACAACAACCTCAACATTGAAAAACACCAACAAATTCAACAACAACCTCAACATTGAAAAACAACAACAACCTCAACATTGAAAAACACCAACAAATTCAACAACAACTTCAACATTGAAAAACACCAACAAATTCAACAACAACCTCAACATTGAAAAACAACAACAACCTCAACATTGAAAAACACCAACAAATTCAACAACAACCTCAACATTGAAAAACAACAACAACCTCAACATTGAAAAACACCAACAAATTCAACAACAACCTCAACATTTAAAAACACCAACAAATTCAACAACAACCTCAACATTGAAAAACAACAACAACCTCAACATTGAAAAACACCAACAAATTCAACAACAACCTCAACATTGAAAAACAACAACAACCTCAACATTGAAAAACACCAACAAATTCAACAAAAACCTCAACATTGAAAACACCAACAAATTCAACAACAACCTCAACATTTAAAAACGCCAACAAATTCAACAACAACCTCAACATTGAAAAACACCAACAAATTCAACAACAACCTCAACATTGAAAAACAACAACCTCAACATTGAAAAACACCAACAAATTCAACAACAACCTCAACATTGAAAAACAACAACCTCAACATTGAAAAACACCAACAAATTCAACAACAACCTCAACATTGAAAAACAACAACAAATTCAACAACAACCTCAACATTGAAAAACAACAACAACCTCAACATTGAAAAACACCAACAAATTCAACAAAAACCTCAACATTGAAAACACCAACAAATTCAACAACAACCTCAGCATTTAAAAACGCCAACAAATTCAACAACAACGTCAACATTGAAAAACACCAACAAATTCAACAACAACCTCAACATTGAAAAACAACAACCTCAACATTGAAAAACACCAACAAATTCAACAACAACCCCGACATTGAAAAACACCAACAAATTCAACAACAACCTCAACTTTGAAAAACAACAACAACCTCATCATGGAAAAACACCAACAAATTCAACAACAACCTCAACATTGAAAAACAACAACATCCTCAAAATTGTAAAACACCAACAAATTCACGAACAACCTGAACATTTAAAAACAAAAACAACCTCAACATTGAAAAACACCAACAAATTCAACAACAACCTCAACATTGAAAAACACCAACAAATTCAACAACAACCTCAACATTGAAAAACACTTACAAACTCCGCAACAACCTCAACATTGAAAAACAACAACAACCTCAACATTGAAAAACACCAACAAATTCAACAACAACCTCAACATTGAAAAACACCAACAAATTCAACAACAAACGCAACTTTGAAAAACACCAACAAATTCAACAACAACCTCAACATTGAAAAACAACAACAACGTCAACATTCAAAAACACCAACAAATTCAACAACAACCTCAACATTGAAAAACAACAACAACCTCAACATTGAAAAACAACAACAACCTCAACATAGAAAAACACCAACCAATTCAACAAAAACCTGAACATTGAAAAACACCCACAAATTCAACAACGACCTCAGCATTGAAAAACAACAACAACCTCAACATTGAAAAACACCAACAAATTCAACAACAACCTCAACTTTGAAAAACAATAACAACCTCAAGATTGAAAAACACCAACAAATTCTACAACAACCTCAGCATTGAAAAACAACAACAACCTCAACATTGAAAATCACCAACAAATTCAACAACAACCTCAACATTGAAAAACACCAACAAATTCAACAACAACCTCAGCATTGAAAAACAACAACAACCTCAACATTGAAAAACACCAACAAATTCAACAACAACCTCAACATTGAAAAACAACAACAACCTCAACATTGAAAAACACCAACAAATTCAACAACAACCACAAAATTGAAAAACACCAACAAATTCAACAACAACCTCAGCATTGAAAAACAACAACAACCTCAACATTGAAAAACACCAACAAATTCAACAACAACTTCAACACTGAAAAACAGCAACAAATTCAACAGCAACCTCGAAATTGAAAAACACCAACAAATTCAAAAACAACCTGAACATTGAAAAACAACAACAACCTCAACATTGAAAAACACCAACAAATTCAACAACAACCTCAACATTGAAAAACAACAACAACCTCAACATTGAAAAACACCAACAAATTCAACAACAACTTCAACATTGAAAAACACCAACAAATTCAACAACAACCTCAACATTGAAAAACAACAACAACCTCAACATTGAAAAACACCAACAAATTCAACAACAACCTCAACATTGAAAAACAACAACAACCTCAACATTGAAAAACACCAACAAATTCAACAACAACCTCAACATTTAAAAACACCAACAAATTCAACAACAACCTCAACATTGAAAAACAACAACAACCTCAACATTGAAAAACACCAACAAATTCAACAACAACCTCAACATTGAAAAACAACAACAACCTCAACATTGAAAAACACCAACAAATTCAACAAAAACCTCAACATTGAAAACACCAACAAATTCAACAACAACCTCAACATTTAAAAACGCCAACAAATTCAACAACAACCTCAACATTGAAAAACACCAACAAATTCAACAACAACCTCAACATTGAAAAACAACAACCTCAACATTGAAAAACACCAACAAATTCAACAACAACCCCGACATTGAAAAACACCAACAAATTCAGCAACAACCTCAACTTTGAAAAACAGCAACAAATTCAACAACAACCTCAACATTGAAAAACACCAACAAATTCAACAACAAACGCAACTTTGAAAAACACCAACAAATTCAACAACAACCTCAACATTGAAAAACAACAACAACCTCTACATTCAAAAACACCAACAAATTCAACAACAACCTCAACATTGAAAAACAACAACAACCTCAACATTGAAAAACAACAACAACCTCAACATAGAAAAACACCAACCAATTCAACAAAAACCTGAACATTGAAAAACATCCACAAATTCAACAACGACCTCAGCATTGAAAAACAACAACAACCTCAACATTGAAAAACACCAACAAATTCAACAACAACCTCAACTTTGAAAAACAATAACAACCTCAAGATTGAAAAACACCAACAAATTCTACAACAACCTCAGCATTGAAAAACAACAACAACCTCAACATTGAAAATCACCAACAAATTCAACAACAACCTCAACATTGAAAAACACCAACAAATTCAACAACAACCTCAAGATTGAAAAACAACAACAACCTCAACATTGAAATACACCAACAAATTCAACAACAACCTCAACATTGAAAAACAACAACAACCTCAACATTGAAAAACACCAACAAATTCAACAACAACCACAAAATTGAAAAACACCAACAAATTCAACAACAACCTCAGCATTGAAAAACAACAACAACCTCAACATTGAAAAACACCAACAAATTCAACAACAACTTCAACACTGAAAAACAGCAACAAATTCAACAGCAACCTCGAAATTGAAAAACACCAACAAATTCAAAAACAACCTGAACATTGAAAAACAACAACAACCTCAACATTGAAAAACACCAACAAATTCAACAACAACCTCAACATTGAAAAACAACAACAACCTCAACATTGAAAAACACCAACAAATTCAACAACAACCTCAACATTGAAAAACACCAACAAATTCAACAACAACCTCAACATTGAAAAACAACAACAACCTCAACATTGAAAAACACCAACAAATTCAACAACAACTTCAACATTGAAAAACACCAACAAATTCAACAACAACCTCAACATTGAAAAACAACAACAACCTCAACATTGAAAAACACCAACAAATTCAACAACAACCTCAACATTGAAAAACAACAACAACCTCAACATTGAAAAACACCAACAAATTCAACAACAACCTCAACATTTAAAAACACCAACAAATTCAACAACAACCTCAACATTGAAAAACAACAACAACCTCAACATTGAAAAACACCAACAAATTCAACAACAACCTCAACATTGAAAAACAACAACCTCAACATTGAAAAACACCAACAAATTCAACAAGAACCTCAACATTGAAAACACCAACAAATTCAACAACAACCTCAACATTTAAAAACGCCAACAAATTCAACAACAACCTCAACATTGAAAAACACCAACAAATTCAACAACAACCTCAACATTGAAAAACAACAACCTCAACATTGAAAAACACCAACAAATTCAACAACAACCCCGACATTGAAAAACACCAACAAATTCAGCAACAACCTCAACTTTGAAAAACAGCAACAAATTCAACAACAACCTCAACATTGAAAAACACCAACAAATTCAACAACAAACGCAACTTTGAAAAACACCAACAAATTCAACAACAACCTCAACATTGAAAAACAACAACAACCTCAACATTCAAAAACACCAACAAATTCAACAACAACCTCAACATTGAAAAACAACAACAACCTCAACATTGAAAAACAACAACAACCTCAACATAGAAAAACACCAACCAATTCAACAAAAACCTGAACATTGAAAAACACCCACAAATTCAACAACGACCTCAGCATTGAAAAACAACAACAACCTCAACATTGAAAAACACCAACAAATTCAACAACAACCTCAACTTTGAAAAACAATAACAACCTCAAGATTGAAAAACACCAACAAATTCTACAACAACCTCAGCATTGAAAAACAACAACAACCTCAACATTGAAAATCACCAACAAATTCAACAACAACCTCAACATTGAAAAACACCAACAAATTCAACAACAACCTCAAGATTGAAAAACAACAACAACCTCAACATTGAAATACACCAACAAATTCAACAACAACCTCAACATTGAAAAACAACAACAACCTCAACATTGAAAAACACCAACAAATTCAACAACAACCACAAAATTGAAAAACACCAACAAATTCAACAACAACCTCAGCATTGAAAAACAACAACAACCTCAACATTGAAAAACACCAACAAATTCAACAACAACTTCAACACTGAAAAACAGCAACAAATTCAACAGCAACCTCGAAATTGAAAAACACCAACAAATTCAAAAACAACCTGAACATTGAAAAACAACAACAACCTCAACATTGAAAAACACCAACAAATTCAACAACAACCTCAACATTGAAAAACAACAACAACCTCAACATTGAAAAACACCAACAAATTCAACAACAACCTCAACATTGAAAAACACCAACAAATTCAACAACAACCTCAACATTGAAAAACAACAACAACCTCAACATTGAAAAACACCAACAAATTCAACAACAACTTCAACATTGAAAAACACCAACAAATTCAACAACAACCTCAACATTGAAAAACAACAACAACCTCAACATTGAAAAACACCAACAAATTCAACAACAACCTCAACATTGAAAAACAACAACAACCTCAACATTGAAAAACACCAACAAATTCAACAACAACCTCAACATTTAAAAACACCAACAAATTCAACAACAACCTCAACATTGAAAAACAACAACAACCTCAACATTGAAAAACACCAACAAATTCAACAACAACCTCAACATTGAAAAACAACAACCTCAACATTGAAAAACACCAACAAATTCAACAAGAACCTCAACATTGAAAACACCAACAAATTCAACAACAACCTCAACATTTAAAAACGCCAACAAATTCAACAACAACCTCAACATTGAAAAACACCAACAAATTCAACAACAACCTCAACATTGAAAAACAACAACCTCAACATTGAAAAACACCAACAAATTCAACAACAACCCCGACATTGAAAAACACCAACAAATTCAGCAACAACCTCAACTTTGAAAAACAGCAACAAATTCAACAACAACCTCAACATTGAAAAACACCAACAAATTCAACAACAAACGCAACTTTGAAAAACACCAACAAATTCAACAACAACCTCAACATTGAAAAACAACAACAACCTCAACATTCAAAAACACCAACAAATTCAACAACAACCTCA
Organism: Isurus oxyrinchus; assembly: GCA_026770705.1. NCBI lineage: Eukaryota > Metazoa > Chordata > Chondrichthyes > Lamniformes > Lamnidae > Isurus > Isurus oxyrinchus. The sequence continues at coordinate 1,144,303 of JANJGN010000129.1, forward strand.
ACATTGAAAAACAACAACAACCTCAACATTGAAAAACAACAACAACCTCAACATAGAAAAACACCAACCAATTCAACAAAAACCTGAACATTGAAAAACACCCACAAATTCAACAACGACCTCAGCATTGAAAAACAACAACAACCTCAACATTGAAAAACACCAACAAATTCAACAACAACCTCAACTTTGAAAAACAATAACAACCTCAAGATTGAAAAACACCAACAAATTCTACAACAACCTCAGCATTGAAAAACAACAACAACCTCAACATTGAAAATCACCAACAAATTCAACAACAACCTCAACATTGAAAAACACCAACAAATTCAACAACAACCTCAAGATTGAAAAACAACAACAACCTCAACATTGAAAAACACCAACAAATTCAACAACAACCTCAACATTGAAAAACAACAACAACCTCAACATTGAAAAACACCAACAAATTCAACAACAACCACAAAATTGAAAAACACCAACAAATTCAACAACAACCTCAGCATTGAAAAACAACAACAACCTCAACATTGAAAAACACCAACAAATTCAACAACAACTTCAACACTGAAAAACAGCAACAAATTCAACAGCAACCTCGAAATTGAAAAACACCAACAAATTCAAAAACAACCTGAACATTGAAAAACAACAACAACCTCAACATTGAAAAACACCAACAAATTCAACAACAACCTCAACATTGAAAAACAACAACAACCTCAACATTGAAAAACACCAACAAATTCAACAACAACCTCAACATTGAAAAACACCAACAAATTCAACAACAACCTCAACATTGAAAAACAACAACAACCTCAACATTGAAAAACACCAACAAATTCAACAACAACTTCAACATTGAAAAACACCAACAAATTCAACAACAACCTCAACATTGAAAAACAGCAACAACCTCAACATTGAAAAACACCAACAAATTCAACAACAACCTCAACATTGAAAAACAACAACAACCTCAACATTGAAAAACACCAACAAATTCAACAACAACCTCAACATTTAAAAACACCAACAAATTCAACAACAACCTCAACATTGAAAAACAACAACAACCTCAACATTGAAAAACACCAACAAATTCAACAACAACCTCAACATTGAAAAACAACAACAACCTCAACATTGAAAAACACCAACAAATTCAACAAAAACCTCAACATTGAAAACACCAACAAATTCAACAACAACCTCAACATTTAAAAACGCCAACAAATTCAACAACAACCTCAACATTGAAAAACACCAACAAATTCAACAACAACCTCAACATTGAAAAACAACAACCTCAACATTGAAAAACACCAACAAATTCAACAACAACCCCGACATTGAAAAACACCAACAAATTCAGCAACAACCTCAACTTTGAAAAACAGCAACAACCTCATCATGGAAAAACACCAACAAATTCAACAACAACCTCAACATTCAAAAACATCAACATCCTCAAATTTGAAAAACACCAACAAATTCAAGAACAACCTCAACATTTAAAAACAAAAACAACCTCAACATTGAAAAACACCAACAAATTCAACAACAACCTCAACATTGAAAAACACCAACAAATTCAACAACAACCTCAACATTGAATAACACCAACAAACACAACAACAACCTCAACATTAAAAAACAACAACAACCTCAACATTGAAAAACACCAACAAATTCAACAACAACCTCAACATTGAAAAACACCAACAAATTCAACAACAACCCCGACATTGAAAGACACCAACAAATTCAACAACAACCTCAACTTTGAAAAACAACAACAACCTCATCATGGAAAAACACCAACAAATTCAACAACAACCTCAACATTGAAAAACAACAACATCCTCAAAATTGAAAAACACCAACAAATTCAACAACAACCTGAACATTTAAAAACACCAACAAATTCAACAACAAACTCAACATTGAAAAACACCAACAAATTCAACAACAACCTCAACATTGAAAAACAACAACAACCTCAACATTGAAAAACACCAACAAATTCAACAACAACCTCAACATTGAAAAACAACAACAACCTCAACATTGAAAAAGAACAACAACCTCAACATAGAAAAACACCAACCAATTCAACAAAAACCTGAACATTGAAAAACACCCACAAATTCAACAAGAACCTAAGCATTGAAAAACAACAACAACCTCAACATTGAAAAACACCAACAAATTCAACAACAACCTCAACTTTGAAAAACAATAACAACCTCAAGATTGAAAAACACCAACAAATTCAACAACAACCTCAGCTTTGAAAAACAACAACAACCTCAACATTGAAAATCACCAACAAATTCAACAACAACCTCAACATTGAAAAACACCAACAAATTCAACAACAACCTCAAGATTGAAAAACAACAACAACCTCAACATTGAAAAACACCAACAAATTCAACACCAACCTCAACCTTGAAAAACAACAACAACCTCAACATTGAAAAACACCAACAAATTCAACAACAACCTCAACATTGAAAAACACCAACAAATTCAACAACAACCTCAGCATTGAAAAACAACAACAACCTCAACATTGAAAAACACCAACAAATTCAACAACAACCTCAACATTGAAAAACAACAACCTCAACAAACAACCTCAACATTGAAAAACACCAACAAATTCAACAACAACTTCAACACTGAAAAACAGCAACAAATTCAACAGCAACCTCGAAATTGAAAAACACCACAAATTCAAAAACAACCTCAACATTGAAAAACAACAACAACCTCAACATTGAAAAACACCAACAAATTCAACAACAACTTCAACATTGAAAAACACCAACAAATTCAACAACAACCTCAACATTGAAAAACACAACAACCTCAACATTGAAAAACACCAACAAATTCAACAACAACCTCAACATTGAAAAACAACAACAACCTCAACATTGAAAAACACCAACAAATTCAACAACAACCTCAACATTGAAAACACCAACAATTCAACAACACCTCAACATTGAAAAACAACAACAACCTCAACATTGAAAAACACCAACAAATTCAACAGCAACCTCAACATTGAAAAACACAACAACCTCAACATTGAAAAACACCAACAAATTCAACAAAAACCTCAACATTGAAAACACCAACAAATTCAACAACAACATCAACATTTAAAAACGCCAACAAATTCAACAACAACCTCAACATTGAAAAACAACAACCTCAACATTGAAAAACACCAACAAATTCAACAACAACCCCGACATTGAAAAACACCAACAAATTCAGCACAACCTCAACTTTGAAAAACAGCAACAAATTCAACAACAACCTCAACATTGAAAAACACCAACAAATTCAACAACAAACGCAACTTTGAAAAACACCAACAAATTCAACAACAACCTCAACATTGAAAAACAACAACAACCTCTACATTCAAAAACACCAACAAATTCAACAACAACCTCAACATTGAAAAACAACAACAACCTCAACATTGAAAAACAACAACAACCTCAACATAGAAAAACACCAACCAATTCAACAAAAACCTGAACATTGAAAAACATCCACAAATTCAACAACGACCTCAGCATTGAAAAACAACAACAACCTCAACATTGAAAAACACCAACAAATTCAACAACAACCTCAACTTTGAAAACAATAACAACCTCAAGATTGAAAAACACCAACAAATTCTACAACAACCTCAGCATTGAAAAACAACAACAACCTCAACATTGAAAATCACCAACAAATTCAACAACAACCTCAACATTGAAAAACACCAACAAATTCAACAACAACCTCAAGATTGAAAAACAACAACAACCTCAACATTGAAATACACCAACAAATTCAACAACAACCTCAACATTGAAAAACAACAACAACCTCAACATTGAAAAACACCAAGGAATTCAACAACAACCACAAAATTGAAAAACACCAACAAATTCAACAACAACCTCAGCATTGAAAAACAACAACAACCTCACATTGAAAAACACCAACAAATTCAACAACAACTTCAACACTGAAAAACAGCAACAAATTCAACAGCAACCTCGAAATTGAAAAACACCACAAATTCAAAAACAACCTGAACATTGAAAAACAACAACAACCTCAACATTGAAAAACACCAACAAATTCAACAACAACCTCAACATTGAAAAACAACAACAACCTCAACATTGAAAAACACCAACAAATTCAACAACAACCTCAACATTGAAAAACACCAACAAATTCAACAACAACCTCAACATTGAAAAACAACAACAACCTCAACATTGAAAAACACCAACAAATTCAACAACAACTTCAACATTGAAAAACACCAACAATTCAACAACAACCTCAACATTGAAAAACAACAACAACCTCAACATTGAAAAACACCAACAAATTCAACAACAACCTCAACATTGAAAAACAACAACAACCTCAACATTGAAAAACACCAACAAATTCAACAACAACCTCAACATTTAAAAACACCAACAAATTCAACAACAACCTCAACATTGAAAAACAACAACAACCTCAACATTGAAAAACACCAACAAATTCAACAACAACCTCAACATTGAAAAACAACAACCTCAACATTGAAAAAAACCAACAAATTCAACAAGAACCTCAACATTGAAAACACCAACAAATTCAACAACAACCTCAACATTTAAAAACGCCAACAAATTCAACAACAACCTCAACATTGAAAAACACCAACAAATTCAACAACAACCTCAACATTGAAAAACAACAACCTCAACATTGAAAAACACCAACAAATTCAACAACAACCCCGACATTGAAAAACACCAACAAATTCAGCAACAACCTCAACTTTGAAAAACAGCAACAAATTCAACAACAACCTCAACATTGAAAAACACCAACAAATTCAACAACAAACGCACTTTGAAAAACACCAACAAATTCAACAACAACCTCAACATTGAAAAACAACAACAACCTCAACATTCAAAAACACCAACAAATTCAACAACAACCTCAACATTGAAAAACAACAACAACCTCAACATTGAAAAACAACAACAACCTCAACATAGAAAAACACCAACCAATTCAACAAAAACCTGAACATTGAAAAACACCCACAAATTCAACAACGACCTCAGCATTGAAAAACAACAACAACCTCAACATTGAAAAACACCAACAATTCAACAACAACCTCAACTTTGAAAAACAATAACAACCTCAAGATTGAAAAACACCAACAAATTCTACAACAACCTCAGCATTGAAAAACAACAACAACCTCAACATTGAAAATCACCAACAAATTCAACAACAACCTCAACATTGAAAAACACCAACAAATTCAACAACAACCTCAAGATTGAAAAACAACAACAACCTCAACATTGAAATACACCAACAAATTCAACAACAACCTCAACATTGAAAAACAACAACAACCTCAACATTGAAAAACACCAACAAATTCAACAACAACCACAAAATTGAAAAACACCAACAAATTCAACAACAACCTCAGCATTGAAAAACAACAACAACCTCAACATTGAAAAACACCAACAAATTCAACAACAACTTCAACACTGAAAAACAGCAACAAATTCAACAGCAACCTCGAAATTGAAAAACACCAACAAATTCAAAAACAACCTGAACATTGAAAAACAACAACAACCTCAACATTGAAAAACACCAACAAATTCAACAACAACCTCAACATTGAAAAACAACAACAACCTCAACATTGAAAAACACCAACAAATTCAACAACAACCTCAACATTGAAAAACACCAACAAATTCAACAACAACCTCAACATTGAAAAACAACAACAACCTCAACATTGAAAAACACCAACAAATTCAACAACAACTTCAACATTGAAAAACACCAACAAATTCAACAACAACCTCAACATTGAAAAACAACAACAACCTCAACATTGAAAAACACCAACAAATTCAACAACAACCTCAACATTGAAAAACAACAACAACCTCAACATTGAAAAACACCAACAAATTCAACAACAACCTCAACATTTAAAAACACCAACAAATTCAACAACAACCTCAACATTGAAAAACAACAACAACCTCAACATTGAAAAACACCAACAAATTCAACAACAACCTCAACATTGAAAAACAACAACCTCAACATTGAAAAACACCAACAAATTCAACAAGAACCTCAACATTGAAAACACCAACAAATTCAACAACAACCTCAACATTTAAAAACGCCAACAAATTCAACAACAACCTCAACATTGAAAAACACCAACAAATTCAACAACAACCTCAACATTGAAAAACAACAACCTCAACATTGAAAAACACCAACAAATTCAACAACAACCCCGACATTGAAAAACACCAACAAATTCAGCAACAACCTCAACTTTGAAAAACAGCAACAAATTCAACAACAACCTCAACATTGAAAAACACCAACAAATTCAACAACAAACGCAACTTTGAAAAACACCAACAAATTCAACAACAACCTCAACATTGAAAAACAACAACAACCTCAACATTCAAAAACACCAACAAATTCAACAACAACCTCAACATTGAAAAACAACAACAACCTCAACATTGAAAAACAACAACAACCTCAACATAGAAAAACACCAACCAATTCAACAAAAACCTGAACATTGAAAAACACCCACAAATTCAACAACGACCTCAGCATTGAAAAACAACAACAACCTCAACATTGAAAAACACCAACAAATTCAACAACAACCTCAACTTTGAAAAACAATAACAACCTCAAGATTGAAAAACACCAACAAATTCTACAACAACCTCAGCATTGAAAAACAACAACAACCTCAACATTGAAAATCACCAACAAATTCAACAACAACCTCAACATTGAAAAACACCAACAAATTCAACAACAACCTCAAGATTGAAAAACAACAACAACCTCAACATTGAAAAACACCAACAAATTCAACAACAACCTCAACATTGAAAAACAACAACAACCTCAACATTGAAAAACACCAACAAATTCAACAACAACCACAAAATTGAAAAACACCAACAAATTCAACAACAACCTCAGCATTGAAAAACAACAACAACCTCAACATTGAAAAACACCAACAAATTCAACAACAACTTCAACACTGAAAAACAGCAACAAATTCAACAGCAACCTCGAAATTGAAAAACACCAACAAATTCAAAAACAACCTGAACATTGAAAAACAACAACAACCTCAACATTGAAAAACACCAACAAATTCAACAACAACCTCAACATTGAAAAACAACAACAACCTCAACATTGAAAAACACCAACAAATTCAACAACAACCTCAACATTGAAAAACACCAACAAATTCAACAACAACCTCAACATTGAAAAACAACAACAACCTCAACATTGAAAAACACCAACAAATTCAACAACAACTTCAACACTGAAAAACACCAACAAATTCAACAACAACCTCAACATTGAAAAACAGCAACAACCTCAACATTGAAAAACACCAACAAATTCAACAACAACCTCAACATTGAAAAACAACAACAACCTCAACATTGAAAAACACCAACAAATTCAACAACAACCTCAACATTTAAAAACACCAACAAATTCAACAACAACCTCAACATTGAAAAACAACAACAACCTCAACATTGAAAAACACCAACAAATTCAACAACAACCTCAACATTGAAAAACAACAACAACCTCAACATTGAAAAACACCAACAAATTCAACAAAAACCTCAACATTGAAAACACCAACAAATTCAACAACAACCTCAACATTTAAAAACGCCAACAAATTCAACAACAACCTCAACATTGAAAAACACCAACAAATTCAACAACAACCTCAACATTGAAAAACAACAACCTCAACATTGAAAAACACCAACAAATTCAACAACAACCCCGACATTGAAAAACACCAACAAATTCAGCAACAACCTCAACTTTGAAAAACAGCAACAACCTCATCATGGAAAAACACCAACAAATTCAACAACAACCTCAACATTCAAAAACATCAACATCCTCAAATTTGAAAAACACCAACAAATTCAAGAACAACCTCAACATTTAAAAACAAAAACAACCTCAACATTGAAAAACACCAACAAATTCAACAACAACCTCAACATTGAAAAACACCAACAAATTCAACAACAACCTCAACATTGAATAACACCAACAAACACAACAACAACCTCAACATTAAAAACAACAACAACCTCAACATTGAAAAACACCAACAAATTCAACAACAACCTCAACATTGAAAAACACCAACAAATTCAACAACAACCCCGACATTGAAAGACACCAACAAATTCAACAACAACCTCAACTTTGAAAAACAACAACAACCTCATCATGGAAAAACACCAACAAATTCAACAACAACCTCAACATTGAAAAACAACAACATCCTCAAAATTGAAAAACACCAACAAATTCAACAACAACCTGAACATTTAAAAACACCAACAAATTCAACAACAAACTCAACATTGAAAAACACCAACAAATTCAACAACAACCTCAACATTGAAAAACAACAACAACCTCAACATTGAAAAACACCAACAAATTCAACAACAACCTCAACATTGAAAAACAACAACAACCTCAACATTGAAAAACAACAACAACCTCAACATAGAAAAACACCAACCAATTCAACAAAAACCTGAACATTGAAAAACACCCACAAATTCAACAAGAACCTAAGCATTGAAAAACAACAACAACCTCAACATTGAAAAACACCAACAAATTCAACAACAACCTCAACTTTGAAAAACAATAACAACCTCAAGATTGAAAAACACCAACAAATTCAACAACAACCTCAGCATTGAAAAACAACAACAACCTCAACATTGAAAATCTCCAACAAATTCAACAACAACCTCAACATTGAAAAACACCAACAAATTCAACAACAACCTCAAGATTGAAAAACAACAACAACCTCAACATTGAAAAACACCAACAAATTCAACACCAACCTCAACCTTGAAAAACAACAACAACCTCAACATTGAAAAACACCAACAAATTCAACAACAACCTCAACATTGAAAAACACCAACAAATTCAACAACAACCTCAGCATTGAAAAACAACAACAACCTCAACATTGAAAAACACCAACAAATTCAACAACAACCTCAACATTGAAAAACAACAACCTCAACATTGAAAAACACCAACAAATTCAACAACAACTTCAACACTGAAAAACAGCAACAAATTCAACAGCAACCTCGAAATTGAAAAACACCAACAAATTCAAAAACAACCTCAACATTGAAAAACAACAACAACCTCAACATTGAAAAACACCAACAAATTCAACAACAATCTCAACATTTAAAAACAACAACAAATTCAACAACAACCTCAACATTGAAAAACACCAACAAATTCAGCAACAACCTCAACATTGAAAAACAACAACAACCTCAACATTGAAAAACACCAACAAATTCAACAAAAACCTCAACATTGAAAACACGAACAAATTCAACAACAACCTCAACTTTGAAAAACAACAACAACCTCATCATGGAAAAACACCAACAAATTCAACAACAACCTCAACATTGAAAAACAACAACATCCTCAAAATTGAAAAACACCAACAAATTCAGGAACAACCTGAACATTTAAAAACAAAAACAACCTCAACATTGAAAAACACCAACAAATTCAACAACAACCTCAACATTGAAAAACACCAACAAATTCAACAACAACCTCAACATTGAAAAACACCAACAAATTCAACAACAACCTCAAGATTGAAAAACAACAACAACCTCAACATTGAAAAACACCAACAAATTCAACAACAACCTCAACATTGAAAAACAACAACAAATTCAACAACAAACTCAACATTGAAAAACACCAACAAATTCAACAACAACCACAAAATTGAAAAACAACAACAACCTCAACATTGAAAAACACCAACAAATTCAACAACAACCTCAACATTGAAAAACAACAACAACCTCAACATTGAAAAACAACAACAACCTCAACATAGAAAAACACCAACCAATTCAACAAAAACCTGAACATTGAAAAACACCCACAAATTCAACAAGAACCTAAGCATTGAAAAACAACAACAACCTCAACATTGAAAAACACCAACAAATTCAACAACAACCTCAACTTTGAAAAACAATAACAACCTCAAGATTGAAAAACACCAACAAATTCAACAACAACCTCAGCATTGAAAAACAACAACAACCTCAACATTGAAAATCACCAACAAATTCAACAACAACCTCAACATTGAAAAACACCAACAAATTCAACAACAACCTCAAGATTGAAAAACAACAACAACCTCAACATTGAAAAACACCAACAAATTCAACACCAACCTCAACATTGAAAAACAACAACAACCTCAACATTGAAAAACACCAACAAATTCAACAACAACCTCAACATTGAAAAACACCAACAAATTCAACAACAACCTCAGCATTGAAAAACAACAACAACCTCAACATTGAAAAACACCAACAAATTCAACAACAACCTCAACATTGAAAAACAACAACCTCAACATTGAAAAACACCAACAAATTCAACAACAACTTCAACACTGAAAAACAGCAACAAATTCAACAGCAACTTCGAAATTGAAAAACACCAACAAATTCAAAAACAACCTCAACATTGAAAAACAACAACAACCTCAACATTGAAAAACAACAACAAATTCAACAACAACCTCAACATTGGAAAACAACAACAAATTCAACAACAACCTCAACATTGAAAAACACCAACAAATTCAACAACAACCTCAACATTGAAAAACAACAACAACCTCAACATTGAAAAACACCAACAAATTCAACAAAAACCTCAACATTGAAAACACCAACAAATTCAACAACAACCTCAGCATTTAAAAACGCCAACAAATTCAACAACAACGTCAACATTGAAAAACACCAACAAATTCAACAACAACCTCAACATTGAAAAACAACAACCTCAACATTGAAAAACACCAACAAATTCAACAACAACCCCGACATTGAAAAACACCAACAAATTCAACAACAACCTCAACTTTGAAAAACAACAACAACCTCATCATGGAAAAACACCAACAAATTCAACAACAACCTCAACATTGAAAAACAACAACATCCTCAAAATTGTAAAACACCAACAAATTCAACAACAACCTCAACATTGAAAAACACCAACAAATTCAACAACAACCTCAACATTGAAAAACACCAACAAACTCCGCAACAACCTCAACATTGAAAAACAACAACAACCTCAACATTGAAAAACACCAACAAATTCAACAACAACCTCAACATTGAAAAACACCAACAAATTCAACAACAAACGCAACTTTGAAAAACACCAACAAATTCAACAACAACCTCAACATTGAAAAACAACAACAACCTCAACATTCAAAAACACCAACAAATTCAACAACAACCTCAACATTGAAAAACAACAACAACCTCAACATTGAAAAACAACAACAACCTCAACATAGAAAAACACCAACCAATTCAACAAAAACCTGAACATTGAAAAACACCCACAAATTCAACAACGACCTCAGCATTGAAAAACAACAACAACCTCAACATTGAAAAACACCAACAAATTCAACAACAACCTCAACTTTGAAAAACAATAACAACCTCAAGATTGAAAAACACCAACAAATTCTACAACAACCTCAGCATTGAAAAACAACAACAACCTCAACATTGAAAATCACCAACAAATTCAACAACAACCTCAACATTGAAAAACACCAACAAATTCAACAACAACCTCAAGATTGAAAAACAACAACAACCTCAACATTGAAAAACACCAACAAATTCAACAACAACCTCAACATTGAAAAACAACAACAACCTCAACATTGAAAAACACCAACAAATTCAACAACAACCACAAAATTGAAAAACACCAACAAATTCAACAACAACCTCAGCATTGATAAACAACAACAACCTCAACATTGAAAAACACCAACAAATTCAACAACAACTTCAACACTGAAAAACAGCAACAAATTCAACAGCAACCTCGAAATTGAAAAACACCAACAAATTCAAAAACAACCTGAACATTGAAAAACAACAACAACCTCAACATTGAAAAACACCAACAAATTCAACAACAACCTCAACATTGAAAAACAACAACAACCTCAACATTGAAAAACACCAACAAATTCAACAACAACCTCAACATTGAAAAACACCAACAAATTCAACAACAACCTCAACATTGAAAAACAACAACAACCTCAACATTGAAAAACACCAACAAATTCAACAACAACTTCAACATTGAAAAACACCAACAAATTCAACAACAACCTCAACATTGAAAAACAACAACAACCTCAACATTGAAAAACACCAACAAATTCAACAACAACCTCAACATTGAAAAACAACAACAACCTCAACATTGAAAAACACCAACAAATTCAACAACAACCTCAACATTTAAAAACACCAACAAATTCAACAACAACCTCAACATTGAAAAACAACAACAACCTCAACATTGAAAAACACCAACAAATTCAACAACAACCTCAACATTGAAAAACAACAACAACCTCAACATTGAAAAACACCAACAAATTCAACAACAACCTCAACTTTGAAAAACAATAACAACCTCAAGATTGAAAAACACCAACAAATTCAACAACAACCTCAGCATTGAAAAACAACAACAACCTCAACATTGAAAATCACCAACAAATTCAACAACAACCTCAACATTGAAAAACACCAACAAATTCAACAACAACCTCAAGATTGAAAAACAACAACAACCTCAACATTGAAAAACACCAACAAATTCAACACCAACCTCAACATTGAAAAACAACAACAACCTCAACATTGAAAAACACCAACAAATTCAACAACAACCTCAACATTGAAAAACACCAACAAATTCAACAACAACCTCAGCATTGAAAAACAACAACAACCTCAACATTGAAAAACACCAACAAATTCAACAACAACCTCAACATTGAAAAACAACAACCTCAACATTGAAAAACACCAACAAATTCAACAACAACTTCAACACTGAAAAACAGCAACAAATTCAACAGCAACTTCGAAATTGAAAAACACCAACAAATTCAAAAACAACCTCAACATTGAAAAACAACAACAACCTCAACATTGAAAAACAACAACAAATTCAACAACAACCTCAACATTGGAAAACAACAACAAATTCAACAACAACCTCAACATTGAAAAACACCAACAAATTCAACAACAACCTCAACATTGAAAAACAACAACAACCTCAACATTGAAAAACACCAACAAATTCAACAAAAACCTCAACATTGAAAACACCAACAAATTCAACAACAACCTCAGCATTTAAAAACGCCAACAAATTCAACAACAACGTCAACATTGAAAAACACCAACAAATTCAACAACAACCTCAACATTGAAAAACAACAACCTCAACATTGAAAAACACCAACAAATTCAACAACAACCCCGACATTGAAAAACACCAACAAATTCAACAACAACCTCAACTTTGAAAAACAACAACAACCTCATCATGGAAAAACACCAACAAATTCAACAACAACCTCAACATTGAAAAACAACAACATCCTCAAAATTGTAAAACACCAACAAATTCAACAACAACCTCAACATTGAAAAACACCAACAAATTCAACAACAACCTCAACATTGAAAAACACCAACAAACTCCGCAACAACCTCAACATTGAAAAACAACAACAACCTCAACATTGAAAAACACCAACAAATTCAACAACAACCTCAACATTGAAAAACACCAACAAATTCAACAACAAACGCAACTTTGAAAAACACCAACAAATTCAACAACAACCTCAACATTGAAAAACAACAACAACCTCAACATTCAAAAACACCAACAAATTCAACAACAACCTCAACATTGAAAAACAACAACAACCTCAACATTGAAAAACAACAACAACCTCAACATAGAAAAACACGAACCAATTCAACAAAAACCTGAACATTGAAAAACACCCACAAATTCAACAACGACCTCAGCATTGAAAAACAACAACAACCTCAACATTGAAAAACACCAACAAATTCAACAACAACCTCAACTTTGAAAAACAATAACAACCTCAAGATTGAAAAACACCAACAAATTCTACAACAACCTCAGCATTGAAAAACAACAACAACCTCAACATTGAAAATCACCAACAAATTCAACAACAACTTCAACATTGAAAAACACCAACAAATTCAACAACAACCTCAACATTGAAAAACAACAACAACCTCAACATTGAAAAACACCAACAAATTCAACAACAACCTCAACATTGAAAAACAACAACAACCTCAACATTGAAAAACACCAACAAATTCAACAACAACCTCAACATTTAAAAACACCAACAAATTCAACAACAACCTCAACATTGAAAAACAACAACAACCTCAACATTGAAAAACACCAACAAATTCAACAACAACCTCAACATTGAAAAACAACAACAACCTCAACATTGAAAAACACCAACAAATTCAACAACAACCTCAACTTTGAAAAACAATAACAACCTCAAGATTGAAAAACACCAACAAATTCAACAACAACCTCAGCATTGAAAAACAACAACAACCTCAACATTGAAAATCACCAACAAATTCAACAACAACCTCAACATTGAAAAACACCAACAAATTCAACAACAACCTCAAGATTGAAAAACAACAACAACCTCAACATTGAAAAACACCAACAAATTCAACACCAACCTCAACATTGAAAAACAACAACAACCTCAACATTGAAAAACACCAACAAATTCAACAACAACCTCAACATTGAAAAACACCAACAAATTCAACAACAACCTCAGCATTGAAAAACAACAACAACCTCAACATTGAAAAACACCAACAAATTCAACAACAACCTCAACATTGAAAAACAACAACCTCAACATTGAAAAACACCAACAAATTCAACAACAACTTCAACACTGAAAAACAGCAACAAATTCAACAGCAACTTCGAAATTGAAAAACACCAACAAATTCAAAAACAACCTCAACATTGAAAAACAACAACAACCTCAACATTGAAAAACAACAACAAATTCAACAACAACCTCAACATTGGAAAACAACAACAAATTCAACAACAACCTCAACATTGAAAAACACCAACAAATTCAACAACAACCTCAACATTGAAAAACAACAACAACCTCAACATTGAAAAACACCAACAAATTCAACAAAAACCTCAACATTGAAAACACCAACAAATTCAACAACAACCTCAGCATTTAAAAACGCCAACAAATTCAACAACAACGTCAACATTGAAAAACACCAACAAATTCAACAACAACCTCAACATTGAAAAACAACAACCTCAACATTGAAAAACACCAACAAATTCAACAACAACCCCGACATTGAAAAACACCAACAAATTCAACAACAACCTCAACTTTGAAAAACAACAACAACCTCATCATGGAAAAACACCAACAAATTCAACAACAACCTCAACATTGAAAAACAACAACATCCTCAAAATTGTAAAACACCAACAAATTCAACAACAACCTCAACATTGAAAAACACCAACAAATTCAACAACAACCTCAACATTGAAAAACACCAACAAACTCCGCAACAACCTCAACATTGAAAAACAACAACAACCTCAACATTGAAAAACACCAACAAATTCAACAACAACCTCAACATTGAAAAACACCAACAAATTCAACAACAAACGCAACTTTGAAAAACACCAACAAATTCAACAACAACCTCAACATTGAAAAACAACAACAACCTCAACATTCAAAAACACCAACAAATTCAACAACAACCTCAACATTGAAAAACAACAACAACCTCAACATTGAAAAACAACAACAACCTCAACATAGAAAAACACGAACCAATTCAACAGAAACCTGAACATTGAAAAACACCCACAAATTCAACAACGACCTCAGCATTGAAAAACAACAACAACCTCAACATTGAAAAACACCAACAAATTCAACAACAACCTCAACTTTGAAAAACAATAACAACCTCAAGATTGAAAAACACCAACAAATTCTACAACAACCTCAGCATTGAAAAACAACAACAACCTCAACATTGAAAATCACCAACAAATTCAACAACAACCTCAACATTGAAAAACACCAACAAATTCAACAACAACCTCAAGATTGAAAAACAACAACAACCTCAACATTGAAAAACACCAACAAATTCAACAACAACCTCAACATTGAAAAACAACAACAACCTCAACATTGAAAAACACCAACAAATTCAACAACAACCACAAAATTGAAAAACACCAACAAATTCAACAACAACCTCAGCATTGAAAAACAACAACAACCTCAACATTGAAAAACACCAACAAATTCAACAACAACTTAAACACTGAAAAACAGCAACAAATTCAACAGCAACCTCGAAATTGAAAAACACCAACAAATTCAAAAACAACCTGAACATTGAAAAACAACAACAACCTCAACATTGAAAAACACCAACAAATTCAACAACAACCTCAACATTGAAAAACAACAACAACCTCAACATTGAAAAACACCAACAAATTCAACAACAACCTCAACATTGAAAAACACCAACAAATTCAACAACAACCTCAACATTGAAAAACAACAACAACCTCAACATTGAAAAACACCAACAAATTCAACAACAACTTCAACATTGAAAAACACCAACAAATTCAACAACAACCTCAACATTGAAAAACAACAACAACCTCAACATTGAAAAACACCAACAAATTCAACAACAACCTCAACATTGAAAAACAACAACAACCTCAACATTGAAAAACACCAACAAATTCAACAACAACCTCAACATTTAAAAACACCAACAAATTCAACAACAACCTCAACATTGAAAAACAACAACAACCTCAACATTGAAAAACACCAACAAATTCAACAACAACCTCAACATTGAAAAACAACAACAACCTCAACATTGAAAAACACCAACAAATTCAACAAAAACCTCAACTTTGAAAAACAATAACAACCTCAAGATTGAAAAACACCAACAAATTCAACAACAACCTCAGCATTGAAAAACAACAACAACCTCAACATTGAAAATCACCAACAAATTCAACAACAACCTCAACATTGAAAAACACCAACAAATTCAACAACAACCTCAAGATTGAAAAACAACAACAACCTCAACATTGAAAAACACCAACAAATTCAACACCAACCTCAACATTGAAAAACAACAACAACCTCAACATTGAAAAACACCAACAAATTCAACAACAACCTCAACATTGAAAAACACCAACAAATTCAACAACAACCTCAGCATTGAAAAACAACAACAACCTCAACATTGAAAAACACCAACAAATTCAACAACAACCTCAACATTGAAAAACAACAACCTCAACATTGAAAAACACCAACAAATTCAACAACAACTTCAACACTGAAAAACAGCAACAAATTCAACAGCAACTTCGAAATTGAAAAACACCAACAAATTCAAAAACAACCTCAACATTGAAAAACAACAACAACCTCAACATTGAAAAACAACAACAAATTCAACAACAACCTCAACATTGAAAAACAACAACAAATTCAACAACAACCTCAACATTGAAAAACACCAACAAATTCAACAACAACCTCAACATTGAAAAACAACAACAACCTCAACATTGAAAAACACCAACAAATTCAACAAAAACCTCAACATTGAAAACACCAACAAATTCAACAACAACCTCAGCATTTAAAAACGCCAACAAATTCAACAACAACGTCAACATTGAAAAACACCAACAAATTCAACAACAACCTCAACATTGAAAAACAACAACCTCAACATTGAAAAACACCAACAAATTCAACAACAACCCCGACATTGAAAAACACCAACAAATTCAACAACAACCTCAACTTTGAAAAACAACAACAACCTCATCATGGAAAAACACCAACAAATTCAACAACAACCTCAACATTGAAAAACAACAACATCCTCAAAATTGTAAAACACCAACAAATTCACGAACAACCTGAACATTTAAAAACAAAAACAACCTCAACATTGAAAAACACCAACAAATTCAACAACAACCTCAACATTGAAAAACACCAACAAATTCAACAACAACCTCAACATTGAAAAACACCAACAAACTCCGCAACAACCTCAACATTGAAAAACAACAACAACCTCAACATTGAAAAACACCAACAAATTCAACAACAACCTCAACATTGAAAAACACCAACAAATTCAACAAAAACCTGAACATTGAAAAACACCCACAAATTCAACAACGACCTCAGCATTGAAAAACAACAACAACCTCAACATTGAAAAACACCAACAAATTCAACAGCAACCTCAACTTTGAAGAACAATAACAACCTCAAGATTGAAAAACACCAACAAATTCTACAACAACCTCAGCATTGAAAAACAACAACAACCTCAACATTGAAAATCACCAACAAATTCAACAACAACCTCAACATTGAAAAACACCAACAAATTCAACAACAACCTCAAGATTGAAAAACAACAACAACCTCAACATTGAAAAACACCAACAAATTCAACAACAACCTCAACATTGAAAAACAACAACAACCTCAACATTGAAAAACACCAACAAATTCAACAACAACCACAAAATTGAAAAACACCAACAAATTCAACAACAACCTCAGCATTGAAAAACAACAACAACCTCAACATTGAAAAACACCAACAAATTCAACAACAACTTCAACACTGAAAAACAGCAACAAATTCAACAGCAACCTCGAAATTGAAAAACACCAACAAATTCAAAAACAACCTGAACATTGAAAAACAACAACAACCTCAACATTGAAAAACACCAACAAATTCAACAACAACCTCAACATTGAAAAACAACAACAACCTCAACATTGAAAAACATCCAACAAATTCAACAACAACCTCAACATTGAAAAACACCAACAAATTCAACAACAACCTCAACATTGAAAAACAACAACAACCTCAACATTGAAAAACACCAACAAATTCAACAACAACTTCAACATTGAAAAACACCAACAAATTCAACAACAACCTCAACATTGAAAAACAACAACAACCTCAACATTGAAAAACACCAACAAATTCAACAACAACCTCAACATTGAAAAACAACAACAACCTCAACATTGAAAAACACCAACAAATTCAACAACAACCTCAACATTTAAAAACACCAACAAATTCAACAACAACCTCAACATTGAAAAACAACAACAACCTCAACATTGAAAAACACCAACAAATTCAACAACAACCTCAACATTGAAAAAGAACAACAACCTCAACATTGAAAAACACCAACAAATTCAACAAAAACCTCAACATTGAAAACACCAACAAATTCAACAACAACCTCAACATTTAAAAACGCCAACAAATTCAACAACAACCTCAACATTGAAAAACACCAACAAATTCAACAACAACCTCAACATTGAAAAACAACAACCTCAACATTGAAAAACACCAACAAATTCAACAACAACCCCGACATTGAAAAACACCAACAAATTCAGCAACAGCCTCAACTTTGAAAAACAGCAACAAATTCAACAACAACCTCAACATTGAAAAACACCAACAAATTCAACAACAAACGCAACTTTGAAAAACACCAACAAATTCAACAACAACCTCAACATTGAAAAACAACAACAACCTCAACATTCAAAAACACCAACAAATTCAACAACAACTTCAACATTGAAAAACAACAACAACCTCAACATTGAAAAACAACAACAACCTCAACATAGAAAAACACCAACCAATTCAACAAAAACCTGAACATTGAAAAACACCCACAAATTCAACAACGACCTCAGCATTGAAAAACAACAACAACCTGAACATTGAAAAACACCAACAAATTCAACAACAACCTCAACTTTGAAAAACAATAACAACCTCAAGATTGAAAAACACCAACAAATTCTACAACAACCTCAGCATTGAAAAACAACAACAACCTCAACATTGAAAATCACCAACAAATTCAACAACAACCTCAACATTGAAAAACACCAACAAATTCAACAACAACCTCAAGATTGAAAAACAACAACAACCTCAACATTGAAAAACACCAACAAATTCAACAACAACCTCAACATTGAAAAACAACAACAACCTCAACATTGAAAAACACCAACAAATTCAACAACAACCACAAAATTGAAAAACACCAACAAATTCAACAACAACCTCAGCATTGAAAAACAACAACAACCTCAACATTGAAAAACACCAACAAATTCAACAACAACTTCAACACTGAAAAACAGCAACAAATTCAACAGCAACCTCGAAATTGAAAAACACCAACAAATTCAAAAACAACCTGAACATTGAAAAACAACAACAACCTCAACATTGAAAAACACCAACAAATTCAACAACAACCTCAACATTGAAAAACAACAACAACCTCAACATTGAAAAACACCAACAAATTCAACAACAACCTCAACATTGAAAAACACCAACAAATTCAACAACAACCTCAACATTGAAAAACAACAACAACCTCAACATTGAAAAACACCAACAAATTCAACAACAACTTCAACATTGAAAAACACCAACAAATTCAACAACAACCTCAACATTGAAAAACAACAACAACCTCAACATTGAAAAACACCAACAAATTCAACAACAACCTCAACATTGAAAAACAACAACAACCTCAACATTGAAAAACACCAACAAATTCAACAACAACCTCAACATTTAAAAACACCAACAAATTCAACAACAACCTCAACATTGAAAAACAACAACAACCTCAACATTGAAAAACACCAACAAATTCAACAACAACCTCAACATTGAAAAACAACAACCTCAACATTGAAAAACACCAACAAATTCAACAAGAACCTCAACATTGAAAACACCAACAAATTCAACAACAACCTCAACATTTAAAAACGCCAACAAATTCAACAACAACCTCAACATTGAAAAACACCAACAAATTCAACAACAACCTCAACATTGAAAAACAACAACCTCAACATTGAAAAACACCAACAAATTCAACAACAACCCCGACATTGAAAAACACCAACAAATTCAGCAACAACCTCAACTTTGAAAAACAGCAACAAATTCAACAACAACCTCAACATTGAAAAACACCAACAAATTCAACAACAAACGCAACTTTGAAAAACACCAACAAATTCAACAACAACCTCAACATTGAAAAACAACAACAACCTCAACATTCAAAAACACCAACAAATTCAACAACAACCTCAACATTGAAAAACAACAACAACCTCAACATTGAAAAACAACAACAACCTCAACATAGAAAAACACCAACCAATTCAACAAAAACCTGAACATTGAAAAACACCCACAAATTCAACAACGACCTCAGCATTGAAAAACAACAACAACCTCAACATTGAAAAACACCAACAAATTCAACAACAACCTCAACTTTGAAAAACAATAACAACCTCAAGATTGAAAAACACCAACAAATTCTACAACAACCTCAGCATTGAAAAAAAACAACAACCTCAACATTGAAAATCACCAACAAATTCAACAACAACCTCAACATTGAAAAACACCAACAAATTCAACAACAACCTCAAGATTGAAAAACAACAACAACCTCAACATTGAAAAACACCAACAAATTCAACAACAACCTCAACATTGAAAAACAACAACAACCTCAACATTGAAAAACACCAACAAATTCAACAACAACCACAAAATTGAAAAACACCAACAAATTCAACAACAACCTCAGCATTGAAAAACAACAACAACCTCAACATTGAAAAACACCAACAAATTCAACAACAACTTCAACACTGAAAAACAGCAACAAATTCAACAGCAACCTCGAAATTGAAAAACACCAACAAATTCAAAAACAACCTGAACATTGAAAAACAACAACAACCTCAACATTGAAAAACACCAACAAATTCAACAACAACCTCAACATTGAAAAACAACAACAACCTCAACATTGAAAAACACCAACAAATTCAACAACAACCTCAACATTGAAAAACACCAACAAATTCAACAACAACCTCAACATTGAAAAACAACAACAACCTCAACATTGAAAAACACCAACAAATTCAACAACAACTTCAACATTGAAAAACACCAACAAATTCAACAACAACCTCAACATTGAAAAACAACAACAACCTCAACATTGAAAAACACCAACAAATTCAACAACAACCTCAACATTGAAAAACAACAACAACCTCAACATTGAAAAACACCAACAAATTCAACAACAACCTCAACATTTAAAAACACCAACAAATTCAACAACAACCTCAACATTGAAAAACAACAACAACCTCAACATTGAAAAACACCAACAAATTCAACAACAACCTCAACATTGAAAAACAACAACAACCTCAACATTGAAAAACACCAACAAATTCAACAAAAACCTCAACATTGAAAACACCAACAAATTCAACAACAACCTCAACATTTAAAAACGCCAACAAATTCAACAACAACCTCAACATTGAAAAACACCAACAAATTCAACAACAACCTCAACATTGAAAAACAACAACCTCAACATTGAAAAACACCAACAAATTCAACAACAACCCCGACATTGAAAAACACCAACAAATTCAGCAACAACCTCAACTTTGAAAAACAGCAACAACCTCATCATGGAAAAACACCAACAAATTCAACAACAACCTCAACATTCAAAAACATCAACATCCTCAAATTTGAAAAACACCAACAAATTCAAGAACAACCTCAACATTTAAAAACAAAAACAACCTCAACATTGAAAAACACCAACAAATTCAACAACAACCTCAACATTGAAAAACACCAACAAATTCAACAACAACCTCAACATTGAATAACACCAACAAACACAACAACAACCTCAACATTAAAAAACAACAACAACCTCAACATTGAAAAACACCAACAAATTCAACAACAACCTCAACATTGAAAAACACCAACAAATTCAACAACAAACTCAACATTGAAAAACACCAACAAATTCAACAACAACCTCAACATTGAAAAACAACAACAACCTCAACATTGAAAAACACCAACAAATTCAACAACAACCTCAACATTGAAAAACAACAACAACCTCAACATTGAAAAACAACAACAACCTCAACATAGAAAAACACCAACAAATTCAACAAAAACCTCAACATTGAAAAACACCCACAAATTCAACAACAACCTCAGCATTGAAAAACAACAACAACCTCAACATTGAAAAACACCAACAAATTCAACAACAACCTCAACTTTGAAAAACAATAACAACCTCAAGATTGAAAAACACCAACAAATTCAACAACAACCTCAGCATTGAAAAACAACAACAACCTCAACATTGAAAATCACCAACAAATTCAACAACAACCTCAACATTGAAAAACACCAACAAATTCAACAACAACCTCAACATTGAAAAACAACAACAACCTCAACATTGAAAAACACCAACAAATTCAACAACAACCTCAACATTGAAAAACAACAACAACCACAACATTGAAAAACACCAACAATTTCAACAACAACCTCAACATTGAAAAACACCAACAAATTCAACAACAACCACGAAATTGAAAAACCCCAAAAAATTCAACAACAACCTCAACATTGAAAAACAACAACAACGTCAACATTGAAAAACACCAACAAATTCAACAACAACCTCAACGTTGAAAAACAACAAGAACCTCAACATTGAAAAACACCAACAAATTCAACAGCAACCTCAACATTTAAAAACACCAACAAATTCAACAACAACCTCAACATTGAAAAACAACAACAACCTCAACATTGAAAAACACCAACAAATTCAACAACAACCTCAACATTGAAAAACAACAACAACCTCAACATTGAAAAACACCAACAAATTCAACAAAAACCTCAACATTGAAAACACCAACAAATTCAACAACAACCTCAACATTGAAAAACAACAACAACCTCAACATTGAAAAACACCAACAAATTCAACAACAACCACAAAATTGAAAAACACCAACAAATTCAACAACAACCTCAGCATTGAAAAACAACAACAACCTCAACATTGAAAAACACCAACAAATTCAACAACAACTTCAACACTGAAAAACAGCAACAAATTCAACAGCAACCTCGAAATTGAAAAACACCAACAAATTCAAAAACAACCTGAACATTGAAAAACAACAACAACCTCAACATTGAAAAACACCAACAAATTCAACAACAACCTCAACATTGAAAAACAACAACAACCTCAACATTGAAAAACACCAACAAATTCAACAACAACCTCAACATTGAAAAACACCAACAAATTCAACAACAACCTCAACATTGAAAAACAACAACAACCTCAACATTGAAAAACACCAACAAATTCAACAACAACTTCAACATTGAAAAACACCAACAAATTCAACAACAACCTCAACATTGAAAAACAACAACAACCTCAACATTGAAAAACACCAACAAATTCAACAACAACCTCAACATTGAAAAACAACAACAACCTCAACATTGAAAAACACCAACAAATTCAACAACAACCTCAACATTTAAAAACACCAACAAATTCAACAACAACCTCAACATTGAAAAACAACAACAACCTCAACATTGAAAAACACCAACAAATTCAACAACAACCTCAACATTGAAAAACAACAACCTCAACATTGAAAAACACCAACAAATTCAACAAGAACCTCAACATTGAAAACACCAACAAATTCAACAACAACCTCAACATTTAAAAACGCCAACAAATTCAACAACAACCTCAACATTGAAAAACACCAACAAATTCAACAACAACCTCAACATTGAAAAACAACAACCTCAACATTGAAAAACACCAACAAATTCAACAACAACCCCGACATTGAAAAACACCAACAAATTCAGCAACAACCTCAACTTTGAAAAACAGCAACAAATTCAACAACAACCTCAACATTGAAAAACACCAACAAATTCAACAACAAACGCAACTTTGAAAAACACCAACAAATTCAACAACAACCTCAACATTGAAAAACAACAACAACCTCAACATTCAAAAACACCAACAAATTCAACAACAACCTCAACATTGAAAAACAACAACAACCTCAACATTGAAAAACAACAACAACCTCAACATAGAAAAACACCAACCAATTCAACAAAAACCTGAACATTGAAAAACACCCACAAATTCAACAACGACCTCAGCATTGAAAAACAACAACAACCTCAACATTGAAAAACACCAACAAATTCAACAACAACCTCAACTTTGAAAAACAATAACAACCTCAAGATTGAAAAACACCAACAAATTCTACAACAACCTCAGCATTGAAAAAAAACAACAACCTCAACATTGAAAATCACCAACAAATTCAACAACAACCTCAACATTGAAAAACACCAACAAATTCAACAACAACCTCAAGATTGAAAAACAACAACAACCTCAACATTGAAAAACACCAACAAATTCAACAACAACCTCAACATTGAAAAACAACAACAACCTCAACATTGAAAAACACCAACAAATTCAACAACAACCACAAAATTGAAAAACACCAACAAATTCAACAACAACCTCAGCATTGAAAAACAACAACAACCTCAACATTGAAAAACACCAACAAATTCAACAACAACTTCAACACTGAAAAACAGCAACAAATTCAACAGCAACCTCGAAATTGAAAAACACCAACAAATTCAAAAACAACCTGAACATTGAAAAACAACAACAACCTCAACATTGAAAAACACCAACAAATTCAACAACAACCTCAACATTGAAAAACAACAACAACCTCAACATTGAAAAACACCAACAAATTCAACAACAACCTCAACATTGAAAAACACCAACAAATTCAACAACAACCTCAACATTGAAAAACAACAACAACCTCAACATTGAAAAACACCAACAAATTCAACAACAACTTCAACATTGAAAAACACCAACAAATTCAACAACAACCTCAACATTGAAAAACAACAACAACCTCAACATTGAAAAACACCAACAAATTCAACAACAACCTCAACATTGAAAAACAACAACAACCTCAACATTGAAAAACACCAACAAATTCAACAACAACCTCAACATTTAAAAACACCAACAAATTCAACAACAACCTCAACATTGAAAAACAACAACAACCTCAACATTGAAAAACACCAACAAATTCAACAACAACCTCAACATTGAAAAACAACAACAACCTCAACATTGAAAAACACCAACAAATTCAACAAAAACCTCAACATTGAAAACACCAACAAATTCAACAACAACCTCAACATTTAAAAACGCCAACAAATTCAACAACAACCTCAACATTGAAAAACACCAACAAATTCAACAACAACCTCAACATTGAAAAACAACAACCTCAACATTGAAAAACACCAACAAATTCAACAACAACCCCGACATTGAAAAACACCAACAAATTCAGCAACAACCTCAACTTTGAAAAACAGCAACAACCTCATCATGGAAAAACACCAACAAATTCAACAACAACCTCAACATTCAAAAACATCAACATCCTCAAATTTGAAAAACACCAACAAATTCAAGAACAACCTCAACATTTAAAAACAAAAACAACCTCAACATTGAAAAACACCAACAAATTCAACAACAACCTCAACATTGAAAAACACCAACAAATTCAACAACAACCTCAACATTGAATAACACCAACAAACACAACAACAACCTCAACATTAAAAAACAACAACAACCTCAACATTGAAAAACACCAACAAATTCAACAACAACCTCAACATTGAAAAACACCAACAAATTCAACAACAAACTCAACATTGAAAAACACCAACAAATTCAACAACAACCTCAACATTGAAAAACAACAACAACCTCAACATTGAAAAACACCAACAAATTCAACAACAACCTCAACATTGAAAAACAACAACAACCTCAACATTGAAAAACAACAACAACCTCAACATAGAAAAACACCAACAAATTCAACAAAAACCTCAACATTGAAAAACACCCACAAATTCAACAACAACCTCAGCATTGAAAAACAACAACAACCTCAACATTGAAAAACACCAACAAATTCAACAACAACCTCAACTTTGAAAAACAATAACAACCTCAAGATTGAAAAACACCAACAAATTCAACAACAACCTCAGCATTGAAAAACAACAACAACCTCAACATTGAAAATCACCAACAAATTCAACAACAACCTCAACATTGAAAAACACCAACAAATTCAACAACAACCTCAACATTGAAAAACAACAACAACCTCAACATTGAAAAACACCAACAAATTCAACAACAACCTCAACATTGAAAAACAACAACAACCACAACATTGAAAAACACCAACAATTTCAACAACAACCTCAACATTGAAAAACACCAACAAATTCAACAACAACCACGAAATTGAAAAACCCCAAAAAATTCAACAACAACCTCAACATTGAAAAACAACAACAACGTCAACATTGAAAAACACCAACAAATTCAACAACAACCTCAACGTTGAAAAACAACAAGAACCTCAACATTGAAAAACACCAACAAATTCAACAGCAACCTCAACATTTAAAAACACCAACAAATTCAACAACAACCTCAACATTGAAAAACAACAACAACCTCAACATTGAAAAACACCAACAAATTCAACAACAACCTCAACATTGAAAAACAACAACAACCTCAACATTGAAAAACACCAACAAATTCAACAAAAACCTCAACATTGAAAACACCAACAAATTCAACAACAAACTCAACATTTAAAAACGCCAACAAATTCAACAACAACCTCAACATTGAAAAACACCAACAAATTCAACAACAACCTCAACATTGAAAAACAACAACCTCAACATTGAAAAACACCAACAAATTCAACAACAACCCCGACATTGAAAAACACCAACAAATTCAACAACAACCTCAGCTTTGAAAAACAACAACAACCTCATCATGGAAAAACACCAACAAATTCAACAACAACCTCAACATTGAAAAACAACAACATTCTCAAAATTGAAAAACACCAACAAATTCAACAACAACCTCAACATTTAAAAACGCCAACAAATTCAACAACAACCTCAACATTGAAAAACACCAACAAATTCAACAACAACCTCAACATTGAAAAACAACAACCTCAACATTGAAAAACACCAACAAATTCAACAACAACCCCGACATTGAAAACCACCAACAAATTCAACAACAACCTCAACTTTGAAAAACAACAACAACCTCATCATGGAAAAACACCAACAAATTCAACAACAACCTCAACATTCAAAAACAACAAGATCCTCAAATTTGAAAAACACCAACAAATTCAAGAACAACCTTAACATTTAAAAACAAAAACAACCTCAACATTGAAAAACACCAACAAATTCAACAACAACCTCAACATTGAAAAACACCAACAAATTCAACAACAACCTCAACATTGAAAAACAACAACAACCTCAACATTGAAAAACACCAACAAATTCAAGAACAACCTCAACATTGAAAAACACCAACAAATTCAACAACAAACTCAACATTGAAAAACACCAACAAATTCAACAACAACCTCAACATTGAAAAACAACAACATCTCAACATTGAAAAACACCAACAAATTCATCAACAACCTCAACATTGAAAAACAACAACAACCTCAACATTGAAAAACACCCACAAATTCAACAACAACTTCAGCATTGAAAAACAACAACAACCTCAACATTGAAAAACACCAACAAATTCAACAACAACCTCAACTTTGAAAAACAATAACAACCTCAAGATTGAAAAACACCAATAAATTCAACAACAAGCTCAGCATTGAAAAACAACAACAACCTCAACATTGAAAAACACCAACAAATTCAACAACAACCTCAACATTGAAAAACACCAACAAATTGAACAACAACCACGAAATTGAAAAACACCAACAAATTCAACAACAACCTCAAGATTGAAAAACACCAACAAATTCAACAACAACCTCAACATTGAAAAACAACAACAACCTCAACATTGAAAAACACCAACAAATTCAACAACAACCTCAACATTGAAAAACAACAACAACCTCAACATTGAAAAACACCAACAAATTCAACAAAAACCTCAACATTGAAAACACCAACAAATTCAACAACAACCTCAACATTTAAAAACGCCAACAACCTCATCAAGGAAAAACACCAACAAATTCAACAACAACCTCAACATTGAAAAACAACAACATCCTCAAAATTGAAAAACACCAACAAATTCAAGAACAACCTGAACATTTAAAAACAAAAACAACCTCAACATTGAAAAACAACAACAAATTCAACAACAACCTCAACATTGAAAAACACCAACAAATTCAACAACAACCTCAACATTGAAAAACACCAACAAACTCAACAACAACCTCAACATTGAAAAACAACAACAACCTCAACATTGAAAAACACCAACAAATTCAACAAAAACCTCAAGATTGAAAACACCAACAAATTCAACAACAACCTCAGCATTTAAAAACGCCAACAAATTCAACAACAACGTCAACATTGAAAAACACCAACAAATTCAACAACAACCTCAACATTGAAAAACAACAACCTCAACCTTGAAAAACACCAACAAATTCAACAACAACCCCGACATTGAAAAACACCAACAAATTCAACAACAACCTCAACTTTGAAAAACAACAACAACCTCATCATGGAAAAACACCAACAAATTCAACAACAACCTCAACATTGAAAAACAACAACATCCTCAAAATTGTAAAACACCAACAAATTCAGGAACAACCTGAACATTTAAAAACAAAAACAACCTCAACATTGAAAAACACCAACAAATTCAACAACAACCTCAACATTGAAAAACACCAACAAATTCAACAACAACCTCAACATTGAAAAACACCAACAAACTCAACAACAAACTCAACATTGAAAAACACCAACAAATTCAACAACAACCTCAACATTGAAAAACAACAACAACCTCAACATTGAAAAACACCAACAAATTCATCAACAACCTCAACATTGAAAAACAACAACAACCTCAACATTGAAAAACAACAACAACCTCAACATAGAAAAACACCAACAAATTCAACAAAAACCTCAACATTGAAAAACACCCACAAATTCAACAACAACCTCAACTTTGAAAAACAATAACAACCTCAAGATTGAAAAACACCAACAAATTCAACAACAACCTCAGCATTGAAAAACAACAACAACCTCAACATTGAAAATCACCAACAATTTCAACAACAACCTCAACATTGAAAAACACCAACAAATTCAACAACAACCTCAAGATTGAAAAACAACAACAACCTCAACATTGAAAACACCAACAAATTCAACAACAACCTCAACATTGAAAAACAACAACAACCTCAAGATTGAAAAACACCAACAAATTCAACAACAACCTCAACATTGAAAAACACCAACAAATTCAACAACAACCACGAATTGAAAAACACCAACAAATTCAACAACAACCTCAACATTGAAAAACAACAACAACCTCAACATTGAAAAACACCAACAAATTCAACAACAACCTCAACATTGAAAAACAACAACAACCTCAACATTGAAAAACACCAACAAATTCAACAACAACCTCAAGATTGAAAAAACACCAACAAATTCAACAACAACCTCAACATTGAAAAAACAACAACAACCTCAACATTGAAAAACACCAACAAATTCAACAACAACCTCAACATTGAAAAACAACAACAACCTCAACATTGAAAAACACCAACAAATTCAACAAAAACCTCAACATTGAAAAACACCAACAAATTCAACAACAACCTCAACATTTAAAAAACGCCAACAAATTCAACAACAACCTCAACATTGAAAAACACCAACAAATTCAACAACAACCTCAACATTGAAAAACAACAACCTCAACATTGAAAAACACCAACAAATTCAACAACAATCCCGACATTGAAAAACACGAACAAATTCAACAACAACCTCAACTTTGAAAAACAACAACAACCTCATCAAGGAAAAACACCAACAAATTCAACAACAACCTCAACATTGAAAAACAACAACATCCTCAAAATTGAAAAACACCAACAAATTCAAGAACAACCTGAACATTTAAAAACAAAAACAACCTCAACATTGAAAAACAACAACAAATTCAACAACAACCTCAACATTGAAAAACACCAACAAATTCAACAACAACCTCAACATTGAAAAACACCAACAAACTCAACAACAACCTCAACATTGAAAAACAACAACAACCTCAACATTGAAAAACACCAACAAATTCAACAACAACCTCAACATTGAAAAACACCAACAAATTCAACAACAAACTCAACATTGAAAAACACCAACAAATTCAACAACAACCTCAACATTGAAAAACAACAACAACCTCAACATTGAAAAACACCAACAAATTCAACAACAACCTCAACATTGAAAACAACAACAACCTCAACATTGAAAAACAACAACAACCTCAACATAGAAAAACACCAACCAATTCAACAAAAACCTCAACATTGGAAAAACACCCACAAATTCAACAACAACCTCAGCATTGAAAAACAACAACAACCTCAACATTGAAAAACACCAACAAATTCAACAACAACCTCAACTTTGAAAAACAATAACAACCTCAAGATTGAAAAACACCAACAAATTCATCAACAACCTCAACATTGAAAAACAACAACAACCTCAACATTGAAAAACAACAACAACCTCAACATAGAAAAACACCAACAAATTCAACAAAAACCTCAACATTGAAAAAACACCCACAAATTCAACAACAACCTCAGCATTGAAAAACAACAACAACCTCAACATTGAAAAACACCAACAAATTCAACAACAACCTCAACTTTGAAAAACAATAACAACCTCAAGATTGAATAACACCAACAAATTCAACAACAACCTCAGCATTGAAAAACAACAACAACCTCAACATTGAAAATCACCAACAAATTCAACAACAACCTCAACATTGAAAAACACCAACAAATTCAACAACAACCTCAAGATTGAAAAACAACAACAACCTCAACATTGAAAACACCAACAAATTCAACAACAACCTCAACATTGAAAAACAACAACAACCTCAACATTGAAAAACTCCAACAAATTCAACAACAACCTCAACATTGAAAAACACCAACAAATTCAACAACAACCACGAAATTGAAAAACACCAACAAATTCAACAACAACCTCAACATTGAAAAACAACAACAACCTCAACATTGAAAAACACCAACAAATTCAACAACAACCTCAACGTTGAATAACAACAAAAACAGAATTACCTGGAAAAACTCAGTAGGTCTGGCAGCATCGGCGGAGGAGAAAAGAGTTGACGTTTCGAGTCCTCATGACCCTTCGACAGAACTTGATTTCGAGTCCAGGAAAGAGTTGAAATATAAGCTGTTTAAGGTGTGTGGGGGGGGGGGGGGGGGGGGGGGGGGGGGGGGGGGGAAGGAGAGAGAGAGAGAGACAGAGGTGCTTGTGTAGACAAACAAGCAGTGATAGAAGCAGATCATCAAAAGATGTCAGTAACAATGGTACCAAAGAACACATAGGTGTTAAAGTTAAAGTTGGTTGATATTATCTAAACGAATGTGCTAATTAAGAATGGATGGTAGGGCACTCAAGGTACAGCTCTAGTGGGGGTGGGGGGGGGAGCATAAAGGATTTTAAAATATTTTAAAAATAATGGAAATAGGTGGGGAAAAGAAAAATCTATAAAATTTATAGGGAAAAAAAAGGGGGAAAAAAAGGGGGAAACAGAAAGGGGGTGGGGATGGGGGAGGGAGCTCACGACCTAAAGTTATTGAATTCAATATTCAGACCGGAAGGCTGTAAGGTGCCTAGTCGGAAGATGAGGTGTTGTTCCTCCAGTTTGCGTTGGGCTTCACTGGAACAATGCAGTAAGCCAAGGACAGACATGTGGGCAAGAGAGCAGGGTGGAGTGTTAAAATGGCAAGCCACAGGGAGGTTTGGGTCATTCTTGCGGACAGACCGCGACCGCAGGTGTTCTGCAAAGCGGTCGCCCAGTTTACGTTTGGTCTCTCCAATGTAGAGGAGACCACATTGGGAGCAACGAATGCAGTAGACTAAGTTGGGTGAAATGCAAGTGAAATGCTGCTTCACTTGAAAGGAATGTTTGGGCCCTTGGACGGTGAGGAGAGAGGAAGTGAAGGGGCAGGTGTTACATCTTTTGCGTGGGCATGGGGTGGTGCCATAGGAGGGGGTTGAGGAGTAGGGGGTGATGGAGGAGTGGACCAGGGTGTCCCGGAGGGAGCGATCTCTACGGAATGCCGATAAGGGGGGTGAAGGGTGCTTCTATCACTGCTTGTTTGTCTACACAAGCACCTCTGTCTCTCTCTCTCTCTCCTTCCCCCCCCCCCCCCCCCCCCCCACCACACCTTAAACCAGCTTATATTTCAACTCTTTCCTGGACTCGAAATCAAGTTCTGTCGAAGGGTCATGAGGACTCGAAACGTCAACTCTTTTCTCCTCTGCCGATGCTGCCAGACCTACTGAGTTTTTTCCAGGTAATTCTGTTTTTGTTTTAGATTTCCAGCATCCGCAGTTTTCTTTGTTTTCAACGTTGAATAACAACAACAACCTCAACATTGAAAAAACACCAACAAATTCAACAACAACCTCAACATTGAAAAACACCAACAAATTCAACAACAACCTCAACATTGAAAAACAACAACAATCTCAACATTGAAAAACACCAACAAATTCAACAACAACCTCAACATTGAAAAACAACAACAACCTCAACTTTGAAAAACACCAACAAATTCAACAAAAACCTCAACATTGAAAACACCAACAAATTCAACAACAACCTCAACATTTAAAAACGCCAACAAATTCAACAGCAACCTCAACATTGAAAAACACCAACAAATTCAACAACAACCTCAACATTGAAAAACAACAACCTCAACATTGAAAAACACCAACAAATTCAACAACAACCCCGACATTGAAAAACACCAACAAATTCAACAACAACCTCAACTTTGAAAAACAACAACAACCTCATCATGGAAAAACACCAACAAATTCAACAACAACCTCAACATTGAAAAACAACAACATCCTCAAAATTGAAAAACACCAACAAATTCAACAACAACCTCAACATTGAAAAACAACAACATCCTCAAAATTGAAAAACACCAACAAATTCAACAACAACCTCAACATTTAAAAACGCCAACAAATTCAAGAACAACCCTCAACATTGAAAAACACCAACAAATTCAACAACAACCCCGACATTGAAAAACACCAACAAATTCAACAACAACCTCAACTTTGAAAAACAACAACAACCTCATCATGGAAAAACACCAACAAATTCAACAACAACCTCAACATTCAAAAACAACAACATCCTCAAATTTGAAAAACACCAACAAATTCAAGAACAACCTCAACACTTAAAAACAAAAACAACCTCAACATTGAAAAACACCAACAAATTCAACAACAACCTCAACATTGAAAAAACACCAACAAATTCAACAACAACCTCAACATTGAAAAACACCAACAAATTCAACAACAACTTCAACACTGAAAAACAGCAACAAATTCAACAACAACCACGAAATTGAAAAACACCAACAAATTCAACAACAACCTCAACATTAAAAAACAACAACAACCTCAACATTGAAAAACACCAACAAATTCAACAACAACCTCAACGTTGAATAACAACAACAACCTCAACATTGAAAAACACCAACAAATTCAACAACAACATCAACATTTAAAAACACCAACAAATTCAACAACAACCTCAACATTGAAAAACAACAACAATCTCAACATTGAAAAACACCAACAAATTCAACAACAATCTCAACATTGAAAAACAACAACAACCTCAACATTGAAAAACACCAACAAATTCAACAAAAACCTCAACATTGAAAACACCAACAAATTCAACAACAACCTCAACATTTAAAAACGCCAACAAATTCAACAACAACCTCAAAATTGAAAAACACCAACAAATTCAACAACAACCTCAACTTTGAAAAACAACAACCTCAACATTGAAAAACACCAACAAATTCAACAACAACCCCGACATTGAAAAACACCAACAAATTCAAACAACAACCTCAACTTTGAAAAACAACAACAACCTCATCATGGAAAAACACCAACAAATTCAACAACAACCTCAACATTGAAAAACAACAACATCCTCAAAATTGAAAAACACCAACAAATTCAACAACAACCTCAACATTTAAAAGCGCCAACAAATTCAACAACAACCTCAACATTGAAGAACACCAAAAAATTCAACAACAACCTCAACATTGAAAAACAACAACCTCAACATTGAAAAACACCAACAAATTCAACAACAACCCGGACATTTAAAACCACCAACAAATTCAACAACAACCTCAACTTTGAAAAACAACAACAACCTCATCATGGAAAAACACCAACAAATTCAACAACAACCTCAACATTCAAAAACAACAACATCCTCAAATTTGAAAAACACCAACAAATTCAAGAACAACCTCAACATTTAAAAACAAAAACAACCTCAACATTGAAAAACACCAACAAATTCAACAACAACCTCAACATTGAAAAACACCAACAAATTCAACAACAACCTCAACATTGAAAAACACCAACAAACTCAACAACAACCTCAACATTGAAAAACAACAACAACCTCAACATTGAAAAACACCAACAAATTCAAGAACAACCTCAACATTGAAAAACACCAACAAATTCAACAACAAACTCAACATTGAAAAACACCAACAAATTCAACAACAACCTCAACATTGAAAAACAACAACAACCTCAACATTGAAAAACACCAACAAATTCATCAACAACCTCAACATTGAAAAACAACAACAACCTCAACATTGAAAAACAACAACAACCTCAACATAGAAAAACACCAACAAATTCAACAAAAACCTCAACATTGAAAAACACCCACAAATTCAACAACAACCTCAGCATTGAAAAACAACAACAACCTCAACATTGAAAAACACCAACAAATTCAACAACAACCTCAACTTTGAAAAACAATAACAACCTCAAGATTGAAAAACACCAACAAATTCAACAACAACCTCAGCATTGAAAAACAACAACAACCTCAACATTGAAAATCACCAACAATTTCAACAACAACCTCAACATTGAAAAACACCAACAAATTCAACAACAACCTCAAGATTGAAAAACAACAACAACCTCAACATTGAAAACACCAACAAATTCAACAACAACCTCAACATTGAAAAACAACAACAACCTCAACATTGAAAAACACCAACAAATTCAACAACAACCTCAACATTGAAAAACACCAACAAATTCAACAACAACCACGAAATTGAAAAACACCAACAAATTCAACAACAACCTCAACATTGAAAAACAACAACAACCTCAACATTGAAAAACACCAACAAATTCAAACAACAACCTCAACATTGAAAAACAACAAACAACCTCAACATTGAAAAACACCAACAAATTCAACAACAACCTCAAGATTGAAAAACACCAACAAATTCAACAACAACCTCAACATTGAAAAACAACAACAACCTCAACATTGAAAAACACCAACAAATTCAACAACAACCTCAACATTGAAAAACAACAACAACCTCAACATTGAAAAACACCAACAAATTCAACAAAAACCTCAACATTGAAAACACCAACAAATTCAACAACAACCTCAACATTTAAAAACGCCAACAAATTCAACAACAACCTCAACATTGAAAAACACCAACAAATTCAACAACAACCTCAACATTGAAAAACAACAACCTCAACATTGAAAAACACCAACAAATTCAACAACAATCCCGACATTGAAAAACACGAACAAATTCAACAACAACCTCATCAAGGAAAAACACCAACAAATTCAGCAACAACCTCAACATTGAAAAACAACAACATCCTCAAAATTGAAAAACACCAACAAATTCAAGAACAACCTGAACATTTAAAAACAAAAACAACCTCAACATTGAAAAACAACAACAAATTCAACAACAACCTCAACATTGAAAAAACACCAACAAATTCAACAACAACCTCAACATTGAAAAACACCAACAAACTCAACAACAACCTCAACATTGAAAAACAACAACAACCTCAACATTGA
The DNA here is from genome assembly GCA_026770705.1 of Isurus oxyrinchus. NCBI lineage: Eukaryota > Metazoa > Chordata > Chondrichthyes > Lamniformes > Lamnidae > Isurus > Isurus oxyrinchus. Next base: position 1,181,947 of record JANJGN010000129.1, read on the forward strand.
AAAACACCAACAAATTCAACAACAACCTCAACATTGAAAAACACCAACAAATTCAACAACAAACTCAACATTGAAAAACACCAACAAATTCAACAACAACCTCAACATTGAAAAACAACAACAACCTCAACATTCAAAAACACCAACAAATTCAACAACAACCTCAACATTGAAAAACAACAACAACCTCAACATTGAAAAACAACAACAACCTCAACATAGAAAAAACACCAACCAATTCAACAAAAACCTCAACATTGAAAAAACACCCACAAATTCAACAACAACTTCACCATTGAAAAACAACAACAACCTCAACATTGAAAAACACCAACAAATTCAACAACAACCTCAACTTTGAAAAACAATAACAACCTCAAGATTGAAAAACACCAACAAATTCATCAACAACCTCAACATTGAAAAACAACAACAACCTCAACATTGAAAAATCGCCAACAAATTCAACAACAACCTCAACATTGAAAAACACCAACAAATTCAACAACAACCTCAAGATTGAAAAACAACAACAACCTCAACATTGAAAAACACCAACAAATTCAACAACAACCTCAACATTGAAAAACAACAACAACCTCAACATTGAAAATCACCAACAAATTCAACAACAACCTCAACATTGAAAAACACCAACAAATTCAACAACAACCACGAAATTGAAAAACACCAACAAATTCAACAACAACCTCAACATTGAAAAACAACAACAACCTCAACATTGAAAAACACCAACAAATTCAACAACAACCTCAACGTTGAATAACAACAACAACCTCAACATTGAAAAACACCAACAAATTCAACAACAACCTCAACATTGAAAAACACCAACAAATTCAACAACAACCTCAACATTGAAAAACAACAACAATCTCAACATTGAAAAACACCAACAAATTCAACAACAACCTCAACGTTGAAAAACAACAACAACCTCAACATTGAAAAACACCAACAAATTCAACAAAAACCTCAACATTGAAAACACCAACAAATTCAACAACAACCTCAACATTTAAAAACGCCAACAAATTCAACAACAACCTCAACATTGAAAAACACCAACAAATTCAACAACAACCTCAACATTGAAAAACAACAACCTCAACATTGAAAAACACCAACAAATTGAACAACAACCCTGACATTGAAAAACACAACAAATTCAACAACAACCTCAACTTTGAAAAACAACAACAACCTCATCATGGAAAAACACCAACAAATTCAACAACAACCTCAACATTGAAAAACAACAACATCCTCAAAATTGAAAAACACCAACAAATTCAACAACAACCTCAACATTGAAAAACAACAACATCCTCAAAATTGAAAAACACCAACAAATTCAACAACAACCTCAACATTTAAAAACGCCAACAAATTCAAGAACAACCTCAACATTGAAAAACACCAACAAATTCAACAACAACCTCAACATTGAAAAACAACAACCTCAACATTGAAAAACACCAACAAATTCAACAACAACCCCGACATTGAAAAACACCAACAAATTCAACAACAACCTCAACTTTGAAAAACAACAACAACCTCATCATGGAAAAACACCAACAAATTCAACAACAACCTCAACATTCAAAAACAACAACATCCTCAAATTTGAAAAACACCAACAAATTCAAGAACAACCTCAACACTTAAAAACAAAAACAACCTCAACATTGAAAAACACCAACAAATTCAACAACAACCTCAACATTGAAAAACACCAACAAATTCAACAACAACTTCAACATTGAAAAACACCAACAAATTCAACAACAACTTCAACACTGAAAAACAGCAACAAATTCAACAACAACCACGAAATTGAAAAACACCAACAAATTCAACAACAACCTCAACATTGAAAAACAACAACAACCTCAACATTGAAAAACACCAACAAATTCAACAACAACCTCAACGTTGAATAACAACAACAACCTCAACATTGAAAAACACCAACAAATTCAACAACAACCCCTCAACATTAAAAACACCAACAAATTCAACAACAACCTCAACATTGAAAAACAACAACAATCTCAACATTGAAAAACACCAACAAATTCAACAACAACCTCAACATTGAAAAACAACAACAACCTCAACATTGAAAAACACCAACAAATTCAACAAAAACCTCAACATTGAAAACACCAACAAATTCAACAACAACCTCAACATGTAAAAACGCCAACAAATTCAACAACAACCTCAACATTGAAAAACACCAACAAATTCAACAACAACCTCAACATTGAAAAACAACAACCTCAACATTGAAAAACACCAACAAATTCAACAACAACCCCGACATTGAAAAACACCAACAAATTCAACAACAACCTCAACTTTGAAAAACAACAACAACCTCATCATAGAAAAACACCAACAAATTCAACAACAACCTCAACATTCAAAAACAACAACATCCTCAAATTTGAAAAACACCAACAAATTCAAGAACAACCTCACACTTAAAAACAAAAACAACCTCAACATTGAAAAACACCAACAAATTCAACAACAACCTCAACATTGAAAAACACCAACAAATTCAACAACAACCTCAACATTGAAAAACACCAACAAATTCAACAACAACTTCAACACTGAAAAACAGCAACAAATTCAACAGCAACCTCGAAATTGAAAAACACCAACAAATTCAAAAACAACCTGAACATTGAAAAACAACAACAACCTCAACATTGAAAAACACCAACAAATTCAACAACAACCTCAACATTGAAAAACAACAACAACCTCAACATTGAAAAACACCAACAAATTCAACAACAACCTCAACATTGAAAAACACCAACAAATTCAACAACAACCTCAACATTGAAAAACAACAACAACCTCAACATTGAAAAAACACCAACAAATTCAACAACAACTTCAACATTGAAAAACACCAACAAATTCAACAACAACCTCAACATTGAAAAACAACAACAACCTCAACATTGAAAAACACCAACAAATTCAACAACAACCTCAACATTGAAAAACAACAACAACCTCAACATTGAAAAACACCAACAAATTCAACAACAACCTCAACATTTAAAAACACCAACAAACTCAACAACAACCTCAACATTGAAAAACAACAACAACCTCAACATTGAAAAACACCAACAAATTCAACAACAACCTCAACATTGAAAAACAACAACAACCTCAACATTGAAAAACACCAACAAATTCAACAAAAACCTCAACATTGAAAACACCAACAAATTCAACAACAACCTCAACATTTAAAAACGCCAACAAATTCAACAACAACCTCAACATTGAAAAACACCAACAAATTCAACAACAACCTCAACATTGAAAAACAACAACCTCAACATTGAAAAACACCAACAAATTCAACAACAACCCCGACATTGAAAAACACCAACAAATTCAGCAACAACCTCAACTTTGAAAAACAGCAACAACCTCATCATGGAAAAACACCAACAAATTCAACAACAACCTCAACATTCAAAAACAACAACATCCTCAAATTTGAAAAACACCAACAAATTCAAGAACAACCTCAACATTTAAAAACAAAAACAACCTCAACATTGAAAAACACCAACAAATTCAACAACAACCTCAACATTGAAAAACACCAAAAAATTCAACAACAACCTCAACATTGAAAACAACAACATCCTCAAAATTGAAAAACACCAACAAATTCAACAACAACCTCAACATTTAAAAACGCCAACAAATTCAAGAACAACCTCAACATTGAAAAACACCAACAAATTCAACAACAACCTCAACATTGAAAAACAACAACCTCAACATTGAAAAACACCAACAAATTCAACAACAACCCCGACATTGAAAAACACCAACAAATTCAACAACAACCTCAACTTTGAAAAACAACAACAACCTCATCATGGAAAAAACACCAACAAATTCAACAACAACCTCAACATTCAAAAACAACAACATCCTCAAATTTGAAAAACACCAACAAATTCAAGAACAACCTCAACACTTAAAAACAAAAACAACCTCAACATTGAAAAACACCAACAAATTCAACAACAACCTCAACATTGAAAAACACCAACAAATTCAACAACAACCTCAACATTGAAAAACACCAACAAATTCAACAACAACTTCAACACTGAAAAACAGCAACAAATTCAACAACAACCACGAAATTGAAAAACACCAACAAATTCAACAACAACCTCAACATTGAAAAACAACAACAACCTCAACATTGAAAAACACCAACAAATTCAACAACAACCTCAACATTTAAAAACACCAACAAATTCAACAACAACCTCAACATTGAAAAACAACAACAATCTCAACATTGAAAAACACCAACAAATTCAACAACAACCTCAACATTGAAAAACAACAACAACCTCAACATTGAAAAACACCAACAAATTCAACAAAAACCTCAACATTGAAAACACCAACAAATTCAACAACAACCTCAACATTTAAAAACGCCAACAAATTCAACAACAACCTCAACATTGTAAAACACCAACAAATTCAACAACAACCTCAACATTGAAAAACAACAACCTCAACATTGAAAAACACCAACAAATTCAACAACAACCCCGACATTGAAAAACACCAACAAATTCAACAACAACCTCAACTTTGAAAAACAACAACAACTCATCATGGAAAAACACCAACAAATTCAACAACAACCTCAACATTCAAAAACAACAACATCCTCAAATTTGAAAAACACCAACAAATTCAAGAACAACCTCAACACTTAAAAACAAAAGCAACCTCAACATTGAAAAACACCAACAAATTCAACAACAACCTCAACATTGAAAAACACCAACAAATTCAACAACAACCTCAACATTGAAAAACACCAAAAAATTCAACAACAACTTCAACACTGAAAAACAGCAACAAATTCAACAGCAACCTCGAAATTGAAAAACACCAACAAATTCAAAAACAACCTGAACATTGAAAAACAACAACAACCTCAACATTGAAAAACACCAACAAATTCAACAACAACCTCAACATTGAAAAACAACAACAACCTCAACATTGAAAAACACCAACAAATTCAACAACAACCTCAACATTGAAAAACACCAACAAATTCAACAACAACCTCAACATTGAAAAACAACAACAACCTCAACATTGAAAAACACCAACAAATTCAACAACAACTTCAACATTGAAAAACACCAACAAATTCAACAACAACCTCAACATTGAAAAACAACAACAACCTCAACATTGAAAAACACCAACAAATTCAACAACAACCTCAACATTGAAAAACAACAACAACCTCAACATTGAAAAACACCAACAAATTCAACAACAACCTCAACATTTAAAAACACCAACAAATTCAACAACAACCTCAACATTGAAAAACAACAACAACCTCAACATTGAAAAACACCAACAAATTCAACAACAACCTCAACATTGAAAAACAACAAGAACCTCAACATTGAAAAACACCAACAAATTCAACAAAAACCTCAACATTGAAAACACCAACAAATTCAACAACAAACTCAACATTTAAAAACGCCAACAAATTCAACAACAACCTCAAAATTGAAAAACACCAACAAATTCAACAAAAACCTCAACTTTGAAAACACCAACAAATTCAACAACAACCTCAACATTTAAAAACGCCAACAAATTCAACAACAACCTCAACATTGAAAAACACCAACAAATTCAACAACAACCTCAACATTGAAAAACAACAACCTCAACATTGAAAAACACCAACAAATTCAACAACAACCCCGACATTGAAAAACATCAACAAATTCAGCAACAACCTCAACTTTGAAAAACAGCAACAACCTCATCATGGAAAAACACCAACAAATTCAACAACAACCTCAACATTCAAAAACAACAACATCCTCAAATTTGAAAAACACCAACAAATTCAAGAACAACCTCAACATTTAAAAACAAAAACAACCTCAACATTGAAAAACACCAACAAATTCAACAACAACCTCAACATTGAAAAACACCAAAATTCAACAACAACCTCAACATTGAAAAACAACAACATCCTCAAAATTGAAAAACACCAACAAATTCAACAACAACCTCAACATTTAAAAACGCCAACAAATTCAAGAACAACCTCAACATTGAAAAACACCAACAAATTCAACAACAACCTCAACATTGAAAAACAACAACCTCAACATTGAAAAACACCAACAAATTCAACAACAACCCCGACATTGAAAAACACCAACAAATTCAACAACAACCTCAACTTTGAAAAACAACAACAACCTCATCATGGAAAAACACCAACAAATTCAACAACAACCTCAACATTCAAAAACAACAACATCCTCAAATTTGAAAAACACCAACAAATTCAAGAACAACCTCAACACTTAAAAACAAAAACAACCTCAACATTGAAAAACACCAACAAATTCAACAACAACCTCAACATTGAAAAACACCAACAAATTCAACAACAACCTCAACATTGAAAAACACCAACAAATTCAACAACAACTTCAACTCTGAAAAACAGCAACAAATTCAACAACAACCACGAAATTGAAAAACACCAACAAAATTCAACAACAACCTCAACATTGAAAAACAACAACAACCTCAACATTGAAAAAACACCAACAAATTCAACAACAACCTCAACATTTAAAAACACCAACAAATTCAACAACAACCTCAACATTGAAAAACAACAACAATCTCAACATTGAAAAACACCAACAAATTCAACAACAACCTCAACATTGAAAAACAACAACAACCTCAACATTGAAAAACACCAACAAATTCAACAAAAACCTCAACATTGAAAACACCAACAAATTCAACAACAACCTCAACATTTAAAAACGCCAACAAATTCAACAACAACCTCAACATTGTAAAACACCAACAAATTCAACAACAACCTCAACATTGAAAAACAACAACCTCAACATTGAAAAACACCAACAAATTCAACAACAACCCCGACATTGAAAAACACCAACAAATTCAACAACAACCTCAACTTTGAAAAACAACAACAACCTCATCATGGAAAAACACCAACAAATTCAACAACAACCTCAACATTCAAAAACAACAACATCCTCAAATTTGAAAAACACCAACAAATTCAAGAACAACCTCAACACTTAAAAACAAAAACAACTTCAACATTGAAAAACACCAACAAATTCAACAACAACCTCAACATTGAAAAACACCAACAAATTCAACAACAACCTCAACATTGAAAAACACCAACAAATTCAACAACAACTTCAACACTGAAAAACAGCAACTAATTCAACAGCAACCTCGAAATTGAAAAACACCAACAAATTCAAAAACAACCTGAACATTGAAAAACAACAACAACCTCAACATTGAAAAACACCAACAAATTCAACAACAACCTCAACATTGAAAAACAACAACAACCTCAACATTGAAAAACACCAACAAATTCAACAACAACCTCAACATTGAAAAACACCAACAAATTCAACAACAACCTCAACATTGAAAAACAACAACAACCTCAACATTGAAAAACACCAACAAATTCAACAACAACTTCAACATTGAAAAACACCAACAAATTCAACAACAACCTCAACATTGAAAAACAACAACAACCTCAACATTGAAAAACACCAACAAATTCAACAACAACCTCAACATTGAAAAACAACAACAACCTCAACATTGAAAAACACCAACAAATTCAACAACAACCTCAACATTTAAAAACACCAACAAATTCAACAACAACCTCAACATTGAAAAACAACAACAACCTCAAAATTGAAAAACACCAACAAATTCAACAACAACCTCAACATTGAAAAACAACAACAACCTCAACATTGAAAAACACCAACAAATTCAACAAAAACCTCAACATTGAAAACACCAACAAATTCAACAACAACCTCAACATTTAAAAACGCCAACAAATTCAACAACAACCTCAAAATTGAAAAACACCAACAAATTCAACAACAACCTCAACATTGAAAAACAACAACATCCTCAAAATTGAAAAACACCAACAAATTCAACAACAACCTCAACATTTAAAAACGCCAACAAATTCAAGAACAACCTCAACATTGAAAAACACCAACAAATTCAACAACAACCTCAACATTGAAAAACAACAACCTCAACATTGAAAAACACCAACAAATTCAACAACAACCCCGACATTGAAAAACACCAACAAATTCAACAACAACCTCAACTTTGAAAAACAACAACAACCTCATCATGGAAAAACACCAACAAATTCAACAACAACCTCAACATTCAAAAACAACAACATCCTCAAATTTGAAAAACTCCAACAAATTCAAGAACAACCTCAACACTTAAAAACAAAAACAACCTCAACATTGAAAAACACCAACAAATTCAACAACAACCTCAACATTGAAAAACACCAACAAATTCAACAACAACCTCAACATTGAAAAACACCAACAAATTCAACAACAACTTCAACACTGAAAAACAGCAACAAATTCAACAACAACCACGAAATTGAAAAACACCAACAAATTCAACAACAACCTCAACATTGAAAAACAACAACAACCTCAACATTGAAAAACACCAACAAATTCAACAAAAACCTCAACGTTGAATAACAACAACAACCTCAACATTGAAAAACACCAACAAATTCAACAACAACCTCAACATTTAAAAACACCAACAAATTCAACAACAACCTCAACATTGAAAAACAACAACAATCTCAACATTGAAAAACACCAACAAATTCAACAACAACCTCAACATTGAAAAACAACAACAACCTCAACATTGAAAAACACCAACAAATTCAACAAAAACCTCAACATTGAAAACACCAACAAATTCAACAACAACCTCAACATTTAAAAACGCCAACAAATTCAACAACAACCTCAACATTGAAAAACACCAACAAATTCAACAACAACCTCAACATTGAAAAACAACAACCTCAACATTGAAAAACACCAACAAATTCAACAACAACCCCGACATTGAAAAACACCAACAAATTCAACAACAACCTCAACTTTGAAAAACAACAACAACCTCATCATGGAAAAACACCAACAAATTCAACAACAACCTCAACATTGAAAAACAACAACATCCTCAAAATTGAAAAACACCAACAAATTCAACAACAACCTCAACATTGAAAAACAACAACATCCTCAAAATTGAAAAACACCAACAAATTCAACAACAACCTCAACATTTAAAAACGCCAACAAATTCAAGAACAACCTCAACATTGAAAAACACCAACAAATTCAACAACAACCTCAACATTGAAAAACAACAACCTCAACATTGAAAAACACCAACAAATTCAACAACAACCCCGACATTGAAAAACACCAACAAATTCAACAACAACCTCAACTTTGAAAAACAACAACAACCTCATCATGGAAAAACACCAACAAATTCAACAACAACCTCAACATTCAAAAACAACAACATCCTCAAATTTGAAAAACACCAACAAATTCAAGAACAACCTCAACACTTAAAAACAAAAACAACCTCAACATTGAAAAACACCAACAAATTCAACAACAACCTCAACATTGAAAAACACCAACAAATTCAACAACAACCTCAACATTGAAAAACACCAACAAATTCAACAACAACCTCAACATTGAAAAACACCAAAAAATTCAACAACAACTTCAACACTGAAAAACAGCAACAAATTCAACAGCAACCTCGAAATTGAAAAACACCAACAAATTCAAAAACAACCTGAACATTGAAAAACAACAACAACCTCAACATTGAAAAACACCAACAAATTCAACAACAACCTCAACATTGAAAAACAACAACAACCTCAACATTGAAAAACACCAACAAATTCAACAACAACCTCAACATTGAAAAACACCAACAAATTCAACAACAACCTCAACATTGAAAAACAACAACAACCTCAACATTGAAAAACACCAACAAATTCAACAACAGCTTCAACATTGAAAAACACCAACAAATTCAACAACAACCTCAACATTGAAAAACAACAACAACCTCAACATTGAAAAACACCAACAAATTCAACAACAACCTCAACATTGAAAAACAACAACAACCTCAACATTGAAAAACACCAACAAATTCAACAACAACCTCAACATTTAAAAACACCAACAAATTCAACAACAACCTCAACATTGAAAAACAACAACAACCTCAACATTGAAAAACACCAACAAATTCAACAACAACCTCAACATTGAAAAACAACAACAACCTCAACATTGAAAAACACCAACAAATTCAACAAAAACCTCAACATTGAAAACACCAACAAATTCAACAACAACCTCAACATTTAAAAACGCCAACAAATTCAACAACAACCTCAAAATTGAAAAACACCAACAAATTCAACAACAACCTCAACATTGAAAAACAACAACATCCTCAAAATTGAAAAACACCAACAAATTCAACAACAACCTCAACATTTAAAAACGCCAACAAATTCAAGAACAACCTCAACATTGAAAAACACCAACAAATTCAAGAACAACCTCAACATTGAAAAACACCAACAAATTCAACAACAACCTCAACATTGAAAAACAACAACCTCAACATTGAAAAACACCAACAAATTCAACAACAACCCCGACATTGAAAAACACCAACAAATTCAACAACAACCTCAACTTTGAAAAACAACAACAACCTCATCATGGAAAAACACCAACAAATTCAACAACAACCTCAGCATTCAAAAACAACAACATCCTCAAATTTGAAAAACACCAACAAATTCAAGAACAACCTCAACACTTAAAAACAAAAACAACCTCAACATTGAAAAACACCAACAAATTCAACAACAACCTCAACATTGAAAAACACCAACAAATTCAACAACAACCTCAACATTGAAAAACACCAACAAATTCAACAACAACTTCAACACTGAAAAACAGCAACAAATTCAACAACAACCACGAAATTGAAAAACACCAACAAATTCAACAACAACCTCAACATTGAAAAACAACAACAACCTCAACATTGAAAAACACCAACAAATTCAACAACAACCTCAACGTTGAATAACAACAACAACCTCAACATTGAAAAACACCAACAAATTCAACAACAACCTCAACATTTAAAAACACCAACAAATTCAACAACAACCTCAACATTGAAAAACAACAACAATCTCAACATTGAAAAACACCAACAAATTCAACAACAACCTCAACATTGAAAAACAACAACAACCTCAACATTGAAAAACACCAACAAATTCAACAAAAACCTCAACATTGAAAACACCAACAAATTCAACAACAACCTCAACATTTAAAAACGCCAACAAATTCAACAACAACCTCAACATTGAAAAACACCAACAAATTCAACAACAACCTCAACATTGAAAAACAACAACCTCAACATTGAAAAACACCAACAAATTCAACAACAACCCCGACATTGAAAAACACCAACAAATTCAACAACAACCTCAACTTTGAAAAACAACAACAACCTCATCATGGAAAAACACCAACAAATTCAACAACAACCTCAACATTGAAAAACAACAACATCCTCAAAATTGAAAAACACCAACAAATTCAACAACAACCTCAACATTGAAAAACAACAACATCCTCAAAATTGAAAAACACCAACAAATTCAACAACAACCTCAACATTGAAAAACACCAACAAATTCAACAACAACCTCAACATTGAAAAACACCAAAAAATTCAACAACAACTTCAACACTGAAAAACAGCAACAAATTCAACAGCAACCTCGAAATTGAAAAACACCAACAAATTCAAAAACAACCTGAACATTGAAAAACAACAACAACCTCAACATTGAAAAACACCAACAAATTCAACAACAACCTCAACATTGAAAAACAACAACAACCTCAACATTGAAAAACACCAACAAATTCAACAACAACCTCAACATTGAAAAACACCAACAAATTCAACAACAACCTCAACATTGAAAAACAACAACAACCTCAACATTGAAAAACACCAACAAATTCAACAACAACTTCAACATTGAAAAACACCAACAAATTCAACAACAACCTCAACATTGAAAAACAACAACAACCTCAACATTGAAAAACACCAACAAATTCAACAACAACCTCAACATTGAAAAACAACAGCAACCTCAACATTGAAAAACACCAACAAATTCAACAACAACCTCAACATTTAAAAACACCAACAAATTCAACAACAACCTCAACATTGAAAAACAACAACAACCTCAACATTGAAAAACACCAACAAATTCAACAACAACCTCAACATTGAAAAACAACAACAACCTCAACATTGAAAAACACCAACAAATTCAACAAAAACCTCAACATTGAAAACACCAACAAATTCAACAACAACCTCAACATTTAAAAACGCCAACAAATTCAACAACAACCTCAACATTGAAAAACACCAACAAATTCAACAACAACCTCAACATTGAAAAACAACAATCTCAACATTGAAAAACACCAACAAATTCAACAACAACCCCGACATTGAAAAACACCAACAAATTCAGCAACAACCTCAACTTTGAAAAACAGCAACAACCTCATCATGGAAAAACACCAACAAATTCAACAACAACCTCAACATTCAAAAACAACAACATCCTCAAATTTGAAAAACACCAACAAATTCAAGAACAACCTCAACATTTAAAAACAAAAACAACCTCAACATTGAAAAACACCAACAAATTCAACAACAACCTCAACATTGAAAAACACCAACAAATTCAACAACAACCTCAACATTGAATAACACCAACAAACACAACAACAACCTCAACATTAAAAAACAACAACAACCTCAACATTGAAAAACACCAACAAATTCAACAAAAACCTCAACATTGAAAAACACCAACAAATTCAACAACAAACTCAACATTGAAAAACACCAACAAATTCAACAACAACCTCAACATTGAAAAACAACAACAACCTCAACATTGAAAAACAAAAACAAATTCAACAACAACCTCAACATTGAAAAACAACAACAACCTCAACATTGAAAAACAACAACAACCTCAACATTGAAAAACACCAACAAATTCAACAAAAACCTCAACATTGAAAAACACCCACAAATTCAACAACAACCTCAGCATTGAAAAACAACAACAACCTCAACATTGAAAAACACCAACAAATTCAACAACAACCTCAACTTTGAAAAACTATAACAACCTCAAGATTGAAAAACACCAACAAATTCAACAACAACCTCAGCATTGAAAAACAACAACAACCTCAACATTGAAAATCACCAACAAATTCAACAACAACCTCAACATTGAAAAACACCAGCAAATTCAACAACAACCTCAACATTGAAAAACAACAACAACCTCAACATTGAAAAACACCAACAAATTCAACAACAACCTCAACATTGAAAAACAACAACAACCTCAACATTGAAAAACACCAACAAATTCAACAACAACCACGAAATTGAAAAACCCCAACAAATTCAACAGCAACCTCAACATTGAAAAACAACAACAACGTCAACATTGAAAAACACCAACAAATTCAACAACAACCTCAACGTTGAAAAACAACAACAACCTCAACATTGAAAAACACCAACAAATTCAACAACAACCTCAACATTGAAAAACACCAACAAATTCAACAACAACCTCAACATTGAAAAACAACAACAACCTCAACATTGAAAAACACCAACAAATTCAACAACAACCTCAACATTGAAAAACAACAACAACCTCAACATTGAAAACACCAACAAATTCAACAACAACCTCAACATTTAAAAACGCCAACAAATTCAACAACAACCTCAACATTGAAAAACACCAACAAATTCAACAACAACCTCAACATTGAAAAACAACAACCTCAACATTGAAAAACACCAACAACTTCAACAACAACCCCGACATTGAAAAACACCAACAAATTCAACAACAACCTCAACTTTGAAAAACAACAACAACCTCATCATCGAAAAACACCAACAAATTCAACAACAACCTCAACATTGAAAAACAACAACATCCTCAAAATTGAAAAACACCAACAAATTCAACAACAACCTCAACATTTAAAAGCGCCAACAAATTCAACAACAACCTCAACATTGAAGAACACCAACAAATTCAACAACAACCTCAACATTGAAAAACAACAACCTCAACATTGAAAAACACCAACAAATTCAACAACAACCCCGACATTTAAAACCACCAACAAATTCAACAACAACCTCAACTTTGAAAAACAACAACAACCTCATCATGGAAAAACACCAACAAATTCAACAACAACCTCAACATTCAAAAACAACAACATCCTCAAATTTGAAAAACACCAACAAATTCAAGAACAACCTCAACATTTAAAAACAAAAACAACCTCAACATTGAAAAACACCAACAAATTCAACAACAACCTCAACATTGAAAAACACCAGCAAATTCAACAACAACCTCAACATTGAAAAACACCAACAAACTCAACAACAACCTCAACATTGAAAAACAACAACAACCTCAACATTGAAAAACACCAACAAATTCAAGAACAACCTCAACATTGAAAAACACCAACAAATTCAACAACAAACTCAACATTGAAGAACACCAACAAATTCAACAACAACCTCAACATTGAAAAACAACAACAACCTCAACATTGAAAAACACCAACAAATTCATCAACAACCTCAACATTGAAAAACAACAACAACCTCAACATTGAAAAACAACAACAACCTCAACATAGAAAAACACCAACAAATTCAACAAAAACCTCAACATTGAAAAACACCCACAAATTCAACAACAACCTCAGCATTGAAAAACAACAACAACCTCAACATTGAAAAACACCAACAAATTCAACAACAACCTCAACTTTGAAAAACAATAACAACCTCAAGATTGAAAAACACCAACAAATTCAACAACAACCTCAGCATTGAAAAACAACAACAACCTCAACATTGAAAATCACCAACAATTTCAACAACAACCTCAACATTGAAAAACACCAACAAATTCAACAACAACCTCAAGATTGAAAAACAACAACAACCTCAACATTGAAAACACCAACAAATTCAACAACAACCTCAACATTGAAAAACAACAACAACCTCAACATTGAAAAACACCAACAAATTCAACAACAACCTCAACATTGAAAAACACCAACAAATTCAACAACAACCACGAAATTGAAAAACACCAACAAATTCAACAACAACCTCAACATTGAAAAACAACAACAACCTCAACATTGAAAAACACCAACAAATTCAACAACAACCTCAACATTGAAAAAGAACAACAACCTCAACATTGAAAAACACCAACAAATTCAACAACAACCTCAAGATTGAAAAACACCAACAAATTCAACAACAACCTCAACATTGAAAAACAACAACAACCTCAACATTGAAAAACACCAACAAATTCAACAACAACCTCAACATTGAAAAACAACAACAACCTCAACATTGAAAAACACCAACAAATTCAGCAACAACCTCAACATTGAAAACACCAACAAATTCAACAACAACCTCAACATTTAAAAACGCCAACAAATTCAACAACAACCTCAACATTGAAAAACACCAACAAATTCAACAACAACCTCAACATTGAAAAACAACAACCTCAACATTGAAAAACACCAACAAATTCAACAACAATCCCGACATTGAAAAACACGAACAAATTCAACAACAACCTCAACTTTGAAAAACAACAACAACCTCATCAAGGAAAAACACCAACAAATTCAACAACAACCTCAACATTGAAAAACAACAACATCCTCAAAATTGAAAAACACCAACAAATTCAAGAACAACCTGAACATTTAAAAACAAAAACAACCTCAACATTGAAAAACAACAACAAATTCAGCAACAACCTCAACATTGAAGAACACCAACAAATTCAACAACAACCTCAACATTGAAAAACAACAACCTCAACATTGAAAAACACCAACAAATTCAACAACAACCCCGACATTTAAAACCACCAACAAATTCAACAACAACCTCAACTTTGAAAAACAACAACAACCTCATCATGGAAAAACACCAACAAATTCAACAACAACCTCAACATTCAAAAACAACAACATCCTCAAATTTGAAAAACACCAACAAATTCAAGAACAACCTCAACATTTAAAAACAAAAACAACCTCAACATTGAAAAACACCAACAAATTCAACAACAACCTCAACATTGAAAAACACCAGCAAATTCAACAACAACCTCAACATTGAAAAACACCAACAAACTCAACAACAACCTCAACATTGAAAAACAACAACAACCTCAACATTGAAAAACACCAACAAATTCAAGAAAAACCTCAACATTGAAAAACACCAACAAATTCAACAACAAACTCAACATTGAAAAACACCAACAAATTCAACAACAACCTCAACATTGAAAAACAACAACAACCTCAACATTGAAAAACACCAACAAATTCATCAACAACCTCAACATTGAAAAACAACAACAACCTCAACATTGAAAAACAACAACAACCTCAACATAGAAAAACACCAACAAATTCAACAAAAACCTCAACATTGAAAAACACCCACAAATTCAACAACAACCTCAGCATTGAAAAACAACAACAACCTCAACATTGAAAAACACCAACAAATTCAACAACAACCTCAACTTTGAAAAACAATAACAACCTCAAGATTGAAAAACACCAACAAATTCAACAACAACCTCAGCATTGAAAAACAACAACAACCTCAACATTGAAAATCACCAACAATTTCAACAACAACCTCAACATTGAAAAACACCAACAAATTCAACAACAACCTCAAGATTGAAAAACAACAACAACCTCAACATTGAAAACACCAACAAATTCAACAACAACCTCAACATTGAAAAACAACAACAACCTCAACATTGAAAAACACCAACAAATTCAACAACAACCTCAACATTGAAAAACACCAACAAATTCAACAACAACCACGAAATTGAAAAACACCAACAAATTCAACAACAACCTCAACATTGAAAAACAACAACAACCTCAACATTGAAAAACACCAACAAATTCAACAACAACCTCAACATTGAAAAAGAACAACAACCTCAACATTGAAAAACACCAACAAATTCAACAACAACCTCAAGATTGAAAAACACCAACAAATTCAACAACAACCTCAACATTGAAAAACAACAACAACCTCAACATTGAAAAACACCAACAAATTCAACAACAACCTCAACATTGAAAAACAACAACAACCTCAACATTGAAAAACACCAAAAAATTCAGCAACAACCTCAACATTGAAAACACCAACAAATTCAACAACAACCTCAACATTTAAAAACGCCAACAAATTCAACAACAACCTCAACATTGAAAAACACCAACAAATTCAACAACAACCTCAACATTGAAAAACAACAACCTCAACATTGAAAAACACCAACAAATTCAACAACAATCCCGACATTGAAAAACACGAACAAATTCAACAACAACCTCAACTTTGAAAAACAACAACAACCTCATCAAGGAAAAACACCAACAAATTCAACAACAACCTCAACATTGAAAAACAACAACATCCTCAAAATTGAAAAACACCAACAAATTCAAGAACAACCTGAACATTTAAAAACAAAAACAACCTCAACATTGAAAAACAACAACAAATTCAGCAACAACCTCAACATTGAAAAACACCAACAAACTCAACAACAACCTCAACATTGAAAAACAACAACAACCTCAACATTGAAAAACACCAACAAATTCAACAACAACCTCAACATTGAAAAACACCAACAAATTCAACAACAAACTCAACATTGAAAAACACCAACAAATTCAACAACAACCTCAACATTGAAAAACAACAACAACCTCAACACTGAAAAACACCAACAAATTCAACAACAACCTCAACATTGAAAAACAACAACAACCTCAACATTGAAAAACAACAACAACCTCAACATAGAAAAACACCAACCAATTCAACAAAAACCTCAACATTGAAAAACTCCCACAAATTCAACAACAACCTCAGCATTGAAAAACAACAACAACCTCAACATTGAAAAACACCAACAAATTCAACAACAACCTCAACTTTGAAAAACAATAACAACCTCAAGATTGAAAAACACCAACAAATTCATCATCAACCTCAACATTGAAAAACAACAACAACCTCAACATTGAAAAACAACAACAACCTCAACATAGAAAAACACCAACAAATTCAACAAAAACCTCAACATTGAAAAACACCCACAAATTCAACAACAACCTCAGCATTGAAAAACAACAACAACCTCAACATTGAAAAACACCAACAAATTCAACAACAACCTCAACTTTGAAAAACAATAACAACCTCAAAATTGAAAAACACCAACAAATTCAACAACAACCTCAGCATTGAAAAACAACAACAACCTCAACATTGAAAATCACCAACAAATTCAACAACAACCTCAACATTGAAAAACACCAACAAATTCAACAACAACCTCAAGATTGAAAAACAACAACAACCTCAACATTGAAAAACACCAACAAATTCAACAACAACCTCAACATTGAAAAACAACAACAACCTCAACATTGAAAAACACCAACAAATTCAACAACAACCTCAACATTGAAAAACACCAACAAATTCAACAACAACCACGAAATTGAAAAACACCAACAAATTCAACAACAACCACGAAATTGAAAAACACCAACAAATTCAACAACAACCTCAACATTGAAAAACAACAACAACCTCAACATTGAAAAACACCAACAAATTCAACAACAACCTCAACATTGAAAAAGAACAACAACCTCAACATTGAAAAACACCAACAAATTCAACAACAACCTCAAGATTGAAAAACACCAACAAATTCAACAACAACCTCAACATTGAAAAACAACAACAACCTCAACATTGAAAAACACCAACAAATTCAACAACAACCTCAACATTGAAAAACAACAACAACCTCAACATTGAAAAACACCAACAAATTCAGCAACAACCTCAACATTGAAAACACCAACAAATTCAACAACAACCTCAACATTTAAAAACGCCAACAAATTCAACAACAACCTCAACATTGAAAAACACCAACAAATTCAACAACAACCTCAACATTGAAAAACAACAACCTCAACATTGAAAAACACCAACAAATTCAACAACAATCCCGACATTGAAAAACACGAACAAATTCAACAACAACCTCAACTTTGAAAAACAACAACAACCTCATCAAGGAAAAACACCAACAAATTCAACAACAACCTCAACATTGAAAAACAACAACATCCTCAAAATTGAAAAACACCAACAAATTCAAGAACAACCTGAACATTTAAAAACAAAAACAACCTCAACATTGAAAAACAACAACAAATTCAGCAACAACCTCAACATTGAAGAACACCAACAAATTCAACAACAACCTCAACATTGAAAAACAACAACCTCAACATTGAAAAACACCAACAAATTCAACAACAACCCCGACATTTAAAACCACCAACAAATTCAACAACAACCTCAACTTTGAAAAACAACAACAACCTCATCATGGAAAAACACCAACAAATTCAACAACAACCTCAACATTCAAAAACAACAACATCCTCAAATTTGAAAAACACCAACAAATTCAAGAACAACCTCAACATTTAAAAACAAAAACAACCTCAACATTGAAAAACACCAACAAATTCAACAACAACCTCAACATTGAAAAACACCAGCAAATTCAACAACAACCTCAACATTGAAAAACACCAACAAACTCAACAACAACCTCAACATTGAAAAACAACAACAACCTCAACATTGAAAAACACCAACAAATTCAAGAAAAACCTCAACATTGAAAAACACCAACAAATTCAACAACAAACTCAACATTGAAAAACACCAACAAATTCAACAACAACCTCAACATTGAAAAACAACAACAACCTCAACATTGAAAAACACCAACAAATTCATCAACAACCTCAACATTGAAAAACAACAACAACCTCAACATTGAAAAACAACAACAACCTCAACATAGAAAAACACCAACAAATTCAACAAAAACCTCAACATTGAAAAACACCCACAAATTCAACAACAACCTCAGCATTGAAAAACAACAACAACCTCAACATTGAAAAACACCAACAAATTCAACAACAACCTCAACTTTGAAAAACAATAACAACCTCAAGATTGAAAAACACCAACAAATTCAACAACAACCTCAGCATTGAAAAACAACAACAACCTCAACATTGAAAATCACCAACAATTTCAACAACAACCTCAACATTGAAAAACACCAACAAATTCAACAACAACCTCAAGATTGAAAAACAACAACAACCTCAACATTGAAAACACCAACAAATTCAACAACAACCTCAACATTGAAAAACAACAACAACCTCAACATTGAAAAACACCAACAAATTCAACAACAACCTCAACATTGAAAAACACCAACAAATTCAACAACAACCACGAAATTGAAAAACACCAACAAATTCAACAACAACCTCAACATTGAAAAACAACAACAACCTCAACATTGAAAAACACCAACAAATTCAACAACAACCTCAACATTGAAAAAGAACAACAACCTCAACATTGAAAAACACCAACAAATTCAACAACAACCTCAAGATTGAAAAACACCAACAAATTCAACAACAACCTCAACATTGAAAAACAACAACAACCTCAACATTGAAAAACACCAACAAATTCAACAACAACCTCAACATTGAAAAACAACAACAACCTCAACATTGAAAAACACCAAAAAATTCAGCAACAACCTCAACATTGAAAACACCAACAAATTCAACAACAACCTCAACATTTAAAAACGCCAACAAATTCAACAACAACCTCAACATTGAAAAACACCAACAAATTCAACAACAACCTCAACATTGAAAAACAACAACCTCAACATTGAAAAACACCAACAAATTCAACAACAATCCCGACATTGAAAAACACGAACAAATTCAACAACAACCTCAACTTTGAAAAACAACAACAACCTCATCAAGGAAAAACACCAACAAATTCAACAACAACCTCAACATTGAAAAACAACAACATCCTCAAAATTGAAAAACACCAACAAATTCAAGAACAACCTGAACATTTAAAAACAAAAACAACCTCAACATTGAAAAACAACAACAAATTCAGCAACAACCTCAACATTGAAAAACACCAACAAACTCAACAACAACCTCAACATTGAAAAACAACAACAACCTCAACATTGAAAAACACCAACAAATTCAACAACAACCTCAACATTGAAAAACACCAACAAATTCAACAACAAACTCAACATTGAAAAACACCAACAAATTCAACAACAACCTCAACATTGAAAAACAACAACAACCTCAACACTGAAAAACACCAACAAATTCAACAACAACCTCAACATTGAAAAACAACAACAACCTCAACATTGAAAAACAACAACAACCTCAACATAGAAAAACACCAACCAATTCAACAAAAACCTCAACATTGAAAAACTCCCACAAATTCAACAACAACCTCAGCATTGAAAAACAACAACAACCTCAACATTGAAAAACACCAACAAATTCAACAACAACCTCAACTTTGAAAAACAATAACAACCTCAAGATTGAAAAACACCAACAAATTCATCATCAACCTCAACATTGAAAAACAACAACAACCTCAACATTGAAAAACAACAACAACCTCAACATAGAAAAACACCAACAAATTCAACAAAAACCTCAACATTGAAAAACACCCACAAATTCAACAACAACCTCAGCATTGAAAAACAACAACAACCTCAACATTGAAAAACACCAACAAATTCAACAACAACCTCAACTTTGAAAAACAATAACAACCTCAAAATTGAAAAACACCAACAAATTCAACAACAACCTCAGCATTGAAAAACAACAACAACCTCAACATTGAAAATCACCAACAAATTCAACAACAACCTCAACATTGAAAAACACCAACAAATTCAACAACAACCTCAAGATTGAAAAACAACAACAACCTCAACATTGAAAAACACCAACAAATTCAACAACAACCTCAACATTGAAAAACAACAACAACCTCAACATTGAAAAACACCAACAAATTCAACAACAACCTCAACATTGAAAAACACCAACAAATTCAACAACAACCACGAAATTGAAAAACACCAACAAATTCAACAACAACCTCAACATTGAAAAACAACAACAACCTCAACATTGAAAAACACCAACAAATTCAACAACAACCTCAACGTTGAATAACAACAACAACCTCAACATTGAAAAACACCAACAAATTCAACAACAACCTCAACATTTAAAAACACCAACAAATTCAACAACAACCTCAACATTGAAAAACAACAACAATCTCAACATTGAAAAACACCAACAAATTCAACAACAACCTCAACATTGAAAAACACCAACAAATTCAACAAAAACCTCAACATTGAAAACACCAACAAATTCAACAACAACCTCAACATTTAAAAACGCCAACAAATTCAACAACAACCTCAACATTGAAAAACACCAACAAATTCAACAACAACCTCAACATTGAAAAACAACAACCTCAACATTGAAAAACACCAACAAATTCAACAACAACCCCGACATTGAAAAACACCAACAAATTCAACAACAACCTCAACTTTGAAAAACAACAACAACCTCATCATGGAAAAACACCAACAAATTCAACAACAACCTCAACATTGAAAAAGAACAACATCCTCAAAATTGAAAAACACCAACAAATTCAACAACAACCTCAACATTGAAAAACAACAACATCCTCAAAATTGAAAAACACCAACAAATTCAACAACAACCTCAACATTTAAAAACGCCAACAAATTCAAGAACAACCTCAACATTGAAAAACACCAACAAATTCAACAACAACCTCAACATTGAAAAACAACCACCTCAACATTGAAAAACACCAACAAATTCAACAACAACCCCGACATTGAAAAACACCAACAAATTCAACAACAACCTCAACTTTGAAAAACAACAACAACCTCATCATGGAAAAACACCAACAAATTCAACAACAACCTCAACATTCAAAAACAACAACATCCTCAAATTTGAAAAACACCAACAAATTCAAGAACAACCTCAACACTTAAAAACAAAAACAACCTCAACATTGAAAAACACCAACAAATTCAACAACAACCTCAACATTGAAAAACACCAACAAATTCAACAACAACCTCAAGATTGAAAAACACCAACAAACTCAACAACAACCTCAACATTGAAAAACAACAACAAATTCAACAACAACCTCAACATTGAAAAACACCAACAAATTCAACAACAAACTCAACATTGAAAAACACCAACAAATTCAACAACAACCTCAACATTGAAAAACAACAACAACCTCAACATTGAAAAACACCAACAAATTCATCAACAACCTCAACATTGAAAAACAACAACAACCTCAACATTGAAAAACAACAACAAATTCAACAACAACCTCAGCATTGAAAAACAACAACAATCTCAACATTGAAAATCACCAACAAATTCAACAACAACCTCAACATTGAAAAACACCAACAAATTCAACAACAACCTCAAGATTGAAAAACAACAACAACCTCAACATTGAAAAACACCAACAAATTCAACAACAACCTCAACATTGAAAAACAACAACAACCTCAACATTGAAAAACACCAACAAATTCAACAACAACCTCAACATTGAAAACACCAACAAATTCAACAACAACCACGAAATTGAAAAACACCAACAAATTCAACAACAACCTCAACGTTGAAAAACAACAACAAACTCAACATTGAAAAACACCAACAAATTCAACAACAACCTAAACATTGAAAAACAACAACAACCTCAACATTGAAAAACACCAACAAATTCAACAACAACCTCAAGATTGAAAAACACCAACAAATTCAACAACAACCTCAACATTGAAAAACAACAACAACCTCAACATTGAAAAACACCAACAAATTCAACAACAACCTCAACATTGAAAAACAACAACAACCTCAACATTGAAAAACAACAACAACCTCAACATAGAAAAACACCAACCAATTCAACAAAAACCTCAACATTGAAAAACACCCACAAATTCAACAACAACCTCAGCATTGAAAAACAACAACAACCTCAACATTGAAAAACACCAACAAATTCAACAACAACCTCAACTTTGAAAAACAATAACAACCTCAAGATTGAAAAACACCAACAAATTCAACAACATCCTCAGCATTGAAAAACAACAACAACCTCAACATTGAAATTCACCAACAAATTCAACAACAACCTCAACATTGAAAAACACCAACAAATTCAACAACAACCTCAAGATTGAAAAACAACAACAACCTCAACATTGAAAAACACCAACAAATTCAACAACAACCTCAACATTGAAAAACAACAACAACCTCAACATTGAAAAACACCAACAAATTCAACAACAACCTCAACATTGAAAAACACCAACAAATTCAACAACAACCTCAACATTCAAAAACAGCAACATCCTCAAATTTGAAAAACACCAACAAATTCAAGAACAACCTCAACACTTAAAAACAAAAACAACCTCAACATTGAAAAACACCAACAAATTCAACAACAACCTCAACATTGAAAAACACCAACAAATTCAACAACAACCTCAAGATTGAAAAACACCAACAAACTCAACAACAACCTCAACATTGAAAAACAACAACAAATTCAACAACAACCTCAACATTGAAAAACACCAACAAATTCAACAACAAACTCAACATTGAAAAACACCAACAAATTCAACAACAACCTCAACATTGAAAAACAACAACAACCTCAACATTGAAAAACACCAACAAATTCATCAACAACCTCAACATTGAAAAACAACAACAACCTCAACATTGAAAAACAACAACAACCTCAACATAGAAAAACACCAACAAATTCAACAAAAACCTCAACATTGAAAAACACCCACAAATTCAACAACAACTTCAGCATTGAAAAACAACAACAACCTCAACATTGAAAAACACCAACAAATTCAACAACAACCTCAACTTTGAAAAACAATAACAACCTCAAGATTGAAAAACACCAACAAATTCAACAACAACCTCAGCATTGAAAAACAACAACAATCTCAACATTGAAAATCACCAACAAATTCAACAACAACCTCAACATTGAAAAACACCAACAAATTCAACAACAACCTCAAGATTGAAAAACAACAACAACCTCAACATTGAAAAACACCAACAATTTCAACAACAACCTCAACATTGAAAAACAACAACAACCTCAACATTGAAAAACACCAACAAATTCAACAACAACCTCAACATTGAAAAACACCAACAAATTCAACAACAACCACGAAATTGAAAAACACCAACAAATTCAACAACAACCTCAACGTTGAAAAACAACAACAACCTCAACATTGAAAAACACCAACAAATTCAACAACAACCTAAACATTGAAAAACAACAACAACCTCAACATTGAAAAACACCAACAAATTCAACAACAACCTCAAGATTGAAAAACACCAACAAATTCAACAACAACCTCAACATTGAAAAACAACAACAACCTCAACATTGAAAAACACCAACAAATTCAACAACAACCTCAACATTGAAAAACAACAACAACCTCAACATTGAAAAACACCAACAAATTCAACAAAAACCTCAACATTGAAAACACCAACAAATTCAACAACAACCTCAACATTTAAAAACGCCAACAAATTCAACAACAACCTCAACATTGAAAAACACCAACAAATTCAACAACAACCTCAACATTCAAAAACAACAACCTCAACATTGAAAAACACCAACAAATTCAACAACAACCCCGACATTGAAAAACAAGAACAAATTCAACAACAACCTCAACTTTGAAAAACAACAACAACCTCATCATGGAAAAACACCAACAAACTCAACAACAACCTCAACATTGAAAAACAACAACAACCTCAACATTGAAAAACACCAACAAATTCAACAACAACCTCAACATTGAAAAACACCAACAAATTCAACAACAAACTCAACATTGAAAAACATCAACAAATTCAACAACAACCTCAACATTGAAAAACAACAACAACCTCAACATTGAGAAACACCAACAAATTCAACAACAACCTCAACATTGAAAAACAACAACAACCTCAACATTGAAAAACAACAACAACCTCAACATAGAAAAACACCAACCAATTCAACAAAAACCTCAACATTGAAAAACACCCACAAATTCTACAACAACCTCAGCATTGAAAAACAACAACAACCTCAACATTGAAAAACACCAACAAATTCAACAACAACCTCAACTTTGAAAAACAATAACAACCTCAAGATTGAAAAACACCAACAAATTCAACAACATCCTCAGCATTGAAAAACAACAACAACCTCAACATTGAAATTCACCAACAAATTCAACAACAACCTCAACATTGAAAAACACCAACAAATTCAACAACAACCTCAAGATTGAAAAACAACAACAACCTCAACATTGAAAAACACCAACAAATTCAACAACAACCTCAACATTGAAAAACAACAACAACCTCAACATTGAAAAACACCAACAAATTCAACAACAACCTCAACATTGAAAAACACCAACAAATTCAACAACAACCTCAGCATTGAAAAACAACAACAACCTCAACATTGAAAAACACCAACAAATTCAACAACAACCTCAACATTGAAAAACAACAACAACCTCAACATTGAAAAACACCAACAAATTCAACAACAACCTCAACATTGAAAACACCAACAAATTCAACAACAACCACGAAATTGAAAAAAACCAACAAATTCAACAACAACCTCAACGTTGAAAAACAACAACAACCTCAACATTGAAAAACACCAACAAATTCAACAACAACCTAAACATTGAAAAACAACAACAACCTCAACATTGAAAAACACCAACAAATTCAACAACAACCTCAAGATTGAAAAACACCAACAAATTCAACAACAACCTCAACATTGAAAAACAACAACAACCTCAACATTGAAAAACACCAACAAATTCAACAACAACCTCAACATTGAAAAACAACAACAACCTCAACATTGAAAAACACCAACAAATTCAACAAAAACCTCAACATTGAAAACACCAACAAATTCAACAACAACCTCAACATTTAAAAACGCCAAAAAATTCAACAACAACCTCAACATTGAAAAACACCAACAAATTCAACAACAACCTCAACATTGAAAAACAACAACCTCAACATTGAAAAACACCAACAAATTCAACAACAACCCCGACATTGAAAAACAGGAACAAATTCAACAACAACCTCAACTTTGAAAAACAACAACAACCTCATCATGGAAAAACACCAACAAACTCAACAACAACCTCAACAATGAAAAACAACAACAACCTCAACATTGAAAAACACCAACAAATTCAACAACAACCTCAACATTGAAAAACACCAACAAATTCAACAACAAACTCAACATTGAAAAACACCAACAAATTCAACAACAACCTCAACATTGAAAAACAACAACAACCTCAACATTGAAAAACACCAACAAATTCAACAACAACCTCAACATTGAAAAACAACAACAACCTCAACATTGAAAAACAACAACAACCTCAACATAGAAAAACACCAACCAATTCAACAAAAACCTCAACATTGAAAAACACCCACAAATTCAACAACAACCTCAGCATTGAAAAACAACAACAACCTCAACATTGAAAAACACCAACAAATTCAACAACAACCTCAACTTTGAAAAACAATAACAACCTCAAGATTGAAAAACACCAACAAATTCAACAACATCCTCAGCATTGAAAAACAACAACAACCTCAACATTGAAATTCACCAACAAATTCAACAACAACCTCAACATTGAAAAACACCAACAAATTCAACAACAACCTCAAGATTGAAAAACAACAACAACCTCAACATTGAAAAACACCAACAAATTCAACAACAACCTCAACATTGAAAAACAACAACAACCTCAACATTGAAAAACACCAACAAATTCAACAACAACCTCAACATTGAAAAACACCAACAAATTCAACAACAACCTCAACATTCAAAAACAACAACATCCTCAAATTTGAAAAACACCAACAAATTCAAGAACAACCTCAACACTTAAAAACAAAAACAACCTCAACATTGAAAAACACCAACAAATTCAACAACAACCTCAACATTGAAAAACACCAACAAATTCAACAACAACCTCAAGATTGAAAAACACCAACAAACTCAACAACAACCTCAACATTGAAAAACAACAACAAATTCAACAACAACCTCAACATTGAAAAACACCAACAAATTCAACAACAAACTCAACATTGAAAAACACCAACAAATTCAACAACAACCTCAACATTGAAAAACAACAACAACCTCAACATTGAAAAACAACAACAAATTCATCAACAACCTCAACATTGAAAAACAACAACAACCTCAACATTGAAAAACAACAACAACCTCAACATAGAAAAACACCAACAAATTCAACAAAAACCTCAACATTGAAAAACACCCACAAATTCAACAACAACTTCAGCATTGAAAAACAACAACAAATTCAACAACAACCTCAACATTGAAAAACAACAACAACCTCAACATAGAAAAACACCAACAAATTCAACAAAAACCTCAACATTGAAAAACAACAACAAATTCAACAACAACTTCAGCATTGAAAAACACCAACAAATTCAACAACAAACTCAACATTGAAAAACACCAACAAATTCAACAACAACCTCAACATTGAAAAACAACAACAACCTCAACATTGAAAAACACCAACAAATTCAACAACAACCTCAAGATTGAAAAACAACAACAACCTCAACATTGAAAAACACCAACAAATTCAACAACAACCTCAACATTGAAAAACAACAACAACCTCAACATTGAAAAACACCAACAAATTCAACAACAACCTCAACATTGAAAAACACCAACAAATTCAACAACAACCACGAAATTGAAAAACACCAACAAATTCAACAACAACCTCAACGTTGAAAAACAACAACAACCTCAACATTGAAAAACACCAACAAATTCAACAACAACCTAAACATTGAAAAACAACAACAACCTCAACATTGAAAAACACCAACAAATTCAACAACAACCTCAAGATTGAAAAACACCAAAAAATTCAACAACAACCTCAACATTGAAAAACAACAACAACCTCAACATTGAAAAACACCAACAAATTCAACAACAACCTCAACATTGAAAAACAACAACAACCTCAACATTGAAAAACACCAACAAATTCAACAAAAACCTCAACATTGAAAACACCAACAAATTCAACAACAACCTCAACATTTAAAAACGCCAACAAATTCAACAACAACCTCAACATTGAAAAACACCAACAAATTCAACAACAACCTCAACATTGAAAAACAACAACCTCAACATTGAAAAACACCAACAAATTCAACAACAACCCCGACATTGAAAAACAAGAACAAATTCAACAACAACCTCAACTTTGAAAAACAACAACAACCTCATCATGGAAAAACACCAACAAACTCAACAACAACCTCAACATTGAAAAACAACAACAACCTCAACATTGAAAAACACCAACAAATTCAACAACAACCTCAACATTGAAAAACACCAACAAATTCAACAACAAACTCAACATTGAAAAAGACCAACAAATTCAACAACAACCTCAACATTGAAAAACAACAACAACCTAAACATTGAAAAACACCAACAAATTCAACAACAACCTCAACATTGAAAAACAACAACAACCTCAACATTGAAAAACAACCACAACCTCAACATAGAAAAACACCAACCAATTCAACAAAAACCTCAACATTGAAAAACACCCACAAATTCAACAACAACCTCAGCATTGAAAAACAACAACAACCTCAACATTGAAAAACACCAACAAATTCAACAACAACCTCAACATTGAAAAACAACAACAACCTCAACATTGAAAAACACCAACAAATTCAACAACAACCTCAACATTGAAAAACACCAACAAATTCAACAACAACCTCAGCATTGAAAAACAACAACAACCTCAACATTGAAAAACACGAACAAATTCAACAACAACCTCAACATTGAAAAACAACAACCTCAACATTGAAAAACACCAACAGATTCAACAAAACTTCAACACTGAAAAACAGCAACAAATTCAACAGCAACCTCGAAATTGAAAAACACCAACAAATTCAACAACAACCTCAACATTGAAGAACAACAACAACCTCAACATTGAAAAACAACAACAAATTCAACAACAACCTCAACATTGAAAAACACCAACAAATTCAACAACAACCTCAACATTGAAAAACAACAACAACCTCAACATTGAAAAACACCAACAAATTCAACAACAACTTCAACATTGAAAAACACCAACAAATTCAACAACAACCTCAACATTGAAAAACAACAACAACCTCAACATTGAAAAACAACCACAACCTCAACATAGAAAAACACCAACCAATTCAACAAAAACCTCAACATTGAAAAACACCAACAAATTCAACAACAACCTCAGCACTGAAAAACAACAACAACCTCAACATTGAAAAACACCAACAAATTCAACAACAACCTCAACATTGAAAAACACCAACAAATTCAACAACAACCTCAAGATTGAAAAACAACAACAACCTCAACATTGAAAAACACCAACAAATTCAACAACAACCTCAACATTGAAAAACAACAACAACCTCAACATTGAAAAACACCAACAAATTCAACAACAACCTCAACATTGAAAAACACCAACAAATTCAACAACAACCTCAGCATTGAAAAACAACAACAACCTCAACATTGAAAAACACCAACAAATTCAACAACAACCTCAACATTGAAAAACAACAACCTCAACATTGAAAAACACCAACAAATTCAACAACAACTTCAACACTGAAAAACAGCAACAAATTCAACAGCAACCTCGAAATTGAAAAACACCAACAAATTCAACAACAACCTCAACATTGAAAAACAACAACAACCTCAACATTGAAAAACACCAACAAATTCAACAACAACCTCAACATTGAAGAACAACAACAACCTCAACATTGAAAAACAACAACAAATTCAACAACAACCTCAACATTGAAAAACACCAACAAATTCAACAACAACCTCAACATTGAAAAACAACAACAACCTCAACATTGAAAAACACCAACAAATTCAACAACAACTTCAACATTGAAAAACACCAACAAATTCAACAACAACCTCAACATTGAAAAACAACAACAACCTCAACATTGAAAAACACCAACAAATTCAACAACAACCTCCACATTGAAAAACAACAACAACCTCAACATTGAAAAACACCAACAAATTCAACAACAACCTCAACATTTAAAAACACCAACAAATTCAACAACAACCTCAACATTGAAAAACAACAACAACCTCAACATTGAAAAACACCAACAAATTCAACAACAACCTCAACATTGAAAAACAACAACAACCTCAACATTGAAAAACACCAACAAATTCAACAAAAACCTCAACATTGAAAACACCAACAAATTCAACAACAACCTCAACATTTAAAAACGCCAACAAATTCAACAACAACCTCAACATTGAAAAACACCAACAAATTCAACAACAACCTCAACATTGAAAAACAACAACCTCAACATTGAAAAACACCAACAAATTCAACAAAAACCCCGACATTGAAAAACACCAACAAATTCAGCAACAACCTCAACTTTGAAAAACAGCAACAACCTCATCATGGAAAAACACCAACAAATTCAACAACAACCTCAACATTCAAAAACAACAACATCCTCAAATTTGAAAAACACCAACAAATTCAAGAACAACCTCAACATTTAAAAACAAAAACAACCTCAACATTGAAAAACACCAACAAATTCAACAACAACCTCAACATTGAAAAACACCAACAAATTCAACAACAACCTCAACATTGAAAAACACCAACAAACTCAACAACAACCTCAACATTGAAAAACAACAACAACCTCAACATTGAAAACACCAACAAATTCAACAACAACCTCAACATTTAAAAACGCCAACAAATTCAACAACAACCTCAACATTGAAAAACACCAACAAATTCAACAACAACCTCAACATTGAAAAACAACAACCTCAACATTGAAAAACACCAACAAATTCAACAACAACCCCGACATTGAAAAACAAGAACAAATTCAACAACAACCTCATCTTTGAAAAACAACAACAACCTCATCATGGAAAAACACCAACAAACTCAACAACAACCTCAACATTGAAAAACAACAACAACCTCAACATTGAAAAACACCAACAAATTCAACAACAACCTCAACATTGAAAAACACCAACAAATTCAACAACAAACTCAACATTGAAAAACACCAACAAATTCAACAACAACCTTAACATTGAAAAACAACAACCTCAACATTGAAAAACATCAACAAATTCAACAACAACCTCAACATTGAAAAACAACAACAACCTCAACATTGAAAAACAACAACAACCTCAACATAGAAAAACACCAACCAATTCAACAAAAACCTCAACATTGAAAAACACCCACAAATTCAACAACAACCTCAGCATTGAAAAACAACAACAACCTCAACATTGAAAAACACCAACAAATTCAACAACAACCTCAACTTTGAAAAACAATAACAACCTCAAGATTGAAAAACACCAACAAATTCAACAACATCCTCAGCATTGAAAAACAACAACAACCTCAACATTGAAATTCACCAACAAATTCAACAACAACCTCAACATTGAAAAACCCCAACAAATTCAACAACAACCTCAAGATTGAAAAACAACAACAACCTCAACATTGAAAAACACCAACAAATTCAACAACAACCTCAACATTGAAAAACAACAACAAC
This sequence comes from Isurus oxyrinchus, assembly GCA_026770705.1. Classification (NCBI taxonomy): domain Eukaryota; kingdom Metazoa; phylum Chordata; class Chondrichthyes; order Lamniformes; family Lamnidae; genus Isurus; species Isurus oxyrinchus. The sequence goes on from JANJGN010000129.1 coordinate 1,215,318, forward strand.
CTCAACATTGAAAAACACCAACAAATTCAACAACAACCTCAACATTGAAAAACACCAACAAATTCAACAACAACCTCAGCATTGAAAAACAACAACAACCTCAACATTGAAAAACACCAACAAATTCAACAACAACCTCAACATTGAAAAACAACAACCTCAACATTGAAAAACACCAACAAATTCAAGAACAACTTCAACACTGAAAAACACCAACAAATTCAACAACAACCTCAACATTGAAAAACACCAACAAATTCAACAACAACCTCAACATTGAAAAACAACAACAACCTCAACATTGAAAAACACCAACAAATTCAACAACAACTTCAACATTGAAAAACACCAACAAATTCAACAACAACCTCAAAATTGAAAAACAACAACAACCTCAACATTGAAAAACACCAACAAATTCAACAACAACCTCAACATTGAAAAACAACAACAACCACAACATTGAAAAACACCAACAAATTCAACAACAACCTCAACATTTAAAAACACCAACAAATTCAACAACAACCTCAACATTGAAAAACAACAACAACCTCAACATTGAAAAACACCAACAAATTCAACAACAACCTCAACATTGAAAAACAACAACAACCTCAACATTGAAAAACACCAACAAATTCAACAAAAACCTCAACATTGAAAACACCAACAAATTCAACAACAACCTCAACATTTAAAAACGCCAACAAATTCAACAACAACCTCAACATTGAAAAACACCAACAAATTCAACAACAACCTCAACATTGAAAAACAACAACCTCAACATTGAAAAACACCAACAAATTCAACAAAAACCCCGACATTGAAAAACACCAACAAATTCAGCAACAACCTCAACTTTGAAAAACAGCAACAACCTCATCATGGAAAAACACCAACAAATTCAACAACAACCTCAACATTCAAAAACAACAACATCCTCAAATTTGAAAAACACCAACAAATTCAAGAACAACCTCAACATTTAAAAACAAAAACAACTTCAACATTGAAAAACACCAACAAATTCAACAACAACCTCAACATTGAAAAACACCAACAAATTCAACAACAACCTCAACATTGAAAAACACCAACATACTCAACAACAACCTCAACATTAAAAAACAACAACAACCTCAACATTGAAAAACACCAACAAATTCAACAACAACCTCAACATTGAAAAACACCAACAAATTCAACAACAAACTCAACATTGAAAAACACCAACAAATTCAACAACAACCTCAACATTGAAAAACAACAACAACCTCAACATTGAAAAACACCAACAAATTCAACAACAACCTCAACTTTGAAAAACAATAACAACCTCAAGAATGAAAAACACCAACAAATTCAACAACAACCTCAGCATTGAAAAACAACAACAACCTCAACATTGAAAATCACCAACAAATTCAACAACAACCTCAACATTGAAAAACACCAACAAATTCAACAACAACCTCAAGATTGAAAAACAACAACAACCTCAACATTGAAAAACACCAACAAATTCAACAACAACCTCAACATTGAAAAACAACAACAACGTCAACATTGAAAAACACCAACAAATTCAACAACAACCTCAACATTGAAAAAGACCAACAAATTCAACAACAACCACGAAATTGAAAAACACCAACAAATTCAACAACAACCTCAACATTGAAAAACAACAACAACCTCAACATTGAAAAACACCAACAAATTCAACAACAACCTCAACATTGAAAAACAACATCAACCTCAACATTGAAAAACAACAACAAATTCAACAACAACCTCAACATTTAAAAACACCAACAAATTCAACAACAACCTCAACATTGAAAAACAACAACAACCTCAACATTGAAAAACACCAACAAATTCAACAACAACCTCAACATTGAAAAACAACAACAACCTCAACATTGAAAATACCAACAAATTCAACAAATACCTCAACATTGAAAACACCAACAAATTCAACAACAACCTCAACATTTAAAAACGCCAACAAATTCAACAACAACCTCAACATTGAAAAACACCAACAAATTCAACAACAACCTCAACATTGAAAAACACCAACAAATTCAACAACAACCTCAACATTGAAAAAAAACAACCTCAACATTGAAAAACACCAGCAAATTCAACGACAACTTCAACACTGAAAAACAGCAACAAATTCAACAGCAACCTCGAAATTGAAAAACACCAACAAATTCAACAACAACCTCAACATTGAAAAACAACAACAACCTCAACATTGAAAAACACCAACAAATTCAACAACAACCTCAACATTGAAGAACAACAACAACCTCAACATTGAAAAACACCAACAAATTCAACAACAACCTCAACATTGAAAAACACCAACAAATTCAACAACAACCTCAACATTGAAAAACAACAACAACCTCAACATTGAAAAACACCAACAAATTCAACAACAACTTCAACAATGAAAAACACCAACAAATTCATCAACAACCTCAACATTGAAAAACAACAACAACCTCAACATTGAAAAACAACAACAACCTCAACATAGAAAAACACCAACAAATTCAACAAAAACCTCAACATTGAAAAACACCCACAAATTCAACAACAACTTCAGCATTGAAAAACAACAACAACCTCAACATTGAAAAACACCAACAAATTCAACAACAACCTCAACTTTGAAAAACAATAACAACCTCAAGATTGAAAAACACCAACAAATTCAACAACAACCTCAGCATTGAAAAACAACAACAATCTCAACATTGAAAATCACCAACAAATTCAACAAAAACCTCAACATTGAAAAACACCAACAAATTCAACAACAACCTCAAGATTGAAAAACAACAACAACCTCAACATTGAAAAACACCAACAAATTCAACAACAACCTCAACATTGAAAAACAACAACAACCTCAACATTGAAAAACACCAACAAATTCAACAACAACCTCAACATTGAAAAACACCAACAAATTCAACAACAACCACGAAATTGAAAAACACCAACAAATTCAACAACAACCTCAACGTTGAAAAACAACAACAACCTCAACATTGAAAAACACCAACAAATTCAACAACAACCTAAACATTGAAAAACAACAACAACCTCAACATTGAAAAACACCAACAAATTCAACAACAACCTCAAGATTGAAAAACACCAACAAATTCAACAACAACCTCAACATTGAAAAACAACAACAACCTCAACATTGAAAAACACCAACAAATTCAACAACAACCTCAACATTGAAAAACAACAACAACCTCAACATTGAAAAACACCAACAAATTCAACAAAAACCTCAACATTGAAAACACCAACAAATTCAACAACAACCTCAACATTTAAAAACGCCAACAAATTCAACAACAACCTCAACATTGAAAAACACCAACAAATTCAACAACAACCTCAACATTGAAAAACAACAACCTCAACATTGAAAAACACCAACAAATTCAACAACAACCCCGACATTGAAAAACAAGAACAAATTCAACAACAACCTCAACTTTGAAAAACAACAACAACCTCATCATTGAAAAACACCAACAAACTCAACAACAACCTCAACATTGAAAAACAACAACAACCTCAACATTGAAAAACACCAACAAATTCAACAACAACCTCAACATTGAAAAACACCAACAAATTCAACAACAAACTCAACATTGAAAAACACCAACAAATTCAACAACAACCTCAACATTGAAAAACAACAACAACCTCAACATTGAAAAACACCAACAAATTCAACAACAACCTCAACATTGAAAAACAACAACAACCTCAACATTGAAAAACAACCACAACCTCAACATAGAAAAACACCAACCAATTCAACAAAAACCTCAACATTGAAAAACAACCACAAATTCAACAACAACCTCAGCATTGAAAAACAACAACAACCTCAACATTGAAAAACACCAACAAATTCAACAACAACCTCAACTTTGAAAAACAATAACAACCTCAAGATTGAAAAACACCAACAAATTCAACAACATCCTCAGCATTGAAAAACAACAACAACCTCAACATTGAAATTCACCAACAAATTCAACAACAACCTCAACATTGAAAAACACCAACAAATTCAACAACAACCTCAAGATTGAAAAACAACAACAACCTCAACATTGAAAAACACCAACAAATTCAACAACAACCTCAACATTGAAAAACAACAACAACCTCAACATTGAAAAACACCAACAAATTCAACAACAACCTCAACATTGAAAAACACCAACAAATTCAACAACAACCTCAGCATTGAAAAACAACAACAACCTCAACATTGAAAAACACCAACAAATTCAACAACAACCTCAACATTGAAAAACAACAACCTCAACATTGAAAAACACCAACAAATTCAACAACAACTTCAACACTGAAAAACAGCAACAAATTCAACAGCAACCTCGAAATTGAAAAACACCAACAAATTCAACAACAACCTCAACTTTGAAAAACAACAACAACCTCAACATTGAAAAACACCAACAAATTCAACAACAACCTCAACATTGAAGAACAACAACAACCTCAACATTGAAAAACAACAACAAATTCAACAACAACCTCAACATTGAAAAACACCAACAAATTCAACAACAACCTCAACATTGAAAAACAACAACAACCTCAACATTGAAAAACACGAACAAATTCAACAACAACTTCAACATTGAAAAACACCAACAAATTCAACAACAACCTCAACATTGAAAAACAACAACAACCTCAACATTGAAAAACACCAACAAATTCAACAACAACCTCAACATTGAAAAACAACAACAACCTCAACATTGAAAAACACCAACAAATTCAACAACAACCTCAACATTTAAAAACACCAACAAATTCAACAACAACCTCAACATTGAAAAACAACAACAACCTCAACATTGAAAAACACCAACAAATTCAACAACAACCTCAACATTGAAAAACAACAACAACCTCAACATTGAAAAACACCAACAAATTCAACAAAAACCTCAACATTGAAAACACCAACAAATTCAACAACAACCTCAACATTTAAAAACGCCAACAAATTCAACAACAACCTCAACATTGAAAAACACCAACAAATTCAACAACAACCGCAACATTGAAAAACAACAACCTCAACATTGAAAAACACCAACAAATTCAACAAAAACCCCGACATTGAAAAACACCAACAAATTCAGCAACAACCTCAACTTTGAAAAACAGCAACAACCTCATCATGGAAAAACACCAACAAATTCAACAACAACCTCAACATTCAAAAACAACAACATCCTCAAATTTGAAAAACACCAACAAATTCAAGAACAACCTCAACATTTAAAAACAAAAACAACCTCAACATTGAAAAACACCAACAAATTCAACAACAACCTCAACATTGAAAAACACCAACAAATTCAACAACAACCTCAACATTGAAAAACACCAACAAACTCAACAACAACCTCAACATTGAAAAACAACAACAACCTCAACATTGAAAACACCAACAAATTCAACAACAACCTCAACATTTAAAAACGCCAACAAATTCAACAACAACCTCAACATTGAAAAACACCAACAAATTCAACAACAACCTCAACATTGAAAAACAACAACCTCAACATTGAAAAACACCAACAAATTCAACAACAACCCCGACATTGAAAAACAAGAACAAATTCAACAACAACCTCATCTTTGAAAAACAACAACAACCTCATCATGGAAAAACACCAACAAACTCAACAACAACCTCAACATTGAAAAACAACAACAACCTCAACATTGAAAAACACCAACAAATTCAACAACAACCTCAACATTGAAAAACACCAACAAATTCAACAACAAACTCAACATTGAAAAACACCAACAAATTCAACAACAACCTCAACATTGAAAAACAACAACCTCAACATTGAAAAACACCAACAAATTCAACAACAACCTCAACATTGAAAAACAACAACAACCTCAACATTGAAAAACAACAACAACCTCAACATAGAAAAACACCAACCAATTCAACAAAAACCTCAACATTGAAAAACACCCACAAATTCAACAACAACCTCAGCATTGAAAAACAACAACAACCTCAACATTGAAAAACACCAACAAATTCAACAACAACCTCAACTTTGAAAAACAATAACAACCTCAAGATTGAAAAACACCAACAAGTTCAACAACATCCTCAGCATTGAAAAACAACAACAACCTCAACATTGAAATTCACCAACAAATTCAACAACAACCTCAACATTGAAAAACACCAACAAATTCAACAACAACCTCAAGATTGAAAAACAACAACAACCTCAACATTGAAAAACACCAACAAATTCAACAACAACCTCAACATTGAAAAACAACAACAACCTCAACATTGAAAAACACCAACAAATTCAACAACAACCTCAACATTGAAAAACACCAACAAATTCAACAACAACCTCAGCATTGAAAAACAACAACAACCTCAACATTGAAAAACACCAACAAATTCAACAACAACCTCAACATTGAAAAACAACAACCTCAACATTGAAAAACACCAACAAATTCAACAACAACTTCAACACTGAAAAACAGCAACAAATTCAACAGCAACCTCGAAATTGAAAAACACCAACAAATTCAACAACAACCTCAACATTGAAAAACAACAACAACCTCAACATTGAAAAACACCAACAAATTCAACAACAACCTCAGCATTGAAAAACAACAACAACCTCAACATTGAAAAACACCAACAAATTCAACAACAACCTCAACATTGAAAAACACCAACAAATTCAACAACAACCTCAACATTGAAAAACAACAACAACCTCAACATTGAAAAACACCAACAAATTCAACAACAACTTCAACATTGAAAAACACCAACAAATTCAACAACAACCTCAAAATTGAAAAACAACAACAACCTCAACATTGAAAAACACCAACAAATTCAACAACAACCTCAACATTGAAAAACAACAACAACCTCAACATTGAAAAACACCAACAAATTCAACAACAACCTCAACATTTAAAAACACCAACAAATTCAACAACAACCTCAACATTGAAAAACAACAACAACCTCAACATTGAAAAACACCAACAAATTCAACAACAACCTCAACATTGAAAAACAACAACAACCTCAACATTGAAAAGCACCAACAAATTCAACAAAAACCTCAACATTGAAAACACCAACAAATTCAACAACAACCTCAACATTTAAAAACGCCAACAAATTCAACAACAACCTCAACATTGAAAAACACCAACAAATTCAACAACAACCTCAACATTGAAAAACAACAACCTCAACATTGAAAAACACCAACAAATTCAACAAGAACCCCGACATTCAAAAACAACAACATCCTCAAATTTGAAAAACACCAACAAATTCAACAACAACCTCAACATTTAAAAACGCCAACAAATTCAACAACAACCTCAACATTGAAAAACACCAACAAATTCAGCAACAACCTCAACTTTGAAAAACAGCAACAACCTCATCATGGAAAAACACCAACAAATTCAACAACAACCTCAACATTCAAAAACAACAACATCCTCAAATTTGAAAAACACCAACAAATTCAAGAACAACCTCAACATTTAAAAACAAAAACAACCTCAACATTGAAAAACACCAACAAATTCAACAACAACCTCAACATTGAAAAACACCAACAAATTCAACAACAACCTCAACATTGAAAAACACCAACAAACTCAACAACAACCTCAACATTAAAAAACAACAACAACCTCAACATTGAAAAACACCAACAAATTCAACAACAACCTCAACATTGAAAAACACCAACAAATTCAACAACAAACTCAACATTGAAAAACACCAACAAATTCAACAACAACCTCAACATTGAAAAACAACAACAACCTCAACATTGAAAAACACCAACAAATTCAACAACAACCTCAACTTTGAAAAACAATAACAACCTCAAGAATGAAAAACACCAACAAATTCAACAACAACCTCAGCATTGAAAAACAACAACAACCTCAACATTGAAAATCACCAACAAATTCAACAACAACCTCAACATTGAAAAACACCAACAAATTCAACAACAACCTCAAGATTGAAAAACAACAACAACCTCAACATTGAAAAACACCAACAAATTCAACAACAACCTCAACATTGAAAAACAACAACAACGTCAACATTGAAAAACACCAACAAATTCAACAACAACCTCAACATTGAAAAAGACCAACAAATTCAACAACAACCACGAAATTGAAAAACACCAACAAATTCAACAACAACCTCAACATTGAAAAACAACAACAACTTCAACATTGAAAAACACCAACAAATTCAACAACAACCTCAACATTGAAAAACAACAACAACCTCAACATTGAAAAACAACAACAAATTCAACAACAACCTCAACATTTAAAAACACCAACAAATTCAACAACAACCTCAACATTGAAAAACAACAACAACCTCAACATTGAAAAACACCAACAAATTCAACAACAACCTCAACATTGAAAAACAACAACAACCTCAACATTGAAAATACCAACAAATTCAACAAATACCTCAACATTGAAAACACCAACAAATTCAACAACAACCTCAACATTTAAAAACGCCAACAAATTCAACAACAACCTCAACATTGAAAAACACCAACAAATTCAACAACAACCTCAACATTGAAAAACACCAACAAATTCAACAACAACCTCAACATTGAAAAACAACAACCTCAACATTGAAAAACACCAACAAATTCAACAACAACTTCAACACTGAAAAACAGCAACAAATTCAACAGCAACCTCGAAATTGAAAAACACCAACAAATTCAACAACAACCTCAACATTGAAAAACAACAACAACCTCAACATTGAAAAACACCAACAAATTCAACAACAACCTCAACATTGAAGAACAACAACAACCTCAACATTGAAAAACACCAACAAATTCAACAACAACCTCAACATTGAAAAACACCAACAAATTCAACAACAACCTCAACATTGAAAAACAACAACAACCTCAACATTGATAAACACCAACAAATTCAACAACAACTTCAACAATGAAAAACACCAACAAATTCAACAACAACCTCAACATTGAAAAACAACAACAACCTCAACATTGAAAAACACCAACAAATACAACAACAACCTCAACATTGAAAAACAACAACAACCTCAACATTGAAAAACACCAACAAATTCAACAACAACCTCAACATTTAAAAACACCAACAAATTCAACAACAACCTCAACATTGAAAAACAACAACAACCTCAACATTGAAAAACACCAACAAATTCAACAACAACCTCAACATTGAAAAACAACAACAACCTCAACATTGAAAAGCACCAACAAATTCAACAAAAACCTCAACATTGAAAACACCAACAAATTCAACAACAACCTCAACATTTAAAAACGCCAACAAATTCAACAACAACCTCAACATTGAAAAACACCAACAAATTCAACAACAACCTCAACATTGAAAAACAACAACCTCAACATTGAAAAACACCAACAAATTCAACAAGAACCCCCGACATTCAAAAACAACAACATCCTCAAATTTGAAAAACACCAACAAATTCAACAACAACCTCAACATTTAAAAACGCCAACAAATTCAACAACAACCTCAACATTGAAAAACACCAACAAATTCAGCAACAACCTCAACTTTGAAAAACAGCAACAACCTCATCATGGAAAAACACCAACAAATTCAACAACAACCTCAACATTCAAAAACAACAACATCCTCAAATTTGAAAAACACCAACAAATTCAAGAACAACCTCAACATTTAAAAACAAAAACAACCTCAACATTGAAAAACACCAACAAATTCAACAACAACCTCAACATTGAAAAACACCAACAAATTCAACAACAACCTCAACATTGAAAAACACCAACAAACTCAACAACAACCTCAACATTAAAAAACAACAACAACCTCAACATTGAAAAACACCAACAAATTCAACAACAACCTCAACATTGAAAAACACCAACAAATTCAACAACAAACTCAACATTGAAAAACACCAACAAATTCAACAACAACCTCAACATTGAAAAACAACAACAACCTCAACATTGAAAAACACCAACAAATTCAACAACAACCTCAACTTTGAAAAACAATAACAACCTCAAGAATGAAAAACACCAACAAATTCAACAACAACCTCAGCATTGAAAAACAACAACAACCTCAACATTGAAAATCACCAACAAATTCAACAACAACCTCAACATTGAAAAACACCAACAAATTCAACAACAACCTCAAGATTGAAAAACAACAACAACCTCAACATTGAAAAACACCAACAAATTCAACAACAACCTCAACATTGAAAAACAACAACAACGTCAACATTGAAAAACACCAACAAATTCAACAACAACCTCAACATTGAAAAAGACCAACAAATTCAACAACAACCACGAAATTGAAAAACACCAACAAATTCAACAACAACCTCAACATTGAAAAACAACAACAACTTCAACATTGAAAAACACCAACAAATTCAACAACAACCTCAACATTGAAAAACAACAACAACCTCAACATTGAAAAACAACAACAAATTCAACAACAACCTCAACATTTAAAAACACCAACAAATTCAACAACAACCTCAACATTGAAAAACAACAACAACCTCAACATTGAAAAACACCAACAAATTCAACAACAACCTCAACATTGAAAAACAACAACAACCTCAACATTGAAAATACCAACAAATTCAACAAATACCTCAACATTGAAAACACCAACAAATTCAACAACAACCTCAACATTTAAAAACGCCAACAAATTCAACAACAACCTCAACATTGAAAAACACCAACAAATTCAACAACAACCTCAACATTGAAAAACACCAACAAATTCAACAACAACCTCAACATTGAAAAACAACAACCTCAACATTGAAAAACACCAACAAATTCAACAACAACTTCAACACTGAAAAACAGCAACAAATTCAACAGCAACCTCGAAATTGAAAAACACCAACAAATTCAACAACAACCTCAACATTGAAAAACAACAACAACCTCAACATTGAAAAACACCAACAAATTCAACAACAACCTCAACATTGAAGAACAACAACAACCTCAACATTGAAAAACACCAACAAATTCAACAACAACCTCAACATTGAAAAACACCAACAAATTCAACAACAACCTCAACATTGAAAAACAACAACAACCTCAACATTGATAAACACCAACAAATTCAACAACAACTTCAACAATGAAAAACACCAACAAATTCAACAACAACCTCAACATTGAAAAACAACAACAACCTCAACATTGAAAAACACCAACAAATACAACAACAACCTCAACATTGAAAAACAACAACAACCTCAACATTGAAAAACACCAACAAATTCAACAACAACCTCAACATTTAAAAACACCAACAAATTCAACAACAACCTCAACATTGAAAAACAACAACAACCTCAACATTGAAAAACACCAACAAATTCAACAACAACCTCAACATTGAAAAACAACAACAACCTCAACATTGAAAAACACCAACAAATTCAACAACAACCTCAACATTGAAAACACCAACAAATTCAACAACAACCTCAACATTTAAAAACGCCAGCAAATTCAACAACAACCTCAACATTGAAAAACACCAACAAATTCAACAACAACCTCAACATTGAAAAACAACAACCTCAACATTGAAAAACACCAACAAATTCAACAAAAACCCCGACATTGAAAAACACCAACAAATTCAGCAACAACCTCAACTTTGAAAAACAGCAACAACCTCATCATGGAAAAACACCAACAAATTCAACAACAACCTCAACATTCAAAAACAACAACATCCTCAAATTTGAAAAACACCAACAAATTCAAGAACAACCTCAACATTTAAAAACAAAAACAACCTCAACATTGAAAAACACCAACAAATTCAACAACAACCTCAACATTGAAAAACACCAACAAATTCAACAACAACCTCAACATTGAAAAACACCAACAAACTCAACAACAACCTCAACATTAAAAAACAACAACAACCTCAACATTGAAAAACACCAACAAATTCAACAACAACCTCAACATTGAAAAACACCAACAAATTCAACAACAAACTCAACACTGAAAAACACCAACAAATTCAACAACAACCTCAACATTGAAAAACAACAACAACCTCAACATTGAAAAACACCAACAAATTCAACAACAACCTCAACTTTGAAAAACAATAACAACCTCAAGAATGAAAAACACCAACAAATTCAACAACAACCTCAGCATTGAAAAACAACAACAACCTCAACATTGAAAATCACCAACAAATTCAACAACAACCTCAACATTGAAAAACACCAACAAATTCAACAACAACCTCAAGATTGAAAAACAACAACAACCTCAACATTGAAAAACACCAACAAATTCAACAACAACCTCAACATTGAAAAACAACAACAACGTCAACATTGAAAAACACCAACAAATTCAACAACAACCTCAACATTGAAAAAGTCCAACAAATTCAACAACAACCACGAAATTGAAAAACACCAACAAATTCAACAACAACCTCAACATTGAAAAACAACAACAACCTCAACATTGAAAAACACCAACAAATACAACAACAACCTCAACATTGAAAAACAACAACAACCTCAACATTGAAAAACACCAACAAATTCAACAACAACCTCAACATTTAAAAACACCAACAAATTCAACAACAACCTCAACATTGAAAAACAACAACAACCTCAACATTGAAAAACACCAACAAATTCAACAACAACCTCAACATTGAAAAACAACAACAACCTCAACATTGAAAAACACCAACAAATTCAACAACAACCTCAACATTGAAAACACCAACAAATTCAACAACAACCTCAACATTTAAAAACGCCAGCAAATTCAACAACAACCTCAACATTGAAAAACACCAACAAATTCAACAACAACCTCAACATTGAAAAACAACAACCTCAACATTGAAAAACACCAACAAATTCAACAAAAACCCCGACATTGAAAAACACCAACAAATTCAGCAACAACCTCAACTTTGAAAAACAGCAACAACCTCATCATGGAAAAACACCAACAAATTCAACAACAACCTCAACATTCAAAAACAACAACATCCTCAAATTTGAAAAACACCAACAAATTCAAGAACAACCTCAACATTTAAAAACAAAAACAACCTCAACATTGAAAAACACCAACAAATTCAACAACAACCTCAACATTGAAAAACACCAACAAATTCAACAACAACCTCAACATTGAAAAACACCAACAAACTCAACAACAACCTCAACATTAAAAAACAACAACAACCTCAACATTGAAAAACACCAACAAATTCAACAACAACCTCAACATTGAAAAACACCAACAAATTCAACAACAAACTCAACACTGAAAAACACCAACAAATTCAACAACAACCTCAACATTGAAAAACAACAACAACCTCAACATTGAAAAACACCAACAAATTCAACAACAACCTCAACTTTGAAAAACAATAACAACCTCAAGAATGAAAAACACCAACAAATTCAACAACAACCTCAGCATTGAAAAACAACAACAACCTCAACATTGAAAATCACCAACAAATTCAACAACAACCTCAACATTGAAAAACACCAACAAATTCAACAACAACCTCAAGATTGAAAAACAACAACAACCTCAACATTGAAAAACACCAACAAATTCAACAACAACCTCAACATTGAAAAACAACAACAACGTCAACATTGAAAAACACCAACAAATTCAACAACAACCTCAACATTGAAAAAGTCCAACAAATTCAACAACAACCACGAAATTGAAAAACACCAACAAATTCAACAACAACCTCAACATTGAAAAACAACAACAACCTCAACATTGAAAAACACCAACAAATTCAACAACAACCTCAACATTGAAAAACAACAACAACCTCAACATTGAAAAACACCAACAAATTCAACAACAACCTCAACATTTAAAAACACCAACAAATTCAACAACAACCTCAACATTGAAAAACAACAACAACCGCAACATTGAATAACACCAACAAATTCAACAACAACCTGAACATTGAAAAACAACAACAACCTCAACATTGAAAATACCAACAAATTCAACAAATACCTCAACATTGAAAACACCAACAAATTCAACAACAACCTCAACATTTAAAAACGCCAACAAATTCAACAACAACCTCAACATTGAAAAACACCAACAAATTCAACAACAACCTCAACATTGAAAAACAACGACCTCAACATTGAAAAACACCAACAAATTCAACAACAACCCCGACATTGAAAAACAGCAACAAATTCAACAGCAACCTCGAAATTGAAAAACACCAACAAATTCAACAACAACCTCAACATTGAAAAACAACAACAACCTCAACATTGAAAAACACCAACAAATTCAACAACAACCTCAACATTGAAGAACAACAACAACCTCAACATTGAAAAACACCAACAAATTCAACAACAACCTCAACATTGAAAAACACCAACAAATTCAACAACAACCTCAACATTGAAAAACAACAACAACCTCAACATTGAAAAACACCAACAAATTCAACAACAACTTCAACAATGAAAAACACCAACAAATTCAACAACAACCTCAACATTGAAAAACAACAACAACCTCAACATTGAAAAACACCAACAAATACAACAACAACCTCAACATTGAAAAACAACAACAACCTCAACATTGAAAAACACCAACAAATTCAACAACAACCTCAACATTTAAAAACACCAACAAATTCAACAACAACCTCAACATTGAAAAACAACAACAACCTCAACATTGAAAAACACCAACAAATTCAACAACAACCTCAACATTGAAAAACAACAACAACCTCAACATTGAAAAACACCAACAAATTCAACAACAACCTCAACATTGAAAACACCAACAAATTCAACAACAACCTCAACATTTAAAAACGCCAGCAAATTCAACAACAACCTCAACATTGAAAAACACCAACAAATTCAACAACAACCTCAACATTGAAAAACAACAACCTCAACATTGAAAAACACCAACAAATTCAACAAAAACCCCGACATTGAAAAACACCAACAAATTCAGCAACAACCTCAACTTTGAAAAACAGCAACAACCTCATCATGGAAAAACACCAACAAATTCAACAACAACCTCAACATTCAAAAACAACAACATCCTCAAATTTGAAAAACACCAACAAATTCAAGAACAACCTCAACATTTAAAAACAAAAACAACCTCAACATTGAAAAACACCAACAAATTCAACAACAACCTCAACATTGAAAAACACCAACAAATTCAACAACAACCTCAACATTGAAAAACACCAACAAACTCAACAACAACCTCAACATTAAAAAACAACAACAACCTCAACATTGAAAAACACCAACAAATTCAACAACAACCTCAACATTGAAAAACACCAACAGATTCAACAACAAACTCAACACTGAAAAACACCAACAAATTCAACAACAACCTCAACATTGAAAAACAACAACAACCTCAACATTGAAAAACACCAACAAATTCAACAACAACCTCAACTTTGAAAAACAATAACAACCTCAAGAATGAAAAACACCAACAAATTCAACAACAACCTCAGCATTGAAAAACAACAACAACCTCAACATTGAAAATCACCAACAAATTCAACAACAACCTCAACATTGAAAAACACCAACAAATTCAACAACAACCTCAAGATTGAAAAACAACAACAACCTCAACATTGAAAAACACCAACAAATTCAACAACAACCTCAACATTGAAAAACAACAACAACGTCAACATTGAAAAACACCAACAAATTCAACAACAACCTCAACATTGAAAAAGTCCAACAAATTCAACAACAACCACGAAATTGAAAAACACCAACAAATTCAACAACAACCTCAACATTGAAAAACAACAACAACCTCAACATTGAAAAACAACAACAAATTCAACAACAACCTCAACATTGAAAAACAACAACAACCTCAACATTGAAAAACACCAACAAATTCAACAACAACCTCAACATTTAAAAACACCAACAAATTCAACAACAACCTCAACATTGAAAAACAACAACAACCGCAACATTGAATAACACCAACAAATTCAACAACAACCTGAACATTGAAAAACAACAACAACCTCAACATTGAAAATACCAACAAATTCAACAAATACCTCAACATTGAAAACACCAACAAATTCAACAACAACCTCAACATTTAAAAACGCCAACAAATTCAACAACAACCTCAACATTGAAAAACACCAACAAATTCAACAACAACCTCAACATTGAAAAACAACGACCTCAACATTGAAAAACACCAACAAATTCAACAACAACCCCGACATTGAAAAACTCCAACAAATTCAACAACAACCTCAACTTTGAAAAACAACAACAACCTCATCATGGAAAAACACCAACAAATTCAACAACAACCTCAACATTGAAAAACAACAACATCCTCAAAATTGAAAAACACCAACAAATTCAACAACAACCTCAACATTTAAAAACGCCAACAAATTCAACAACAACCTCAACATTGAAAAACACCAACAAATTCAACAACAACCTCAACATTGAAAAACAACAACCTCAACATTGAAAAACACCAACAAATTCAACAACAACCCCGACATTGAAAAACAGCAACAAATTCAACAACAACCTCAACTTTGAAAAACAACAACAACCTCATCATGGAAAAACACCAACAAATTCAACAACAACCTCAACATTCAAAAACAACAACATCCTCAAATTTGAAAAACACCAACAAATTCAAGAACAACCTCAACATTTAAAAACAAAAACAACCTCAACATTGAAAAACACCAACAAATTCAACAACAACCTCAACATTGAAAAACACCAACAAATTCAACAACAACCTCAACATTGAAAAACACCAACAAACTCAACAACAACCTCAACATTGAAAAACAACAACAACCTCAACATTGAAAAACACGAACAAATTCAACAACAACCTCAATATTGAAAAACACCAACAAATTCAACAACAAACTCAACATTGAAAAACACCAACAAATTCAACAACAACCTCAACATTGAAAAACAACAACAACATCAACATTGAAAAACACCAACAAATTCATCAACAACCTCAACATTGAAAAACAACAACAACCTCAAGATTGAAAAACACCAACAAATTCAACAACAACCTCAGCATTAAAAAACAACAACAACCTCAACATTGAAAAACAACAACAACCTCAACATTGAAAAACACCAACAAATTCAACAACAACCTCAACATTGAAAAACACCAACAAATTCAACAACAAAAATCAACATTGAAAAACACCAACAAATTCAACAACAACCTCAACATTGAAAAACAACAACAACCTCAACATTGAAAAACACCAACAAATTCAACAACAACCTCAACATTGAAAAACAACAACAACCTCAACATTGAAAAACAACAACAACCTCAACATAGAAAAACACCAACCAATTCAACAAAAACCACAACATTGAAAAACACCCACAAATTCAACAACAACCTCAGCATTGAAAAACAACAACAACCTCAACATTGAAAAACACCAACAAATTCAACAACAACCTCAACTTTGAAAAACAATAACAACCTCAAGATTGAAAAACACCAACAAATTCAACAACAACCTCAGCATTGAAAAACAACAACAACCTCAATATTGAAAATCACCAACAAATTCAACAACAACCTCAACATTGTAAAACACCAACAAATTCAACAACAACCTCAAGATTGAAAAACAACAACAAACTCAACATTGAAAAACACCAACAAATTCAACAACAACCTCAACATTGAAAAACAACAACAACCTCAACATTGAAAAACACCAACAAATTCAACAACAACCTCAAGATTGAAAAACACCAACAAATTCAACAACAACCTCAGCATTGAAAAAAAACAACAACCTCAACATTGAAAAACACCAACAAATTCAACAACAACCTGAACATTGAAAAACAACAACCTCAACATTGAAAAACACCAACAAATTCAACAACAACTTCAACACTGAAAAACAGCAACAAATTCAACAGCAACCTCGAAATTGAAAAACACCAACAAATTCAACAACAACCTCAACATTGAAAAACAACAACAACCTCAACATTGAAAAACACCAACAAATTCAAAAACAACTTCAACATTGAAAAACACCAACAAATTCAACAACAACCTCAACATTGAAAAACACCAACAAATTCAACAACAAACTCAACATTGAAAAACACCAACAAATTCAACAACAACCTCAACATTGAAAAACAACAACAACCTCAACATTGAAAAACACCAACAAATTCAACAACAACCTCAACTTTGAAAAACAATAACAACCTCAAGAATGAAAAACACCAACAAATTCAACAACAACCTCAGCATTGAAAAACAACAACAACCTCAACATTGAAAATCACCAACAAATTCAACAACAACCTCAACATTGAAAAACACCAACAAATTCAACAACAACCTCAAGATTGAAAAACAACAACAACCTCAACATTGAAAAACACCAACAAATTCAACAACAACCTCAACATTGAAAAACAACAACAACGTCAACATTGAAAAACACCAACAAATTCAACAACAACCTCAACATTGAAAAAGTCCAACAAATTCAACAACAACCACGAAATTGAAAAACACCAACAAATTCAACAACAACCTCAACATTGAAAAACAACAACAACCTCAACATTGAAAAACACCAACAAATTCAACAACAACCTCAACATTGAAAAACAACAACAACCTCAACATTGAAAAACACCAACAAATTCAACAACAACCTCAACATTTAAAAACACCAACAAATTCAACAACAACCTCAACATTGAAAAACAACAACAACCGCAACATTGAATAACACCAACAAATTCAACAACAACCTGAACATTGAAAAACAACAACAACCTCAACATTGAAAATACCAACAAATTCAACAAATACCTCAACATTGAAAACACCAACAAATTCAACAACAACCTCAACATTTAAAAACGCCAACAAATTCAACAACAACCTCAACATTGAAAAACACCAACAAATTCAACAACAACCTCAACATTGAAAAACAACGACCTCAACATTGAAAAACACCAACAAATTCAACAACAACCCCGACATTGAAAAACTCCAACAAATTCAACAACAACCTCAACTTTGAAAAACAACAACAACCTCATCATGGAAAAACACCAACAAATTCAACAACAACCTCAACATTGAAAAACAGCAACATCCTCAAAATTGAAAAACACCAACAAATTCAACAACAACCTCAACATTTAAAAACGCCAACAAATTCAACAACAACCTCAACATTGAAAAACACCAACAAATTCAACAACAACCTCAACATTGAAAAACAACAACCTCAACATTGAAAAACACCAACAAATTCAACAACAACCCCGACATTGAAAAACAGCAACAAATTCAACAACAACCTCAACTTTGAAAAACAACAACATCCTCAAAATTGAAAAACACCAACAAATTCAACAACAACCTCAACATTTAAAAACGCCAACAAATTCAACAACAACCTCAACATTGAAAAACACCAACAAATTCAACAACAACCTCAACATTGAAAAACAACAACCTCAACATTGAAAAACACCAACAAATTCAACAACAACCCCGACATTGAAAAACAGCAACAAATTCAACAACAACCTCAACTTTGAAAAACAACAACAACCTCATCATGGAAAAACACCAACAAATTCAACAACAACCTCAACATTCAAAAACAACAACATCCTCAAATTTGAAAAACACCAACAAATTCAAGAACAACCTCAACATTTAAAAACAAAAACAACCTCAACATTGAAAAACACCAACAAATTCAACAACAACCTCAACATTGAAAAACACCAACAAATTCAACAACAACCTCAACATTGAAAAACACCAACAAACTCAACAACAACCTCAACATTGAAAAACAACAACAACCTCAACATTGAAAAACACCAACAAATTCAACAACAACCTCAATATTGAAAAACACCAACAAATTCAACAACAAACTCAACATTGAAAAACACCAACAAATTCAACAACAACCTCAACATTGAAAAACAACAACAACATCAACATTGAAAAACACCAACAAATTCATCAACAACCTCAACATTGAAAAACAACAACAACCTCAAGATTGAAAAACACCAACAAATTCAACAACAACCTCAGCATTAAAAAACAACAACCTCAACATTGAAAAACAACAACAACCTCAACATTGAAAAACACCAACAAATTCAACAACAACCTCAACATTGAAAAACACCAACAAATTCAACAACAAAAATCAACATTGAAAAACACCAACAAATTCAACAACAACCTCAACATTGAAAAACAACAACAACCTCAACATTGAAAAACACCAACAAATTCAACAACAACCTCAACATTGAAAAACAACAACAACCTCAACATTGAAAAACAACAACAACCTCAACATAGAAAAACACCAACCAATTCAACAAAAACCTCAACATTGAAAAACACCCACAAATTCAACAACAACCTCAGCATTGAAAAACAACAACAACCTCAACATTGAAAAACACCAACAAATTCAACAACAACCTCAACTTTGAAAAACAATAACAACCTCAAGATTGAAAAACACCAACAAATTCAACAACAACCTCAGCATTGAAAAACAACAACAACCTCAATATTGAAAATCACCAACAAATTCAACAACAACCTCAACATTGAAAAACACCAACAAATTCAACAACAACCTCAAGATTGAAAAACAACAACAAACTCAACATTGAAAAACACCAACAAATTCAACAACAACCTCAACATTGAAAAACAACAACAACCTCAACATTGAAAAACACCAACAAATTCAACAACAACCTCAACATTGAAAAACACCAACAAATTCAACAACAACCTCAGCATTGAAAAACAACAACAACCTCAACATTGAAAAACACCAACAAATTCAACAACAACCTCAACATTGAAAAACAACAACCTCAACATTGAAAAACACCAACAAATTCAACAACAACTTCAACACTGAAAAACAGCAACAAATTCAACAGCAACCTCGAAATTGAAAAACACCAACAAATTCAACAACAACCTCAACATTGAAAATCAACAACAACCTCAACATTGAAAAACACCAACAAATTCAACAACAACCTCAACATTGAAAAACAACAAAAACCTCAACATTGAAAAACACCAACAAATTCAACAACAACCTCAACATTGAAAAACACCAACATATTCAACAACAACCTCAACATTGAAAAACAACAACAACCTCAACATTGAAAAACACCAACAAATTCAAAAACAGCTTCAACATTGAAAAACACCAACAAATTCAACAACAACCTCAACATTGAAAAACAACAACAACCTCAACATTGAAAAACACCAACAAATTCAACAACAACCTCAACATTGAAAAACAACAACAACCTCAACATTGAAAAACACCAACAAATTCAACAACAACCTCAACATTTAAAAACACCAACAAATTCAACAACAACCTCAACATTGACAAACAACAACAACCTCAACATTGAAAAACACCAACAAATTCAACAACAACCTCAACATTGAAAAACAACAACAACCTCAACATTGAAAAACACCAACAAATTCAACAAAAACCTCAACATTGAAAACACCAACAAATTCAACAACAACCTCAACATTTAAAAACGCCAACAAATTCAACAACAACCTCAACATTGAAAAACACCACCAAATTCAACAACAACCTCAACATTGAAAAACAACAACCTCAACATTGAAAAACACCAACAAATTCAACAAAAACCCCGACATTGAAAAACACCAACAAATTCAGCAACAACCTCAACTTTGAAAAACGGCAACAACCTCATCATGGAAAAACACCAACAAATTCAACAACAACCTCAACATTCAAAAACAACAACATCCTCAAATTTGAAAAACACCAACAAATTCAAGAACAACCTCAACATTTAAAAACAAAAACAACCTCAACATTGAAAAACACCAACAAATTCAACAACAACCTCAACATTGAAAAACACCAACAAATTCAACAACAACCTCAACATTGAAAAACACCAACAAACTCAACAACAACCTCAACATTAAAAAACAACAACAACCTTAACATTGAAAAACACCAACAAATTCAACAACAACCTCAAGATTGAAAAACACCAACAAATTCAACAACAAACTCAACATTGAAAAACACCAACAAATTCAACAACAACCTCAACATTGAAAAACAACAACAACCTCAACATTGAAAAACACCAACAAATTCAACAACAACCTCAACTTTGAAAAACAATAACAACCTCAAGATTGAAAAACACCAACAAATTCAACAACAACCTCAGCATTGAAAAACAACAACAACCTCAACATTGAAAATCACGAACAAATTCAACAACATCCTCAACATTGAAAAACACCAACAAATTCAACAACAACCTCAAGATTGAAAAACAAAAACAACCTCAGCATTGAAAAACACCCACAAATTCAACAACAACCTCAACATTGAAAAACAACAACAACCTCAACATTGAAAAACACCAACAAATTCAACAACAACCTCAACATTGAAAAACACCAACAAATTCAACAACAACCACGAAATTGAAAAACACCAACAAATTCAACAACAACCTCAACATTGAAAAACAACAACCTCAACATTGAAAAACACCAACAAATTCAACAACAACCTCAACATTGAAAAACAACAACAACCTCAACATTGAAAAACACCAACAAATTCAACAACAACCTCAACATTGAAAAACAACAACAACCTCAACATTGAAAAACACCAACAAATTCAACAAAAACCTCAACATTGAAAACACCAACAAATTCAACAACAACCTCAACATTGAAAAACACCAACAAATTCAACAACAACCTCAACATTGAAAAACAACAACAACCTCAACATTGAAAAACACCAACAAATTCAACAAAAACCTCAACATTGAAAACACCAACAAATTCAACAACAACCTCAACATTTAAAAACGCCAACAAATTCAACAACAACCTCAACATTGAAAAACACCACCAAATTCAACAACAACCTCAACATTGAAAAACAACAACCTCAACATTGAAAAACACCAACAAATTCAACAAAAACCCCGACATTGAAAAACACCAACAAATTCAGCAACAACCTCAACTTTGAAAAACGGCAACAACCTCATCATGGAAAAACACCAACAAATTCAACAACAACCTCAACATTCAAAAACAACAACATCCTCAAATTTGAAAAACACCAACAAATTCAAGAACAACCTCAACATTTAAAAACAAAAACAACCTCAACATTGAAAAACACCAACAAATTCAACAGCAACCTCAACATTGAAAAACACCAACAAATTCAACAACAACCTCAACATTGAAAAACACCAACAAACTCAACAACAACCTCAACATTAAAAAACAACAACAACCTCAACATTGAAAAACACCAACAAATTCAACAACAACCTCAAGATTGAAAAACACCAACAAATTCAACAACAAACTCAACATTGAAAAACACCAACAAATTCAACAACAACCTCAACATTGAAAAACAACAACAACCTCAACATTGAAAAACACCAACAAATTCAACAACAACCTCAACTTTGAAAAACAATAACAACCTCAAGATTGAAAAACACCAACAAATTCAACAACAACCTCAGCATTGAAAAACAACAAAAACCTCAACATTGAAAATCACGAACAAATTCAACAACAACCTCAACATTGAAAAACACCAACAAATTCAACAACAACCTCAAGATTGAAAAACAACAACAACCTCAGCATTGAAAAACACCCACAAATTCAACAACAACCTCAACATTGAAAAACAACAACAACCTCAACATTGAAAAACACCAACAAATTCAACAACAACCTCAACATTGAAAAACACCAACAAATTCAACAACAACCACGAAATTGAAAAACACCAACAAATTCAACAACAACCTCAACATTGAAAAACAACAACCTCAACATTGAAAAACACCAACAAATTCAACAACAACCTCAACATTGAAAAACAACAACAACCTCAACATTGAAAAACACCAACAAATTCAACAACAACCTCAACATTGAAAAACAACAACAACCTCAACATTGAAAAACACCAACAAATTCAACAAAAACCTCAACATTGAAAACACCAACAAATTCAACAACAACCTCAACATTTAAAAACGCCAACAAATTCAACAACAACCTCAACATTGAAAAACACCAACAAATTCAACAACAACCTCAACATTGAAAAAGACCAACAAATTCAACAACAACCCCGACATTGAAAAACACCAACAAATTCAACAACAACCTCAACTTTGAAAAACAACAACAACCTCATCAAGGAAAAACACCAACAAATTCAACAACAACCTCAACATTGAAAAACAACAACATCCTCAAAATTGAAAAACACCAACAAATTCAAGAACAACCTCAACATTTAAAAACAAAAACAACCTCAACATTGAAAAACACCAACAAATTCAACAACAACCTCAACATTGAAAAACACCAGCAAATTCAACAACAACCTCAACATTGAAAAACAACAACAACCTCAACATTGAAAAACACCAACAAATTCAACAAAAACCTCAACATTGAAAACACCAACAAATTCAACAACAACCTCAACATTTAAAAACGCCAACAAATTCAACAACAACCTCAACATTGAAAAACACCAACAAATTCAACAACAACCTCAACATTGAAAAAGACCAACAAATTCAACAACAACCCCGACATTGAAAAACACCAACAAATTCAACAACAACCTCAACTTTGAAAAACAACAACAACCTCATCATGGAAAAACACCAACAAATTCAACAACAACCTCAACATTGAAAAACAACAACATCCTCAAAATTGAAAAACGCCAACAAATTCAAGAACAACCTCAACATTTAAAAACAAAAACAACCTCAACATTGAAAAACACCAACAAATTCAACAACAACCTCAACATTGAAAAACACCAACAAATTCAACAACAACCTCAACATTGAAAAACACCAACAAACTCAACAACAACCTCAACATTGAAAAACAACAACAACCTCAACATTGAAAAACACCAACAAATTCAAGAACAACCTCAACATTGAAAAACACCAACAAATTCAACAACAAACTCAACATTGAAAAACACCAACAAATTCAACAACAACCTCAACATTGAAAAACAACAACAACCTCAACATTGAAAAACACCAACAAATTCAACAACAACCTCAACATTGAAAAACAACAACAACCTCAACATTGAAAAACAACAACAACCTCAACATAGAAAAACACCAACCAATTCAACAAAAACCTCAACATTGAAAAACACCCACAAATTCAACAACAACCTCTGCATTGAAAAACAACAACAACCTCAACATTGAAAAACACCAACAAATTCAACAACAACCTCAACTTTGAAAAACAATAAAAACCTCAGCATTGAAAAACAACAACAACCTCAACATTGAAAATCACCAACAAATTCAACAACAACCTCAACATTGAAAAACACCAACAAATTCAACAACAACCTCAAGATTGAAAAACAACAACAACCTCAACATTGAAAAACACCAACAAATTCAACAACAACCTCAACATTGAAAAACAACAACAACCTCTCATTGAAAAACACCAACAAATTCAACAACAACCTCAACATTGAAAAACACCAACAAATTCAACAACAACCTCAGCATTGAAAAACAACAACAACCTCAACATTGAAAAACACGAACAAATTCAACAACAACCACAACACTGAAAAACACCAACAAATTCAACAGCAACCTCGAAATTGAGAAACACCAACAAATTCAACAACAACCTCAACATTGAAAAACAACAACAACCTCAACATTGAAAATCACCAACAAATTCAACAACAACCTCAACATTGAAAAACAACAACAATCTCAACATTGAAAAACACCAACAAATTCAACAACAACCTCAACATTCAAAAACAACAACAACCTCAACATTGAAAAACACCAACAAATTCAACAACAACTTCAACATTGAAAAACACCAACAAATTCAACAACAACCTCGACATTGAAAAACACCATCAAATTCAACAACAACCTCAGCATTGAAAAACACCAACAACCTGAAAATTGAAAATCACCAACAAATTCAACAACAACCTCAACATATAAAAACAACAACAACCTCAACATTGAAAAACACCAACAAATCCAACAACAACCTCAACATTGAAAAACACCAACAAATTCAACAACAACCTCAACATTGAAAAACACCAACAAATTCAACAACAAACTCGGGATTGAAAAACACCAACAAATTCAACAAAATCAACATTGAAAAACAACAACAAACCTCAACATTGAAAAACACCAACATATTCAACAACAACCTCAACATTGAAAAACACCAACAAATTCAACAACAACCTCAACATTGAAAAACAACAACAACCTCAACATTGAAAAACACCAACAAATTCAACAACAACCTCAACATTGAAAAAAACCAACAAATTCAACAACAACCTCAACATTGAAAAACAACAACAACCTCAACATTGAAAAACACCAACAAATTCAACAACAGTATCAACATTGAAAAACAACAACAACCTCAACATTGAAAAACACCAACAAATTCAACAATAACCTCAACATTGAAAAACAACAACAACCTCAACATTGAAAAACACCAACAAATTCAACAACAACCTCAACATTGAAAAACACCAACAAATTCAACAACAACCTCAACATTGAACAACAACAACCTCAACATTGAAAATCACCAACAAATTCAACAACAACCTCAACTTTGAAAAACAACAACAACCTCATCATGGAAAAACACCAACAAATTCAACAACAACCTCAACATTCAAAAACAACAACATCCTCAAATTTGAAAAACACCAACAAATTCAAGAACAACCTCAACATTTAAAAACAAAAACAACCTCAACATTGAAAAACACCAACAAATTCAACAACAACCTCAACATTGAAAAACACCAACAAATTCAACAACAACCTCAACATTGAAAAACACCAACAAACTCAACAACAACCTCAACATTGAAAAACAACAACAACCTCAACATTGAAAAACACCAACAAATTCAACAACAACCTCAATATTGAAAAACACCAACAAATTCAACAACAAACTCAACATTGAAAAACACCAACAAATTCAACAACAACCTCAACATTGAAAAACAACAACAACATCAACATTGAAAAACACCAACAAATTCATCAACAACCTCAACATTGAAAAACAACAACAACCTCAAGATTGAAAAACACCAACAAATTCAACAACAACCTCAGCATTAAAAAACAACAACAACCTCAACATTGAAAAACAACAACAACCTCAACATTGAAAAACACCAACAAATTCAACAACAACCTCAACATTGAAAAACACCAACAAATTCAACAACAAAAATCAACATTGAAAAACACCAACAAATTCAACAACAACCTCAACATTGAAAAACAACAACAACCTCAACATTGAAAAACACCAACAAATTCAACAACAACCTCAACATTGAAAAACAACAACAACCTCAACATTGAAAAACAACAACAACCTCAACATAGAAAAACACCAACCAATTCAACAAAAACCTCAACATTGAAAAACACCCACAAATTCAACAACAACCTCAGCATTGAAAAACAACAACAACCTCAACATTGAAAAACACCAACAAATTCAACAACAACCTCAACTTTGAAAAACAATAACAACCTCAAGATTGAAAAACACCAACAAATTCAACAACAACCTCAGCATTGAAAAACAACAACAACCTCAATATTGAAAATCACCAACAAATTCAACAACAACCTCAACATTGAAAAACACCAACAAATTCAACAACAACCTCAAGATTGAAAAACAACAACAAACTCAACATTGAAAAACACCAACAAATTCAACAACAACCTCAACATTGAAAAACAACAACAACCTCAACATTGAAAAACACCAACAAATTCAACAACAACCTCAACATTGAAAAACACCAACAAATTCAACAACAACCTCAGCATTGAAAAACAACAACAACCTCAACATTGAAAAACACCAACAAATTCAACAACAACCTCAACATTGAAAAACAACAACCTCAACATTGAAAAACACCAACAAATTCAACAACAACTTCAACACTGAAAAACAGCAACAAATTCAACAGCAACCTCGAAATTGAAAAACACCAACAAATTCAACAACAACCTCAACATTGAAAATCAACAACAACCTCAACATTGAAAAACACCAACAAATTCAACAACAACCTCAACATTGAAAAACAACAAAAACCTCAACATTGAAAAACACCAACAAATTCAACAACAACCTCAACATTGAAAAACACCAACATATTCAACAACAACCTCAACATTGAAAAACAACAACAACCTCAACATTGAAAAACACCAACAAATTCAAAAACAGCTTCAACATTGAAAAACACCAACAAATTCAACAACAACCTCAACATTGAAAAACAACAACAACCTCAACATTGAAAAACACCAACAAATTCAACAACAACCTCAACATTGAAAAACAACAACAACCTCAACATTGAAAAACACCAACAAATTCAACAACAACCTCAACATTTAAAAACACCAACAAATTCAACAACAACCTCAACATTGACAAACAACAACAACCTCAACATTGAAAAACACCAACAAATTCAACAACAACCTCAACATTGAAAAACAACAACAACCTCAACATTGAAAAACACCAACAAATTCAACAAAAACCTCAACATTGAAAACACCAACAAATTCAACAACAACCTCAACATTTAAAAACGCCAACAAATTCAACAACAACCTCAACATTGAAAAACACCACCAAATTCAACAACAACCTCAACATTGAAAAACAACAACCTCAACATTGAAAAACACCAACAAATTCAACAAAAACCCCGACATTGAAAAACACCAACAAATTCAGCAACAACCTCAACTTTGAAAAACGGCAACAACCTCATCATGGAAAAACACCAACAAATTCAACAACAACCTCAACATTCAAAAACAACAACATCCTCAAATTTGAAAAACACCAACAAATTCAAGAACAACCTCAACATTTAAAAACAAAAACAACCTCAACATTGAAAAACACCAACAAATTCAACAACAACCTCAACATTGAAAAACACCAACAAATTCAACAACAACCTCAACATTGAAAAACACCAACAAACTCAACAACAACCTCAACATTAAAAAACAACAACAACCTTAACATTGAAAAACACCAACAAATTCAACAACAACCTCAAGATTGAAAAACACCAACAAATTCAACAACAAACTCAACATTGAAAAACACCAACAAATTCAACAACAACCTCAACATTGAAAAACAACAACAACCTCAACATTGAAAAACACCAACAAATTCAACAACAACCTCAACTTTGAAAAACAATAACAACCTCAAGATTGAAAAACACCAACAAATTCAACAACAACCTCAGCATTGAAAAACAACAACAACCTCAACATTGAAAATCACGAACAAATTCAACAACATCCTCAACATTGAAAAACACCAACAAATTCAACAACAACCTCAAGATTGAAAAACAAAAACAACCTCAGCATTGAAAAACACCCACAAATTCAACAACAACCTCAACATTGAAAAACAACAACAACCTCAACATTGAAAAACACCAACAAATTCAACAACAACCTCAACATTGAAAAACACCAACAAATTCAACAACAACCACGAAATTGAAAAACACCAACAAATTCAACAACAACCTCAACATTGAAAAACAACAACCTCAACATTGAAAAACACCAACAAATTCAACAACAACCTCAACATTGAAAAACAACAACAACCTCAACATTGAAAAACACCAACAAATTCAACAACAACCTCAACATTGAAAAACAACAACAACCTCAACATTGAAAAACACCAACAAATTCAACAAAAACCTCAACATTGAAAACACCAACAAATTCAACAACAACCTCAACATTGAAAAACACCAACAAATTCAACAACAACCTCAACATTGAAAAACAACAACAACCTCAACATTGAAAAACACCAACAAATTCAACAACAACCACGAAATTGAAAAACACCAACAAATTCAACAACAACCTCAACATTGAAAAACAACAACCTCAACATTGAAAAACACCAACAAATTCAACAACAACCTCAACATTGAAAAACAACAACAACCTCAACATTGAAAAACACCAACAAATTCAACAACAACCTCAACATTGAAAAACAACAACAACCTCAACATTGAAAAACACCAACAAATTCAACAAAAACCTCAACATTGAAAACACCAACAAATTCAACAACAACCTCAACATTTAAAAACGCCAACAAATTCAACAACAACCTCAACATTGAAAAACACCACCAAATTCAACAACAACCTCAACATTGAAAAACAACAACCTCAACATTGAAAAACACCAACAAATTCAACAAAAACCCCGACATTGAAAAACACCAACAAATTCAGCAACAACCTCAACTTTGAAAAACGGCAACAACCTCATCATGGAAAAACACCAACAAATTCAACAACAACCTCAACATTCAAAAACAACAACATCCTCAAATTTGAAAAACACCAACAAATTCAAGAACAACCTCAACATTTAAAAACAAAAACAACCTCAACATTGAAAAACACCAACAAATTCAACAACAACCTCAACATTGAAAAACACCAACAAATTCAACAACAACCTCAACATTGAAAAACACCAACAAACTCAACAACAACCTCAACATTAAAAAACAACAACAACCTTAACATTGAAAAACACCAACAAATTCAACAACAACCTCAAGATTGAAAAACACCAACAAATTCAACAACAAACTCAACATTGAAAAACACCAACAAATTCAACAACAACCTCAACATTGAAAAACAACAACAACCTCAACATTGAAAAACACCAACAAATTCAACAACAACCTCAACTTTGAAAAACAATAACAACCTCAAGATTGAAAAACACCAACAAATTCAACAACAACCTCAGCATTGAAAAACAACAACAACCTCAACATTGAAAATCACGAACAAATTCAACAACATCCTCAACATTGAAAAACACCAACAAATTCAACAACAACCTCAAGATTGAAAAACAAAAACAACCTCAGCATTGAAAAACACCCACAAATTCAACAACAACCTCAACATTGAAAAACAACAACAACCTCAACATTGAAAAACACCAACAAATTCAACAACAACCTCAACATTGAAAAACACCAACAAATTCAACAACAACCACGAAATTGAAAAACACCAACAAATTCAACAACAACCTCAACATTGAAAAACAACAACCTCAACATTGAAAAACACCAACAAATTCAACAACAACCTCAACATTGAAAAACAACAACAACCTCAACATTGAAAAACACCAACAAATTCAACAACAACCTCAACATTGAAAAACAACAACAACCTCAACATTGAAAAACACCAACAAATTCAACAAAAACCTCAACATTGAAAACACCAACAAATTCAACAACAACCTCAACATTGAAAAACACCAACAAATTCAACAACAACCTCAACATTGAAAAACAACAACAACCTCAACATTGAAAAACACCAACAAATTCAACAAAAACCTCAACATTGAAAACACCAACAAATTCAACAACAACCTCAACATTTAAAAACGCCAACAAATTCAACAACAACCTCAACATTGAAAAACACCACCAAATTCAACAACAACCTCAACATTGAAAAACAACAACCTCAACATTGAAAAACACCAACAAATTCAACAAAAACCCCGACATTGAAAAACACCAACAAATTCAGCAACAACCTCAACTTTGAAAAACGGCAACAACCTCATCATGGAAAAACACCAACAAATTCAACAACAACCTCAACATTCAAAAACAACAACATCCTCAAATTTGAAAAACACCAACAAATTCAAGAACAACCTCAACATTTAAAAACAAAAACAACCTCAACATTGAAAAACACCAACAAATTCAACAGCAACCTCAACATTGAAAAACACCAACAAATTCAACAACAACCTCAACATTGAAAAACACCAACAAACTCAACAACAACCTCAACATTAAAAAACAACAACAACCTCAACATTGAAAAACACCAACAAATTCAACAACAACCTCAAGATTGAAAAACACCAACAAATTCAACAACAAACTCAACATTGAAAAACACCAACAAATTCAACAACAACCTCAACATTGAAAAACAACAACAACCTCAACATTGAAAAACACCAACAAATTCAACAACAACCTCAACTTTGAAAAACAATAACAACCTCAAGATTGAAAAACACCAACAAATTCAACAACAACCTCAGCATTGAAAAACAACAACAACCTCAACATTGAAAATCACGAACAAATTCAACAACAACCTCAACATTGAAAAACACCAACAAATTCAACAACAACCTCAAGATTGAAAAACAACAACAACCTCAGCATTGAAAAACACCCACAAATTCAACAACAACCTCAACATTGAAAAACAACAACAACCTCAACATTGAAAAACACCAACAAATTCAACAACAACCTCAACATTGAAAAACACCAACAAATTCAACAACAACCACGAAATTGAAAAACACCAACAAATTCAACAACAACCTCAACATTGAAAAACAACAACCTCAACATTGAAAAACACCAACAAATTCAACAACAACCTCAACATTGAAAAACAACAACAACCTCAACATTGAAAAACACCAACAAATTCAACAACAACCTCAACATTGAAAAACAACAACAACCTCAACATTGAAAAACACCAACAAATTCAACAAAAACCTCAACATTGAAAACACCAACAAATTCAACAACAACCTCAACATTTAAAAACGCCAACAAATTCAACAACAACCTCAACATTGAAAAACACCAACAAATTCAACAACAACCTCAACATTGAAAAAGACCAACAAATTCAACAACAACCCCGACATTGAAAAACACCAACAAATTCAACAACAACCTCAACTTTGAAAAACAACAACAACCTCATCATGGAAAAACACCAACAAATTCAACAACAACCTCAACATTGAAAAACAACAACATCCTCAAAATTGAAAAACACCAACAAATTCAAGAACAACCTCAACATTTAAAAACAAAAACAACCTCAACATTGAAAAACACCAACAAATTCAACAACAACCTCAACATTGAAAAACACCAGCAAATTCAACAACAACCTCAACATTGAAAAACAACAACAACCTCAACATTGAAAAACACCAACAAATTCAACAAAAACCTCAACATTGAAAACACCAACAAATTCAACAACAACCTCAACATTTAAAAACGCCAACAAATTCAACAACAACCTCAACATTGAAAAACACCAACAAATTCAACAACAACCTCAACATTGAAAAAGACCAACAAATTCAACAACAACCCCGACATTGAAAAACACCAACAAATTCAACAACAACCTCAACTTTGAAAAACAACAACAACCTCATCATGGAAAAACACCAACAAATTCAACAACAACCTCAACATTGAAAAACAACAACATCCTCAAAATTGAAAAACGCCAACAAATTCAAGAACAACCTCAACATTTAAAAACAAAAACAACCTCAACATTGAAAAACACCAACAAATTCAACAACAACCTCAACATTGAAAAACACCAACAAATTCAACAACAACCTCAACATTGAAAAACACCAACAAACTCAACAACAACCTCAACATTGAAAAACAACAACAACCTCAACATTGAAAAACACCAACAAATTCAAGAACAACCTCAACATTGAAAAACACCAACAAATTCAACAACAAACTCAACATTGAAAAACACCAACAAATTCAACAACAACCTCAACATTGAAAAACAACAACAACCTCAACATTGAAAAACACCAACAAATTCAACAACAACCTCAACATTGAAAAACAACAACAACCTCAACATTGAAAAACAACAACAACCTCAACATAGAAAAACACCAACCAATTCAACAAAAACCTCAACATTGAAAAACACCCACAAATTCAACAACAACCTCTGCATTGAAAAACAACAACAACCTCAACATTGAAAAACACCAACAAATTCAACAACAACCTCAACTTTGAAAAACAATAAAAACCTCAGCATTGAAAAACAACAACAACCTCAACATTGAAAATCACCAACAAATTCAACAACAACCTCAACATTGAAAAACACCAACAAATTCAACAACAACCTCAAGATTGAAAAACAACAACAACCTCAACATTGAAAAACACCAACAAATTCAACAACAACCTCAACATTGAAAAACAACAACAACCTCTCATTGAAAAACACCAACAAATTCAACAACAACCTCAACATTGAAAAACACCAACAAATTCAACAACAACCTCAGCATTGAAAAACAACAACAACCTCAACATTGAAAAACACGAACAAATTCAACAACAACCACAACACTGAAAAACACCAACAAATTCAACAGCAACCTCGAAATTGAGAAACACCAACAAATTCAACAACAACCTCAACATTGAAAAACAACAACAACCTCAACATTGAAAATCACCAACAAATTCAACAACAACCTCAACATTGAAAAACAACAACAATCTCAACATTGAAAAACACCAACAAATTCAACAACAACCTCAACATTCAAAAACAACAACAACCTCAACATTGAAAAACACCAACAAATTCAACAACAACTTCAACATTGAAAAACACCAACAAATTCAACAACAACCTCGACATTGAAAAACACCATCAAATTCAACAACAACCTCAGCATTGAAAAACACCAACAACCTGAAAATTGAAAATCACCAACAAATTCAACAACAACCTCAACATATAAAAACAACAACAACCTCAACATTGAAAAACACCAACAAATCCAACAACAACCTCAACATTGAAAAACACCAACAAATTCAACAACAACCTCAACATTGAAAAACACCAACAAATTCAACAACAAACTCGGGATTGAAAAACACCAACAAATTCAACAAAATCAACATTGAAAAACAACAACAAACCTCAACATTGAAAAACACCAACATATTCAACAACAACCTCAACATTGAAAAACACCAACAAATTCAACAACAACCTCAACATTGAAAAACAACAACAACCTCAACATTGAAAAACACCAACAAATTCAACAACAACCTCAACATTGAAAAAAACCAACAAATTCAACAACAACCTCAACATTGAAAAACAACAACAACCTCAACATTGAAAAACACCAACAAATTCAACAACAGTATCAACATTGAAAAACAACAACAACCTCAACATTGAAAAACACCAACAAATTCAACAATAACCTCAACATTGAAAAACAACAACAACCTCAACATTGAAAAACACCAACAAATTCAACAACAACCTCAACATTGAAAAACACCAACAAATTCAACAACAACCTCAACATTGAAAAACAACAACCTCAACATTGAAAAACACCAACAAATTCAACCACAACTTCAACACTGAAAAACACCAACAAATTCAACAACAACCTCGAAATTGAAAAACACCAACAAATTCAACAACAACCTCAACATTGAAAAACAACAACAACCTCAACATTGAAAAACACCAACAAATTCAACAACAACCTCAACATTGAAAAAAAACAACAACCTCAACATTGAAAAACACCAACAAATTCAAAAACAACCTCAACATTTAAAAACACCAACAAATTCAACAACAACCTCAACATTGAAAAACAACAACAATCTCAACATTGAAAAACACCAACAAATTCAACAACAACCTCAACATTCAAAAACAACAACAACCTCAACATTGAAAAACACCAACAAATTCAACAACAACTTCAACATTGAAAAAAACCAACAAATTCAACAACAACCTCGACATTGAAAAACAACAACAAATTCAACAACAACCTCAACATTGAAAAACACCAACAAATTCAACAACAACCTCAACATTGAAAACAACAACAACCTCAACATTGAAAATACCAAAAAATTCAACAACAACTTCATTATTGAAAAACACCAACAAATTCAACAACAACCTCAACATTGAAAAACAACAACAACCTCAACATTGAAAAACACCAACAAATTCAACAACAACCTCAACATTGAAAAACAACAACAACCTCAACATTGAAAAACACCAACAAATTCAACAACAACCTCAACATTTAAAAACACCAACAAATTCAACAACAACCTCAACATTGAAAAACAACAACAACCTCAACATTGAAAAACACCAACAAATTCAACAACAACCTCAACATTGAAAAACAACAACAACCTCAACATTGAAAAACACCAACAAATTCAACAAAAACCTCAACATTGAAAACACCAACAAATTCAACAACAACCTCAACATTTAAAAACGCCAACAAATTCAGCAACAACCTCAACATTGAAAAACAACAACAACCTCAACATTGAAAAACACCAACAAATTCAACAACAACCTCAACATTGAAAAACAACAACAACCTCAACATTGAAAAACACCAACAAATTCAACAACAACCTCAGCATTGAAAAACAACAACAACCTCAACATTGAAAATCAGCAACAAATTCAACAACAACCTCAACATTGAAAAACACCAACAAATTCAACAACAACCTCAAGATTGAAAAACAACAACAACCTCAACATTGAAAAACACCAACAAATTCAACAACAACCTCAACATTGAAAAACACCAACAACCTCAACATTGAAAAACACCAACAAATTCAACAAGAACCTCAACATTGAAAAACACCAACAAATTCAACAACAACCTCAGCATTGAAAAACAACAACAACCTCAACATTGAAAAACACCAACAAATTCAACAACAACCTCAACATTGAAAAACAACAACCTCAACATTGAAAAACACCAACAAATTCAACAACAACTTCAACACTGAAAACAGCAACAAATTCAACAGCAACCTCGAAATTGAAAAACGCCAACAAATTCAACAACAACCTCGAAATTGAAAAACACCAACAAATTCAACAACAACCTCAACATTGAAAAACAACAACAACCTCAACATTGAAAAACACCAACAAATTCAACAACAACCTCAACATTGAAAAAAAACAACAACCTCAACATTGAAAAACACCAACAAATTCAAAAACAACCTCAACATTTAAAAACACCAACAAATTCAACAACAACCTCAACATTGAAAAACAACAACAATCTCAACATTGAAAAACACCAACAAATTCAACAACAACCTCAACATTCAAAAACAACAACAACCTCAACATTGAAAAACACCAACAAATTCAACAACAACTTCAACATTGAAAAAAACCAACAAATTCAACAACAACCTCGACATTGAAAAACAACAACAAATTCAACAACAACCTCAACATTGAAAAACACCAAGAAATTCAACAACAACCTCAACATTGAAAACAGCAACAACCTCAACATTGAAAATACCAAAAAATTCAACAACAACTTCATTATTGAAAAACACCAACAAATTCAACAACAACCTCAACATTGAAAAACAACAACAACCTCAACATTGAAAAACACCAACAAATTCAACAACAACCTCAACATTGAAAAACAACAACAACCTCAACATTGAAAAACACCAACAAATTCAACAACAACCTCAACATTTAAAAACACCAACAAATTCAACAACAACCTCAACATTGAAAAACAACAACAACCTCAACATTGAAAAACACCAACAAATTCAACAACAACCTCAACATTGAAAAACAACAACAACCTCAACATTGAAAAACACCAACAAATTCAACAAAAACCTCAACATTGAAAACACCAACAAATTCAACAACAACCTCAACATTTAAAAACGCCAACAAATTCAGCAACAACCTCAACATTGAAAAACAACAACATCCTCAACATTGAAAAACACCAACAAATTCAACAACAACCTCAACATTGAAAAACAACAACAACCTCAACATTGAAAAACACCAACAAATTCAACAACAACCTCAGCATTGAAAAACAACAACAACCTCAACATTGAAAATCACCAACAAATTCAACAACAACCTCAACATTGAAAAACACCAACAAATTCAACAACAACCTCAAGATTGAAAAACAACAACAACCTCAACATTGAAAAACACCAACAAATTCAACAACAACCTCAACATTGAAAAACACCAACAACCTCAACATTGAAAAACAACAACAAATTCAACAACAACCTCAACATTGAAAAACACCAACAAATTCAACAACAACCTCAGCATTGAAAAACAACAACAACCTCAACATTGAAAAACACCAACAAATTCAACAACAACCTCAACATTGAAAAACAACAACCTCAACATTGAAAAACACCAACAAATTCAACAACAACTTCAACACTGAAAACAGCAACAAATTCAACAGCAACCTCGAAATTGAAAAACGCCAACAAATTCAACAACAACCTCAACATTGAAAAACAACAACAACCTCAACATTGAAAAACACCAACAAATTCAACAACAACCTCAACATTGAAAAACAACAACAAATTTAACAACAACCTCAACATTCAAAAACAACAACAACCTCAACATTGGAAAACACCAACAAATTCAACAACAACTTCAACATTGAAAAAAACCAACAAATTCAACAACAACCTCGACATTGAAAAACACCAACAAATTCAACAGCAACCTCAACATTGAAAAACACCAACAAATTCAACAACAACCTCAACATTGAAAAACAACAACAACCTCAACATTGAAAAACACCAACAAATTCAACAACAACTTCAACATTGAAAAACACCAACAAATTCAACAACAACCTCAACATTGAAAAACAACAACAACCTCAACATTGAAAAACACCAACAAATTCAACAACAACCTCAACATTGAAAAACAACAAAAACCTCAACATTGAAAAACACCAACAAATTCAACAACAACCTCAACATTGAAAAACACCAACAAATTCAACAGCAAACTCAACATTGAAAAACACCAACAAATTCAACAACAACCTCAACATTGAAAAACAACAACAACCTCAACATTGAAAAACACCAACAAATTCATCAACAACCTCAACATTGAAAAACAACAACAACCTCAAGATTGAAAAACACCAACAAATTCAACAACAACCTCAGCATTGAAAAACAACAACAACCTCAACATTGAAAAATAACAACAACCTCAACATTGAAAAACACCAACAAATTCAACAACAACCTCAACATTGAAAAACACCAACAAATTCAACAACAAACTCAACATTGAAAAACAACAACAACCTCAACATTGTAAAACACCAACAAATTCAACAACAACCTCAACATTGAGAAACAACAACAACCTCAACATTGAAAAACAACAACAACCTCAACATTGAAAAACACCAACAAATTCATCAACAACCTCAACATTGAAAAACAACAACAACCGCAACATTGAAAAACAACAACAACCTCAAGATTGAAAAACACCAACAAATTCAACAACAACCTCAGCATTGAAAAACAACAACAACCTCAACATTGAAAAACAACAACAACCTCAACATTGAAAAACACCAACAAATTCAACAACAACCTCAACATTGAAAAACACCAACAAATTCAACAACAACCTCAACATTGAAAAACAACAACAACCTCAACATTGAAAAACACCAACAAATTCAACAACAACCTCAACATTGAAAAACAACAACAACCTCAACATTGAAAAACACCAACAAATTCAACAACAACTTCAACATTGAAAAAAACCAACAAATTCAACAACAACCTCGACATTGAAAAACAACAACAAATTCAACAACAACCTCAACATTGAAAAACACCAAGAAATTCAACAACAACCTCAACATTGAAAACAGCAACAACCTCAACATTGAAAATACCAAAAAATTCAACAACAACTTCATTATTGAAAAACACCAACAAATTCAACAACAACCTCAACATTGAAAAACAACAACAACCTCAACATTGAAAAACACCAACAAATTCAACAACAACCTCAACATTGAAAAACAACAACAACCTCAACATTGAAAAACACCAACAAATTCAACAACAACCTCAACATTTAAAAACACCAACAAATTCAACAACAACCTCAACATTGAAAAACAACAACAACCTCAACATTGAAAAACACCAACAAATTCAACAACAACCTCAACATTGAAAAACAACAACAACCTCAACATTGAAAAACACCAACAAATTCAACAAAAACCTCAACATTGAAAACACCAACAAATTCAACAACAACCTCAACATTTAAAAACGCCAACAAATTCAGCAACAACCTCAACATTGAAAAACAACAACATCCTCAACATTGAAAAACACCAACAAATTCAACAACAACCTCAACATTGAAAAACAACAACAACCTCAACATTGAAAAACACCAACAAATTCAACAACAACCTCAGCATTGAAAAACAACAACAACCTCAACATTGAAAATCACCAACAAATTCAACAACAACCTCAACATTGAAAAACACCAACAAATTCAACAACAACCTCAAGATTGAAAAACAACAACAACCTCAACATTGAAAAACACCAACAAATTCAACAACAACCTCAACATTGAAAAACACCAACAACCTCAACATTGAAAAACACCAACAAATTCAACAACAACCTCAACATTGAAAAACACCAACAAATTCAACAACAACCTCAGCATTGAAAAACAACAACAACCTCAACATTGAAAAACACCAACAAATTCAACAACAACCTCAACATTGAAAAACAACAACCTCAACATTGAAAAACACCAACAAATTCAACAACAACTTCAACACTGAAAACAGCAACAAATTCAACAGCAACCTCGAAATTGAAAAACGCCAACAAATTCAACAACAACCTCAACATTGAAAAACAACAACAACCTCAACATTGAAAAACACCAACAAATTCAACAACAACCTCAACATTGAAAAACAACAACAAATTTAACAACAACCTCAACATTCAAAAACAACAACAACCTCAACATTGGAAAACACCAACAAATTCAACAACAACTTCAACATTGAAAAAAACCAACAAATTCAACAACAACCTCGACATTGAAAAACACCAACAAATTCAACAGCAACCTCAACATTGAAAAACACCAACAAATTCAACAACAACCTCAACATTGAAAAACAACAACAACCTCAACATTGAAAAACACCAACAAATTCAACAACAACTTCAACATTGAAAAACACCAACAAATTCAACAACAACCTCAACATTGAAAAACAACAACAACCTCAACATTGAAAAACACCAACAAATTCAACAACAACCTCAACATTGAAAAACAACAAAAACCTCAACATTGAAAAACACCAACAAATTCAACAACAACCTCAACATTGAAAAACACCAACAAATTCAACAGCAAACTCAACATTGAAAAACACCAACAAATTCAACAACAACCTCAACATTGAAAAACAACAACAACCTCAACATTGAAAAACACCAACAAATTCATCAACAACCTCAACATTGAAAAACAACAACAACCTCAAGATTGAAAAACACCAACAAATTCAACAACAACCTCAGCATTGAAAAACAACAACAACCTCAACATTGAAAAATAACAACAACCTCAACATTGAAAAACACCAACAAATTCAACAACAACCTCAACATTGAAAAACACCAACAAATTCAACAACAAACTCAACATTGAAAAACAACAACAACCTCAACATTGTAAAACACCAACAAATTCAACAACAACCTCAACATTGAGAAACAACAACAACCTCAACATTGAAAAACAACAACAACCTCAACATTGAAAAACACCAACAAATTCATCAACAACCTCAACATTGAAAAACAACAACAACCGCAACATTGAAAAACAACAACAACCTCAAGATTGAAAAACACCAACAAATTCAACAACAACCTCAGCATTGAAAAACAACAACAACCTCAACATTGAAAAACAACAACAACCTCAACATTGAAAAACACCAACAAATTCAACAACAACCTCAACATTGAAAAACACCAACAAATTCAACAACAACCTCAACATTGAAAAACAACAACAACCTCAACATTGAAAAACACCAACAACTTCAACAACAACCTCAACATTGAAAAACAACAACAACCTCAACATTGAAAAACAACAACAACCTCAACATAGAAAAACACCAACCAATTCAACAAAAACCTCAACATTGAAAAACACCCACAAATTCAACAACAACCTCAGCATTGAAAAACAACAACAACCTCAACATTGAGAAACACCAACAAATTCAACAACAACCTCAACTTTGAAAAACAATAACAACCTCAAGATTGAAAAACACCAACAAATTCAACAACAACCTCAGCATTGAAAAACAACAACAACCTCAACATTGAAAATCACCAACAAATTCAACAACAACCTCAACATTGAAAAACACCAACAAATTCAACAACAACCTCAAGATTGAAAAACAACAACAACCTCAACATTGAAAAACACCAACAAATTCAACAACAACCTCAACATTGAAAAACAACAACAACCTCAACATTGAAAACACCAACAAATTCAACAACAACCTCAACATTGAAAAACACCAACAAATTCAACAACAACCTCAGCATTGAAAAACAACAACAACCTCAACATTGAAAAACACCAACAAATTCAACAACAACCTCAACATTGAAAAACAACAACCTCAACATTGAAAAACACCAACAAATTCAACAACAACTTCAACACTGAAAAACAGCAACGAATTCAACAGCAACCTCGAAATTGAAAAACACCAACAAATTCAACAACAACCTCAACATTGAAAATCAACAACAACCTCAACATTGAAAAACAGCAACAAATTCAACAACAACCTCAACATTGAAAAACAACAACAACCTCAACATTGAAAAACACCAACAAATTCAACAACAACCTCAACATTGAAAAACACAAACAAATTCAACAACAACCTCAACATTGAAAAACAACAACAACCTCAACATTGAAAAACACCAACAAATTCAAAAACAACTTCAACATTGAAAAACACCAACAAATTCAACAACAACCTCAACATTGAAAACAACAACAACCTCAACATTGAAAAACACCAACAAATTCAACAACAACCTCAACATTGAAAAACAACAACAACCTCAACATTGAAAAACACCAACAAATTCAACAACAACCTCAACATTGAAAAACAACAACAAATTTAACAACAACCTCAACATTCAAAAACAACAACAACCTCAACATTGGAAAACACCAACAAATTCAACAACAACTTCAACATTGAAAAAAACCAACAAATTCAACAACAACCTCGACATTGAAAAACACCAACAAATTGAACAGCAACCTCAACATTGAAAAACACCAACAAATTCAACAACAACCTCAACATTGAAAAACAACAACAACCTCAAC
The DNA here is from genome assembly GCA_026770705.1 of Isurus oxyrinchus. Classification (NCBI taxonomy): domain Eukaryota; kingdom Metazoa; phylum Chordata; class Chondrichthyes; order Lamniformes; family Lamnidae; genus Isurus; species Isurus oxyrinchus. The sequence goes on from JANJGN010000129.1 coordinate 1,259,289, forward strand.
ATTGAAAAACACCAACAAATTCAACAACAACTTCAACATTGAAAAACACCAACAAATTCAACAACAACCTCAACACTGAAATACAACAACAACCTCAACATTGAAAAACACCAACAAATTCAACAACAACGTCAACATTGAAAAACAACAAAAACCTCAACATTGAAAAACACCAACAAATTCAACAACAACCTCAACATTGAAAAACACCAACAAATTCAACAGCAAACTCAACATTGAAAAACACCAACAAATTCAACAACAACCTCAACATTGAAAAACAACAACAACCTCAACATTGAAAAACACCAACAAATTCATCAACAACCTCAACATTGAAAAACAACAACAACCTCAACATTGAAAAACAACAACAACCTCAAGATTGAAAAACACCACAAATTCAACAACAACCTCAGCATTGAAAAACAACAACAACCTCAACGTTGAAAAATAACAACAACCTCAACATTGAAAAACACCAACAAATTCAACAACAGCCTCAACATTGAAAAACACCAACAAATTCAACAACAAACTCAACATTGAAAAACAACAACAACCTCAACATTGTAAAACACCAACAAATTCAACAACAACCTCAACATTGAGAAACAACAACAACCTCAACATTGAAAAACAACAACAACCTCAACATTGAAAAACACCAACAAATTCATCAACAACCTCAACATTGAAAAACAACAACAACCGCAACATTGAAAAACAACAACAACCTCAAGATTGAAAAACACCAACAAATTCAACAACAACCTCAGCATTGAAAAACAACAACAACCTCAACATTGAAAAACAACAACAACCTCAACATTGAAAAACACCAACAAATTCAACAACAACCTCAACATTGAAAAACACCAACAAATTCAACAACAACCTCAACATTGAAAAACAACAACAACCTCAACATTGAAAAACACCAACAAATTCAACAACAACCTCAACATTGAAAAACAACAACAACCTCAACATTGAAAAACAACAACAACCTCAACATAGTAAAACACCAACCAATTCAACAAAAACCTCAACATTGAAAAACACCCACAAATTCAACAACAACCTCAGCATTGAAAAACAACAACAACCTCAACATTGAGAAACACCAACAAATTCAACAACAACCTCAACTTTGAAAAACAATAACAACCTCAAGATTGAAAAACACCAACAAATTCAACAACAACCTCAGCATTGAAAAACAACAACAACCTCAACATTGAAAATCACCAACAAATTCAACAACAACCTCAACATTGAAAAACACCAACAAATTCAACAACAACCTCAAGATTGAAAAACAACAACAACCTCAACATTGAAAAACACCAACAAATTCAACAACAACCTCAACATTGAAAAACAACAACAACCTCAACATTGAAAACACCAACAAATTCAACAACAACCTCAACATTGAAAAACACCAACAAATTCAACAACAACCTCAGCATTGAAAAACAACAACAACCTCAACATTGAAAAACACCAACAAATTCAACAACAACCTCAACATTGAAAAACAACAACCTCAACATTGAAAAACACCAACAAATTCAACAACAACTTCAACACTGAAAAACAGCAACGAATTCAACAGCAACCTCGAAATTGAAAAACACCAACAAATTCAACAACAACCTCAACATTGAAAATCAACAACAACCTCAAGATTGAAAAACACCAACAAATTCAACAACAACCTCAACATTGAAAAACAACAACAACCTCAACATTGAAAAACACCAACAAATTCAGCAACAACCTCAACATTGAAAAACACAAACAAATTCAACAACAACCTCAACATTGAAAAACAACAACAACCTCAACATTGAAAAACACCAACAAATTCAAAAACAACTTCAACATTGAAAAACACCAACAAATTCAACAACAACCTCAACATTGAAAACAACAACAACCTCAACATTGAAAAACACCAACAAATTCAACAACAACCTCAACATTGAAAAACAACAACAACCTCAACATTGAAAAACACCAACAAATTCAACAACAACCTCAACATTTAAAAACACCAACAAATTCAACAACAACCTCAACATTGAAAAACAACAACAACCTCAACATTGAAAAACACCAACAAATTCAACAACAACCTCAACATTGAAAAACACCACCAAATTCAACAACAACCTCAACATTGAAAAACAACAACCTCAACATTGAAAAACACCAACAAATTCAACAAAAACCCCGACATTGAAAAACACCAACAAATTCAGCAACAACCTCAACTTTGAAAAACAGCAACAACCTCATCATGGAAAAACACCAACAAATTCAACAACAACCTCAACATTCAAAAACAACAACATCCTCAAATTTGAAAAACACCAACAAATTCAAGAACAACCTCAACATGTAAAAACAAAAACAACCTCAACATTGAAAAACAACAACAACCTCAACATTGACAAACAACAACAACCTCAAGATTGAAAAACACCAACAAATTCAACAACAACCTCAGCATTGAAAAACAACAACAACCTCAACATTGAAAAACAACAACAACCTCAACATTGAAAAACACCAACAAATTCAACAACAACCTCAACATTGAAAAACACCAACAAATTCAACAACAACCTCAACATTCAAAAACAACAACATCCTCAAATTTGAAAAACACCAACAAATTCAAGAACAACCTCAACATGTAAAAACAAAAACAACCTCAACATTGAAAAACAACAACAACCTCAACATTGAAAAACAACAACAACCTCAAGATTGAAAAACACCAACAAATTCAACAACAACCTCAGCATTGAAAAACAACAACAACCTCAACATTGAAAAACAACAACAACCTCAACATTGAAAAACACCAACAAATTCAACAACAACCTCAACATTGAAAAACACCAACAAATTCAACAACAAACTCAACATTGAAAAACGCCAACAAATTCAACAACAACCTCAACATTGAAAAACAACAACAACCTCAACATTGAAAAACAACAACAACCTCAACATTGAAAAACACCAACAAATTCATCAACAACCTCAACATTGAAAAACAACAACAACCTCAACATTGAAAAACAACAACCTCAAGATTGAAAAACACCAACAAATTCAACAACAACCTCAGCATTGAAAAACAACAACAACCTCAACATTGAAAAACAACAACAACCTCAACATTGAAAAACACCAACAAATTCAACAACAACCTCAACATTGAAAAACACCAACAAATTCAACAACAACCTCAACATTGAAAAACAACAACAACCTCAACATTGAAAAACACCAACAAATTCAACAACAACCTAAACATTGAAAAACAACAACAACCTCAACATTGAAAAACAACAACAACCTCAACATAGAAAAACACCAACCAATTCAACAAAAACCTCAACATTGAAAACCACCCACAAATTCAACAACAACCTCAGCATTGAAAAACAACAACAACCTCAACATTGAAAAACACCAACAAATTCAACAACAACCTCAACTTTGAAAAACAATAACAACCTCAAGATTGAAAAACACCAACAAATTCAACAACAACCTCAGCATTGAAAAACAACAACAACCTCAACATAGAAAAACACCAACCAATTCAACAAAAACCTCAACATTGAAAAACACCCACAAATTCAACAACAACCTCAGCATTGAAAAACAACAACAACCTCAACATTGAGAAACACCAACAAATTCAACAACAACCTCAACTTTGAAAAACAATAACAACCTCAAGATTGAAAAACACCAACAAATTCAACAACAACCTCAGCATTGAAAAACAACAACAACCTCAACATTGAAAATCACCAACAAATTCAACAACAACCTCAACATTGAAAAACACCAACAAATTCAACAACAACCTCAAGATTGAAAAACAACAACAACCTCAACATTGAAAAACACCAACAAATTCAACAACAACCTCAACATTGAAAAACAACAACAACCTCAACATTGAAAACACCAACAAATTCAACAACAACCTCAACATTGAAAAACACCAACAAATTCAACAACAACCTCAGCTTTGAAAAACAACAACAACCTCAACATTGAAAAACACCAACAAATTCAACAACAACCTCAACATTGAAAAACAACAACCTCAACATTGAAAAACACCAACAAATTCAACAACAACTTCAACACTGAAAAACAGCAACGAATTCAACAGCAACCTCGAAATTGAAAAACACCAACAAATTCAACAACAACCTCAACATTGAAAATCAACAACAACCTCAAGATTGAAAAACACCAACAAATTCAACAACAACCTCAACATTGAAAAACAACAACAACCTCAACATTGAAAAACACCAACAAATTCAGCAACAACCTCAACATTGAAAAACACAAACAAATTCAACAACAACCTCAACATTGAAAAACAACAACAACCTCAACATTGAAAAACACCAACAAATTCAAAAACAACTTCAACATTGAAAAACACCAACAAATTCAACAACAACCTCAACATTGAAAACAACAACAACCTCAACATTGAAAAACACCAACAAATTCAACAACAACCTCAATATTGAAAAACAACAACAACCTCAACATTGAAAAACACCAACAAATTCAACAACAACCTCAACATTTAAAAACACCAACAAATTCAACAACAACCTCAACATTGAAAAACAACAACAACCTCAACATTGAAAAACACCAACAAATTCAACAACAACCTCAACATTGAAAAACACCACCAAATTCAACAACAACCTCAACATTGAAAAACAACAACCTCAACATTGAAAAACACCAACAAATTCAACAAAAACCCCGACATTGAAAAACACCAACAAATTCAGCAACAACCTCAACTTTGAAAAACAGCAACAACCTCATCATGGAAAAACACCAACAAATTCAACAACAACCTCAACATTCAAAAACAACAACATCCTCAAATTTGAAAAACACCAACAAATTCAAGAACAACCTCAACATGTAAAAACAGAAACAACCTCAACATTGAAAAACAACAACAACTCAACATTGACAAACAACAACAACCTCAAGATTGAAAAACACCAACAAATTCAACAACAACCTCAGCATTGAAAAACAACAACAACCTCAACATTGAAAAACAACAACAACCTCAACATTGAAAAACACCAACAAATTCAACAACAACCTCAACATTGAAAAACACCAACAAATTCAACAACAACCTCAACATTCAAAAACAACAACATCCTCAAATTTGAAAAACACCAACAAATTCAAGAACAACCTCAACATGTAAAAACAAAAACAACCTCAACATTGAAAAACAACAACAACCTCAACATTGAAAAACAACAACAACCTCAAGATTGAAAAACACCAACAAATTCAACAACAACCTCAGCATTGAAAAACAACAACAACCTCAACATTGAAAAACAACAACAACCTCAACATTGAAAAACACCAACAAATTCAACAACAACCTCAACATTGAAAAACACCAACAAATTCAACAACAAACTCAACATTGAAAAACACCAACAAATTCAACAACAACCTCAACATTGAAAAACAACAACAACCTCAACATTGAAAAACAACAACAACCTCAACATTGAAAAACACCAACAAATTCATCAACAACCTCAACATTGAAAAACAACAACAACCTCAACATTGAAAAACAACAACCTCAAGATTGAAAAACACCAACAAATTCAACAACAACCTCAGCATTGAAAAACAACAACAACCTCAACATTGAAAAACAACAACAACCTCAACATTGAAAAACACCAACAAATTCAACAACAACCTCAACATTGAAAAACAGCAACAAATTCAACAACAACCTCAACATTGAAAAACAACAACAACCTCAACATTCAAAAACACCAACAAATTCAACAACAACCTAAACATTGAAAAACAACAACAACCTCAACATTGAAAAACAACAACAACCTCAACATAGAAAAACACCAACCAATTCAACAAAAACCTCAACATTGAAAACCACCCACAAATTCAACAACAACCTCAGCATTGAAAAACAACAACAACCTCAACATTGAAAAACACCAACAAATTCAACAACAACCTCAACTTTGAAAAACAATAACAACCTCAAGATTGAAAAACACCAACAAATTCAACAACAACCTCAGCATTGAAAAACAACAACAACCTCAACATTGAAAATCACCAACAAATTCAACAACAACCTCAACATTGAAAAACACCAACAAATTCAACAACAACCTCAAGATTGAAAAACAACAACAACCTCAACATTGAAAAACACCAACAAATTCAACAACAACCTCAACATTGAAAAACAACAACAACCTCAACATTGAAAAACACCAACAAATTCAACAACAACCTCAACATTGAAAAACACCAACAAATTCAACAACAACCTCAGCATTGAAAAACAACAACAACCTCAACATTGAAAAACACCAACAAATTCAACAACAACCTCAACATTGAAAAACACCAACAAATTCAACAACAACCTCAGCATTGAAAAACAACAACAACCTCAACATTGAAAAACACCAACAAATTCAACAACAACCTCAACATTGAAAAACAACAACCTCAACATTGAAAAACACCAACAAATTCAACAACAACTTCAACACTGAAAAACAGCAACGAATTCAACAGCAACCTCGAAATTGAAAAACACCAACAAATTCAACAACAACCTCAACATTGAAAATCAACAACAACCTCAAGATTGAAAAACACCAACAAATTCAACAACAACCTCAACATTGAAAAACAACAACAACCTCAACATTGAAAAACACCAACAAATTCAGCAACAACCTCAACATTGAAAAACACAAACAAATTCAACAACAACCTCAACATTGAAAAACAACAACAACCTCAACATTGAAAAACACCAACAAATTCAAAAACAACTTCAACATTGAAAAACACCAACAAATTCAACAACAACCTCAACATTGAAAACAACAACAACCTCAACATTGAAAAACACCAACAAATTCAACAACAACCTCAACATTGAAAAACAACAACAACCTCAACATTGAAAAACACCAACAAATTCAACAACAACCTCAACATTTAAAAACACCAACAAATTCAACAACAACCTCAACATTGAAAAACAACAACAACCTCAACATTGAAAAACACCAACAAATTCAACAACAACCTCAACATTGAAAAACACCACCAAATTCAACAACAACCTCAACATTGAAAAACAACAACCTCAACATTGAAAAACACCAACAAATTCAACAAAAACCCCGACATTGAAAAACACCAACAAATTCAGCAACAACCTCAACTTTGAAAAACAGCAACAACCTCATCATGGAAAAACACCAACAAATTCAACAACAACCTCAACATTCAAAAACAACAACATCCTCAAATTTGAAAAACACCAACAAATTCAAGAACAACCTCAACATGTAAAAACAAAAACAACCTCAACATTGAAAAACAACAACAACCTCAACATTGACAAACAACAACAACCTCAAGATTGAAAAACACCAACAAATTCAACAACAACCTCAGCATTGAAAAACAACAACAACCTCAACATTGAAAAACAACAACAACCTCAACATTGAAAAACACCAACAAATTCAACAACAACCTCAACATTGAAAAACACCAACAAATTCAACAACAACCTCAACATTCAAAAACAACAACATCCTCAAATTTGAAAAACACCAACAAATTCAAGAACAACCTCAACATGTAAAAACAAAAACAACCTCAACATTGAAAAACAACAACAACCTCAACATTGAAAAACAACAACAACCTCAAGATTGAAAAACACCAACAAATTCAACAACAACCTCAGCATTGAAAAACAACAACAACCTCAACATTGAAAAACAACAACAACCTCAACATTGAAAAACACCAACAAATTCAACAACAACCTCAACATTGAAAAACACCAACAAATTCAACAACAACCTCAACATTGAAAAACACCAACAAATTCAACAGCAAACTCAACATTGAAAAACACCAACAAATTCAACAACAACCTCAACATTGAAAAACAACAACAACCTCAACATTGAAAAACACCAACAAATTCATCAACAACCTCAACATTGAAAAACAACAACAACCTCAACATTGAAAAACAACAACAACCTCAAGATTGAAAAACACCACAAATTCAACAACAACCTCAGCATTGAAAAACAACAACAACCTCAACGTTGAAAAATAACAACAACCTCAACATTGAAAAACACCAACAAATTCAACAACAGCCTCAACATTGAAAAACACCAACAAATTCAACAACAAACTCAACATTGAAAAACAACAACAACCTCAACATTGTAAAACACCAACAAATTCAACAACAACCTCAACATTGAGAAACAACAACAACCTCAACATTGAAAAACAACAACAACCTCAACATTGAAAAACACCAACAAATTCATCAACAACCTCAACATTGAAAAACAACAACAACCGCAACATTGAAAAACAACAACAACCTCAAGATTGAAAAACACCAACAAATTCAACAACAACCTCAGCATTGAAAAACAACAACAACCTCAACATTGAAAAACAACAACAACCTCAACATTGAAAAACACCAACAAATTCAACAACAACCTCAACATTGAAAAACACCAACAAATTCAACAACAACCTCAACATTGAAAAACAACAACAACCTCAACATTGAAAAACACCAACAAATTCAACAACAACCTCAACATTGAAAACAACAACAACCTCAACATTGAAAAACACCAACAAATTCAACAACAACCTCAACATTGAAAAACAACAACAACCTCAACATTGAAAAACACCAACAAATTCAACAACAACCTCAACATTTAAAAACACCAACAAATTCAACAACAACCTCAACATTGAAAAACAACAACAACCTCAACATTGAAAAACACCAACAAATTCAACAACAACCTCAACATTGAAAAACACCACCAAATTCAACAACAACCTCAACATTGAAAAACAACAACCTCAACATTGAAAAACACCAACAAATTCAACAAAAACCCCGACATTGAAAAACACCAACAAATTCAGCAACAACCTCAACTTTGAAAAACAGCAACAACCTCATCATGGAAAAACACCAACAAATTCAACAACAACCTCAACATTCAAAAACAACAACATCCTCAAATTTGAAAAACACCAACAAATTCAAGAACAACCTCAACATGTAAAAACAAAAACAACCTCAACATTGAAAAACAACAACAACCTCAACATTGACAAACAACAACAACCTCAAGATTGAAAAACACCAACAAATTCAACAACAACCTCAGCATTGAAAAACAACAACAACCTCAACATTGAAAAACAACAACAACCTCAACATTGAAAAACACCAACAAATTCAACAACAACCTCAACATTGAAAAACACCAACAAATTCAACAACAACCTCAACATTCAAAAACAACAACATCCTCAAATTTGAAAAACACCAACAAATTCAAGAACAACCTCAACATGTAAAAACAAAAACAACCTCAACATTGAAAAACAACAACAACCTCAACATTGAAAAACAACAAGAACCTCAAGATTGAAAAACACCAACAAATTCAACAACAACCTCAGCATTGAAAAACAACAACAACCTCAACATTGAAAAACAACAACAACCTCAACATTGAAAAACACCAACAAATTCAACAACAACCTCAACATTGAAAAACACCAACAAATTCAACAACAACCTCAACATTGAAAAACACCAACAAATTCAACAGCAAACTCAACATTGAAAAACACCAACAAATTCAACAACAACCTCAACATTGAAAAACAACAACAACCTCAACATTGAAAAACACCAACAAATTCATCAACAACCTCAACATTGAAAAACAACAACAACCTCAACATTGAAAAACAACAACAACCTCAAGATTGAAAAACACCACAAATTCAACAACAACCTCAGCATTGAAAAACAACAACAACCTCAACGTTGAAAAATAACAACAACCTCAACATTGAAAAACACCAAAAAATTCAACAACAGCCTCAACATTGAAAAACACCAACAAATTCAACAACAAACTCAACATTGAAAAACAACAACAACCTCAACATTGTAAAACACCAACAAATTCAACAACAACCTCAACATTGAGAAACAACAACAACCTCAACATTGAAAAACAACAACAACCTCAACATTGAAAAACACCAACAAATTCATCAACAACCTCAACATTGAAAAACAACAACAACCGCAACATTGAAAAACAACAACAACCTCAAGATTGAAAAACACCAACAAATTCAACAACAACCTCAGCATTGAAAAACAACAACAACCTCAACATTGAAAAACACCAACAAATTCAACAACAACCTCAACATTGAAAAACAACAACAACCTCAACATTGAAAAACACCAACAAATTCAACAACAACCTCAACATTGAAAAACAACAACAACCTCAACATTGAAAAACAACAACAACCTCAACATAGAAAAACACCAACCAATTCAACAAAAACCTCAACATTGAAAAACACCCACAAATTCAACAACAACCTCAGCATTGAAAAACAACAACAACCTCAACATTGAGAAACACCAACAAATTCAACAACAACCTCAACTTTGAAAAACAATAACAACCTCAAGATTGAAAAACACCAACAAATTCAACAACAACCTCAGCATTGAAAAACAACAACAACCTCAACATTGAAAATCACCAACAAATTCAACAACAACCTCAACATTGAAAAACACCAACAAATTCAACAACAACCTCAAGATTGAAAAACAACAACAACCTCAACATTGAAAAACACCAACAAATTCAACAACAACCTCAACATTGAAAAACAACAACAACCTCAACATTGAAAACACCAACAAATTCAACAACAACCTCAACATTGAAAAACACCAACAAATTCAACAACAACCTCAGCATTGAAAAACAACAACAACCTCAACATTGAAAAACACCAACAAATTCAACAACAACCTCAACATTGAAAAACAACAACCTCAACATTGAAAAACACCAACAAATTCAACAACAACTTCAACACTGAAAAACAGCAACGAATTCAACAGCAACCTCGAAATTGAAAAACACCAACAAATTCAACAACAACCTCAACATTGAAAATCAACAACAACCTCAAGATTGAAAAACACCAACAAATTCAACAACAACCTCAACATTGAAAAACACCAACAAATTCAACAACAACCTCAACATTGAAAAACAACAACAACCTCAACATTGAAAAACACCAACAAATTCAACAACAACCTCAACATTGAAAAACAACAACAACCTCAACATTGAAAAACAACAACAACCTCAACATAGAAAAACACCAACCAATTCAACAAAAACCTCAACATTGAAAAACACCCACAAATTCAACAACAACCTCAGCATTGAAAAACAACAACAACCTCAACATTGAGAAACACCAACAAATTCAACAACAACCTCAACTTTGAAAAACAATAACAACCTCAAGATTGAAAAACACCAACAAATTCAACAACAACCTCAGCATTGAAAAACAACAACAACCTCAACATTGAAAATCACCAACAAATTCAACAACAACCTCAACATTGAAAAACACCAACAAATTCAACAACAACCTCAAGATTGAAAAACAACAACAACCTCAACATTGAAAAACACCAACAAATTCAACAACAACCTCAACATTGAAAAACAACAACAACCTCAACATTGAAAACACCAACAAATTCAACAACAACCTCAACATTGAAAAACACCAACAAATTCAACAACAACCTCAGCATTGAAAAACAACAACAACCTCAACATTGAAAAACACCAACAAATTCAACAACAACCTCAACATTGAAAAACAACAACCTCAACATTGAAAAACACCAACAAATTCAACAACAACTTCAACACTGAAAAACAGCAACGAATTCAACAGCAACCTCGAAATTGAAAAACACCAACAAATTCAACAACAACCTCAACATTGAAAATCAACAACAACCTCAAGATTGAAAAACACCAACAAATTCAACAACAACCTCAACATTGAAAAACAACAACAACCTCAACATTGAAAAACACCAACAAATTCAGCAACAACCTCAACATTGAAAAACACAAACAAATTCAACAACAACCTCAACATTGAAAAACAACAACAACCTCAACATTGAAAAACACCAACAAATTCAAAAACAACTTCAACATTGAAAAACACCAACAAATTCAACAACAACCTCAACATTGAAAACAACAACAACCTCAACATTGAAAAACACCAACAAATTCAACAACAACCTCAACATTGAAAAACAACAACAACCTCAACATTGAAAAACACCAACAAATTCAACAACAACCTCAACATTTAAAAACACCAACAAATTCAACAACAACCTCAACATTGAAAAACAACAACAACCTCAACATTGAAAAACACCAACAAATTCAACAACAACCTCAACATTGAAAAACACCACCAAATTCAACAACAACCTCAACATTGAAAAACAACAACCTCAACATTGAAAAACACCAACAAATTCAACAAAAACCCCGACATTGAAAAACACCAACAAATTCAGCAACAACCTCAACTTTGAAAAACAGCAACAACCTCATCATGGAAAAACACCAACAAATTCAACAACAACCTCAACATTCAAAAACAACAACATCCTCAAATTTGAAAAACACCAACAAATTCAAGAACAACCTCAACATGTAAAAACAAAAACAACCTCAACATTGAAAAACAACAACAACCTCAACATTGACAAACAACAACAACCTCAAGATTGAAAAACACCAACAAATTCAACAACAACCTCAGCATTGAAAAACAACAACAACCTCAACATTGAAAAACAACAACAACCTCAACATTGAAAAACACCAACAAATTCAACAACAACCTCAACATTGAAAAACACCAACAAATTCAACAACAACCTCAACATTCAAAAACACAACATCCTCAAATTTGAAAAACACCAACAAATTCAAGAACAACCTCAACATGTAAAAACAAAAACAACCTCAACATTGAAAAACAACAACAACCTCAACATTGAAAAACAACAACAACCTCAAGATTGAAAAACACCAACAAATTCAACAACAACCTCAGCATTGAAAAACAACAACAACCTCAACATTGAAAAACAACAACAACCTCAACATTGAAAAACACCAACAAATTCAACAACAACCTCAACATTGAAAAACACCAACAAATTCAACAACAAACTCAACATTGAAAAACGCCAACAAATTCAACAACAACCTCAACATTGAAAAACAACAACAACCTCAACATTGAAAAACAACAACAACCTCAACATTGAAAAACACCAACAAATTCATCAACAACCTCAACACTGAAAAACAACAACAACCTCAACATTGAAAAACAACAACCTCAAGATTGAAAAACATCAACAAATTCAACAACAACCTCAGCATTGAAAAACAACAACAACCTCAACATTGAAAAACAACAACAACCTCAACATTGAAAAACACCAACAAATTCAACAACAACCTCAACATTGAAAAACACCAACAAATTCAACAACATCCTCAACATTGAAAAACAACAACAACCTCAACATTGAAAAACACCAACAAATTCAACAACAACCTAAACATTGAAAAACAACAACAACCTCAACATTGAAAAACAACAACAACCTCAACATAGAAAAACACCAACCAATTCAACAAAAACCTCAACATTGAAAACCACCCACAAATTCAACAACAACCTCAGCATTGAAAAACAACAACAACCTCAACATTGAAAAACACCAACAAATTCAACAACAACCTCAACTTTGAAAAACAATAACAACCTCAAGATTGAAAAACACCAACAAATTCAACAACAACCTCAGCATTGAAAAACAACAACAACCTCAACATAGAAAAACACCAACCAATTCAACAAAAACCTCAACATTGAAAAACACCCACAAATTCAACAACAACCTCAGCATTGAAAAACAACAACAACCTCAACATTGAGAAACACCAACAAATTCAACAACAACCTCAACTTTGAAAAACAATAACAACCTCAAGATTGAAAAACACCAACAAATTCAACAACAACCTCAGCATTGAAAAACAACAACAACCTCAACATTGAAAATCACCAACAAATTCAACAACAACCTCAACATTGAAAAACACCAACAAATTCAACAACAACCTCAAGATTGAAAAACAACAACAACCTCAACATTGAAAAACACCAACAAATTCAACAACAACCTCAACATTGAAAAACAACAACAACCTCAACATTGAAAACACCAACAAATTCAACAACAACCTCAACATTGAAAAACACCAACAAATTCAACAACAACCTCAGCTTTGAAAAACAACAACAACCTCAACATTGAAAAACACCAACAAATTCAACAACAACCTCAACATTGAAAAACAACAACCTCAACATTCAAAAACACCAACAAATTCAACAACAACTTCAACACTGAAAAACAGCAACGAATTCAACAGCAACCTCGAAATTGAAAAACACCAATAAATTCAACAACAACCTCAAGATTGAAAATCAACAACAACCTCAAGATTGAAAAACACCAACAAATTCAACAACAACCTCAACATTGAAAAACAACAACAACCTCAACATTGAAAAACACCAACAAATTCAGCAACAACCTCAACATTGAAAAACACAAACAAATTCAACAACAACCTCAACATTGAAAAACAACAACAACCTCAACATTGAAAAACACCAACAAATTCAAAAACAACTTCAACATTGAAAAACACCAACAAATTCAACAACAACCTCAACATTGAAAACAACAACAACCTCAACATTGAAAAACACCAACAAATTCAACAACAACCTCAACATTGAAAAACAACAACAACCTCAACATTGAAAAACACCAACAAATTCAACAACAACCTCAACATTTAAAAACACCAACAAATTCAACAACAACCTCAACATTGAAAAACAACAACAACCTCAACATTGAAAAACACCAACAAATTCAACAACCACCTCAACATTGAAAAACACCACCAAATTCAACAACAACCTCAACATTGAAAAACAACAACCTCAACATTGAAAAACACCAACAAATTCAACAAAAACCCCGACATTGAAAAACACCAACAAATTCAGCAACAACCTCAACTTTGAAAAACAGCAACAACCTCATCATGGAAAAACACCAACAAATTCAACAACAACCTCAACATTCAAAAACAACAACATCCTCAAATTTGAAAAACACCAACAAATTCAAGAACAACCTCAACATGTAAAAACAAAAACAACCTCAACATTGAAAAACAACAACAACCTCAACATTGACAAACAACAACAACCTCAAGATTGAAAAACACCAACAAATTCAACAACAACCTCAGCATTGAAAAACAACAACAACCTCAACATTGAAAAACAACAACAACCTCAACATTGAAAAACACCAACAAATTCAACAACAACCTCAACATTGAAAAACACCAACAAATTCAACAACAACCTCAACATTCAAAAACAACAACATCCTCAAATTTGAAAAACACCAACAAATTCAAGAACAACCTCAACATGTAAAAACAAAAACAACCTCAACATTGAAAAACAACAACAACCTCAACATTGAAAAACAACAACAACCTCAAGATTGAAAAACACCAACAAATTCAACAACAACCTCAGCATTGAAAAACAACAACAACCTCAACATTGAAAAACAACAACAACCTCAACATTGAAAAACACCAACAAATTCAACAACAACCTCAACATTGAAAAACACCAACAAATTCAACAACAAACTCAACATTGAAAAACACCAACAAATTCAACAACAACCTCAACATTGAAAAACAACAACAACCTCAACATTGAAAAACAACAACAACCTCAACATTGAAAAACACCAACAAATTCATCAACAACCTCAACATTGAAAAACAACAACAACCTCAACATTGAAAAACAACAACCTCAAGATTGAAAAACACCAACAAATTCAACAACAACCTCAGCATTGAAAAACAACAACAACCTCAACATTGAAAAACAACAACAACCTCAACATTGAAAAACACCAACAAATTCAACAACAACCTCAACATTGAAAAACACCAACAAATTCAACAACAACCTCAACATTGAAAAACAACAACAACCTCAACATTGAAAAACACCAACAAATTCAACAACAACCTAAACATTGAAAAACAACAACAACCTCAACATTGAAAAACAACAACAACCTCAACATAGAAAAACACCAACCAATTCAACAAAAACCTCAACATTGAAAACCACCCACAAATTCAACAACAACCTCAGCATTGAAAAACAACAACAACCTCAACATTGAAAAACACCAACAAATTCAACAACAACCTCAACTTTGAAAAACAATAACAACCTCAAGATTGAAAAACACCAACAAATTCAACAACAACCTCAGCATTGAAAAACAACAACAAATTCAACAACAACCTCAAGATTGAAAAACAACAACAACCTCAACATTGAAAAACACCAACAAATTCAACAACAACCTCAACATTGAAAAACAACAACAACCTCAACATTGAAAAACACCAACAAATTCAACAACAACCTCAACATTGAAAAACACCAACAAATTCAACAACAACCTCAGCATTGAAAAACAACAACAACCTCAACATTGAAAAACACCAACAAATTCAACAACAACCTCAACATTGAAAAACACCAACAAATTCAACAACAACCTCAGCATTGAAAAACAACAACAACCTCAACATTGAAAAACACCAACAAATTCAACAACAACCTCAACATTGAAAAACAACAACCTCAACATTGAAAAACACCAACAAATTCAACAACAACTTCAACACTGAAAAACAGCAACGAATTCAACAGCAACCTCGAAATTGAAAAACACCAACAAATTCAACAACAACCTCAACATTGAAAATCAACAACAACCTCAAGATTGAAAAACACCAACAAATTCAACAACAACCTCAACATTGAAAAACAACAACAACCTCAACATTGAAAAACACCAACAAATTCAGCAACAACCTCAACATTGAAAAACACAAACAAATTCAACAACAACCTCAACATTGAAAAACAACAACAACCTCAACATTGAAAAACACCAACAAATTCAAAAACAACTTCAACATTGAAAAACACCAACAAATTCAACAACAACCTCAACATTGAAAACAACAACAACCTCAACATTGAAAAACACCAACAAATTCAACAACAACCTCAACATTGAAAAACAACAACAACCTCAACATTGAAAAACACCAACAAATTCAACAACAACCTCAACATTTAAAAACACCAACAAATTCAACAACAACCTCAACATTGAAAAACAACAACAACCTCAACATTGAAAAACACCAACAAATTCAACAACAACCTCAACATTGAAAAACACCACCAAATTCAACAACAACCTCAACATTGAAAAACAACAACCTCAACATTGAAAAACACCAACAAATTCAACAAAAACCCCGACATTGAAAAACACCAACAAATTCAGCAACAACCTCAACTTTGAAAAACAGCAACAACCTCATCATGGAAAAACACCAACAAATTCAACAACAACCTCAACATTCAAAAACAACAACATCCTCAAATTTGAAAAACACCAACAAATTCAAGAACAACCTCAACATGTAAAAACAAAAACAACCTCAACATTGAAAAACAACAACAACCTCAACATTGACAAACAACAACAACCTCAAGATTGAAAAACACCAACAAATTCAACAACAACCTCAGCATTGAAAAACAACAACAACCTCAACATTGAAAAACAACAACAACCTCAACATTGAAAAACACCAACAAATTCAACAACAACCTCAACATTGAAAAACACCAACAAATTCAACAACAACCTCAACATTCAAAAACAACAACATCCTCAAATTTGAAAAACACCAACAAATTCAAGAACAACCTCAACATGTAAAAACAAAAACAACCTCAACATTGAAAAACAACAACAACCTCAACATTGAAAAACAACAACAACCTCAAGATTGAAAAACACCAACAAATTCAACAACAACCTCAGCATTGAAAAACAACAACAACCTCAACATTGAAAAACAACAACAACCTCAACATTGAAAAACACCAACAAATTCAACAACAACCTCAACATTGAAAAACACCAACAAATTCAACAACAAACTCAACATTGAAAAACACCAACAAATTCAACAACAACCTCAACATTGAAAAACAACAACAACCTCAACATTGAAAAACAACAACAACCTCAACATTGAAAAACACCAACAAATTCATCAACAACCTCAACATTGAAAAACAACAACAACCTCAACATTGAAAAACAACAACCTCAAGATTGAAAAACACCAACAAATTCAACAACAACCTCAGCATTGAAAAACAACAACAACCTCAACATTGAAAAACAACAACAACCTCAACATTGAAAAACACCAACAAATTCAACAACAACCTCAACATTGAAAAACACCAACAAATTCAACAACAACCTCAACATTGAAAAACAACAACAACCTCAACATTGAAAAACACCAACAAATTCAACAACAACCTAAACATTGAAAAACAACAACAACCTCAACATTGAAAAACAACAACAACCTCAACATAGAAAAACACCAACCAATTCAACAAAAACCTCAACATTGAAAACCACCCACAAATTCAACAACAACCTCAGCATTGAAAAACAACAACAACCTCAACATTGAAAAACACCAACAAATTCAACAACAACCTCAACTTTGAAAAACAATAACAACCTCAAGATTGAAAAACACCAACAAATTCAACAACAACCTCAGCATTGAAAAACAACAACAACCTCAACATTGAAAATCACCAACAAATTCAACAACAACCTCAACATTGAAAAACACCAACAAATTCAACAACAACCTCAAGATTGAAAAACAACAACAACCTCAACATTGAAAAACACCAACAAATTCAACAACAACCTCAACATTGAAAAACAACAACAACCTCAACATTGAAAAGCACCAACAAATTCAACAACAACCTCAACATTGAAAAACACCAACAAATTCAACAACAACCTCAGCATTGAAAAACAACAACAACCTCAACATTGAAAAACACCAACAAATTCAACAACAAACTCAACATTGAAAAACAACAACCTCAACATTGAAAAACACCAACAATTTCAACAACAACTTCAACACTGAAAAACAGCAACAAATTCAACAGCAACCTCGAAATTGAAAAACACCAACAAATTCAACAACAACCTCAACATTGAAAATCAACAACAACCTCAACATTGAAAAACACCAACAAATTCAACAACAACCTCAACATTGAAAAACAACAACAACCTCAACATTGAAAAACACCAACAAATTCAACAACAACCTCAACATTGAAAAACACCAACAAATTCAACAACAACCTCAACATTGAAAAACAACAACAACCTCAACATTGAAAAACACCAACAAATTCAAAAACAACTTCAACATTGAAAAACACCAACAAATTCAACAACAACCTCAACATTGAAAAACAACGACAACCTCAACATTGAAAAACACCAACAAATTCAACAACAACCTCAACATTGAAAAACAACAACAACCTCAACATTGAAAAACACCAACAAATTCAACAACAACCTCAACATTTAAAAACACCAACAAATTCAACAACAACCTCAACATTGAAAAACAACAACAACCTCAACATTGAAAAACACCAACAAATTCAACAACAACCTCAACATTGAAAAACAACAACAACCTCAACATTGAAAAACACCAACAAATTCAACAAAAACCTCAACATTGAAAACACCAACAAATTCAACAACAACCTCAACATTTAAAAACGCCAACAAAATCAACAACAACCTCAACATTGAAAAACACCACCAAATTCAACAACAACCTCAACATTTAAAAACGCCAACAAATTCAACAACAACCTCAACATTGAAAAACACCACCAAATTCAACAACAACCTCAACATTGAAAAACAACAACCTCAACATTGAAAAACACCAACAAATTCAACAAAAACCCCGACATTGAAAAACACCAACAAATTCAGCAACAACCTCAACTTTGAAAAACAGCAACAACCTCATCATGGAAAAACACCAACAAATTCAACAACAACCTCAACATTCAAAAACAACAACATCCTCAAATTTGAAAAACACCAACAAATTCAAGAACAACCTCACCATTTAAAAACAAAAAAAACCTCAACATTGAAAAACACCAACAAATTCAACAACAACCTCAACATTGAAAAACACCAACAAATTCAACAACAACCTCAACATTGAAAAACACCAACAAACTCAACAACAACCTCAACATTAAAAAACAACAACAACCTCAACATTGAAAAACACCAACAAATTCAACAACAACCTCAACATTGAAAAACACCAACAAATTCAACAACAAACTCAACATTGAAAAACACCAACAAATTCAACAACAACCTCAACATTGAAAAACAACAACAACCTCAACATTGAAAAACACCAACAAATTCAACAACAACCTCAACTTTGAAAAACAATAACAACCTCAAGATTGAAAAACACCAACAAATTCAACAACAACCTCAGCATTGAAAAACAACAACAACCTCAACATTGAAAATCACCAACAAATTCAACAACAACCTCAACATTGAAAAACACCAAAAAAATCAACAACAACCTCAGCATTGAATAACACCAACAAATTCAACAACAACCTCAACATTGAAAAACAACAACAACCTCAACATTGAAAAACACCAACAAATTCAACAACAACCTCAACATTGAAAAACACCAACAAATTCAACAACAACCACGAAATTGAAAAACACCAACAAATTCAACAACAACCTCAACATTGAAAAACAACAACAACCTCAACATTGAAAAACACCAGCAAATTCAACAACAACCTCAACATTGAAAAACAACAACAACCTCAACATTGAAAAACACCAACAAATTCAACAACAACCTCAACATTTAAAAACACCAACAAATTCAACAACAACCTCAACATTGAAAAACAACAACAACCTCAACATTGAAAAACACCAACAAATTCAACAACAACCTCAACATTGAAAAACAACAACGACCTCAACATTGAAAAACACCAACAAATTCAACAAAAACCTCAACATTGAAAAACACCAACAAATTCAACAACAACCTCAACATTGAAAAACAACAACCTCAACATTGAAAAACACCAACAAATTCAACAACAACCCCGACATTGAAAAACACCAACAAATTCAACAACAACCTCAACTTTGAAAAACAACAACAACCTCATCATGGAAAAACACCAACAAATTCAACAACAACCTCAACATTGAAAAACAACAACATCCTCAAAATTGAAAAACACCAACAAATTCAAGAACAACCTCAACATTTAAAAACAAAAACAACCTCAACATTGAAAAACACCAACAAATTCAACAACAACCTCAACATGGAAAAACACCAACAAATTCAACAACAACCTCAACATTGAAAAACACCATCAAACTCAACAACAACCTCAACATTGAAAAACAACAACAACCTCAACATTGAAAAACACCAACAAATTCAACAACAACCTCAACATTGAAAAACACCAACAAATTCAACAACAAACTCAACATTGAAAAACACCAACTAATTCAACAACAACCTCAACATTGAAAAACAAAAACAAGCTCAACATTGAAAAACACCAACAAATTCAACAACAACCTCAACATTGAAAAACAACAACAGCCTCAACATTGAAAAACAACAACAACCTCAACATAGAAAAACACCAACCAATTCAACAAAAACCTCAACATTGAAAAACACCCACAAATTCAACAACAAACTCAGCATTGAAAAACAACAACAACCTCAACATTGAAAAACACCAACAAATTCAACAACAACCTCAGCTTTGAAAAACAATAACAACCTCAAGATTGAAAAATACCAACAAATTCAACAACAACCTCAGCATTGAAAAACAACAACAACCTCAACATTGAAAATCACCAACAAATTCAACAATAACCTCAACATTGAAAAACACCAACAAATTCAACAACAACCTCAAGATTGAAAAACAACAACAACCTCAACATTGAAAAACACCAACAAATTCAACAACAACCTCAACATTGAAAAACAACAACAACCTCAACATTGAAAAACACCAAAAAATTCAACAACAACCTCA
Source organism: Isurus oxyrinchus (assembly GCA_026770705.1). Classification (NCBI taxonomy): domain Eukaryota; kingdom Metazoa; phylum Chordata; class Chondrichthyes; order Lamniformes; family Lamnidae; genus Isurus; species Isurus oxyrinchus. Next base: position 1,281,672 of record JANJGN010000129.1, read on the forward strand.
ACATTGAAAAACACCAACAAATTCAACAACAACCTCAGCATTGAAAAACAACAACAACCTCAGCATTGAAAAACACCAACAAATTCAACAACAACCTCAACACTGAAAAACACCAACAAATTCAACAGCAACCTCGAAATTGAAAAACACCAACAAATTCAACAACAACCTCAACATTGAAAAACAACAACAACCTCAACATTGAAAATCACCAACAAATTCAACAACAACCTCAACATTGAAAAACAACAACAATCTCAACATTGATAAACACCAACAAATTCAACAACAACCTCAACATTCAAAAACAACAACAACCTCAACATTGAAAAACACCAACAAATTCAACAAAAACTTCAACATTGAAAAACACCAACAAATTCAACAACAACCTCGACATTGAAAAACACCATCAAATTCAACAACAACCTCAGCTTTGAAAAACACCAACAACCTCAAAATTGAAAAACACCAACAAATTCAACAACAGCCTCAACATATAAAAACAACAACAACCTCAACATTGAAAAACACCAACAAATCCAACAACAACCTCAACATTGAAAAACACCAACAAATTCAACAACAACCTCAACATTCAAAAACAACAACAACCTCAACATTGAAAAACACCAACAAATTCAACAACAACTTCAACATTGAAAAACACCAACAAATTCAACAACAACCTCGACATTGAAAAACACCATCAAATTCAACAGCAACCTCAGCATTGAAAAAGACCAACAACCTCAAAATTGAAAAACACCAACAAACTCAATAAAAACCTCAACATTGAAAAACAACAACAACTTCAACATTGAAAAACACCAACAAATTCAACAACAACCTCAACATTGAAAAACACCAACAAATTCAACAACAAACTCAGGATTGAAAAACACCAACAAATTCAACGAAATCAACATTGAAAAACAACAACAAACCTCAACATTGAAAAACATCAACAAATTCAACAACAACCTCAACATTGAAAAACACCAACAAATTCAACAACAACCTCAACATTGAAAAACAACAACATCCTCAACATTGAAAAACACCAACAAATTCAACAACAACCTCAACATTGAAAAAAACCAACAAATTCAACAACAACCTCAACATTGAAAAACAACAACAACCTCAACATTGAAAAACACCAACAAATTCAACAACAGTATCAACATTGAAAAACAACAACAACCTCAACATTGAAAAACACCAACAAGTTCAACAATAACCTCAACATTGAAAAACAACAACAACCTCAACATTGAAAAACACCAACAAATTCAACAACAACCTCAACATTGAAAAACAGCAACAAATTCAACAACAACCTCAACATTGAAAAACAACAACCTCAACATTGAAAAACACCAACAAATTCAACAACAACTTCAACACTGAAAAACACCAACAAATTCAACAACAACCACGAAATTGAAAAACACCAACAAATTCAACAACAACCTCAACATTGAAAAACAACAACAACCTCAACATTGAAAAACACCAACAAATTCAACAACAACCTCAACATTGAAAAACAACAACAACCTCAACATTGAAAAACACCAACAAATTCAAAAACAACCTCAACATTTAAAAACACCAACAAATTCAACAACAACCTCAACATTGAAAAACAACAACAATCTCAACATTGAAAAACACCAACAAATTCAACAACAACCTCAACATTCAAAAACAACAACAACCTCAACATTGAAAAACACCAACAAATTCAACAACAACTTCAACATTGAAAAAAACCAACAAATTCAACAACAACCTCGACATTGAAAAACACCAACAAATTCAACAACAACCTCAACATTGAAAAACACCAACAAATTCAACAACAACCTCAACATTGAAAAACAACAACAACCTCAACATTGAAAAAACCAACAAATTCAACAACAACTTCAACATTGAAAAACACCAACAAATTCAACAACAACCTCAACATTGAAAAACAACAACAACCTCAACATTGAAAAACACCAAAAATTCAACAACAACCTCAACATTGAAAAACAACAACAACCTCAACATTGAAAAACACCAACAAATTCAACAACAACCTCAACATTTAAAAACACCAACAAATTCAACAACAACCTCAACATTGAAAAACAACAACAACCTCAACATTGAAAAACATCAACAAATTCAACAACAACCTCAACATTGAAAAACAACAACAACCTCAACATTGAAAAACACCAACAAATTCAACAAAAACCTCAACATTGAAAACACCAACAAATTCAACAACAACCTCAACATTTAAAAACGCCAACAAATTCAGCAACAACCTCAACATTGAAAAACAACAACAACCTCAACATTGAAAAACACCAACAAATTCAACAACAACCTCAACATTGAAAAACAACAACAACCTCAACATTGAAAAACACCAACAAATTCAACAACAACCTCAGCATTGAAAAACAACAACAACCTCAACATTGAAAATCACCAACAAATTCAACAACAACCTCAACATTGAAAAACACCAAAAAATTCAACAACAACCTCAAGATTGAAAAACAACAACAACCTCAACATTGATAAACACCAACAAATTCAACAACAACCTCAACATTGAAAAACAACAACAACGTCAACATTGAAAAACACCAACAAATTCAACAACAACCTCAACATTGAAAAACACCAACAAATTCAACAACAACCTCAGCATTGAAAAACAACAACAACCTCAACATTGAAAAACACCAACAAATTCAACAACAACCTCAACATTGAAAAACAACAACCTCAACATTGACAAACACCAACAAATTCAACAACAACTTCAACACTGAAAACAGCAACAAATTCAACAGCAACCTCGAAATTGAAAAACGCCAACAAATTCAACAACAACCTCAACATTGAAAAACAACAACAACCTCAACATTGAAAAACACCAACAAATTCAACAACAACCTCAACATTGAAAAACAACAACAAATTTAACAACAACCTCAACATTCAAAAACAACAACAACCTGAACATTGAAAAACACCAACAAATTCAACAACAACTTCAACATTGAAAAAAACCAACAAATTCAACAACAACCTCGACATTGAAAAACACCAACAAATTCAACAACAACCTCAACATTGAAAAACACCAACAAATTCAACAACAACCTCAACATTGAAAAACAACAAAACCTCAACATTGAAAAACACCAACAAATTCAACAACAACTTCAACATTGAAAAACACCAACAAATTCAACAACAACCTCAACATTGAAAAACAACAACAACCTCAACATTGAAAAACACCAACAAATTCAACAACAACCTCAACATTGAAAAACAACAAAAACCTCAACATTGAAAAACACCAACAAATTCAACAACAACCTCAACATTGAAAAACACCAAAAAATTCAACAACAACCTCAAGATTGAAAAACAACAACAACCTCAACATTGAAACACACCAACAAATTCAACAACAACCTCAACATTGAAAAACAACAACAACCTCAACATTGAAAAACACCAACAAATTCAACAACAACCTCAACATTGAAAAACACCAACAAATTCAACAACAACCTCAGCATTGAAAAACAACAACAACCTCAACATTGAAAAACACCAACAAATTCAACAACAACCTCAACATTGAAAAACAACAACCTCAACATTGAAAAACACCAACAAATTCAACAACAACTTCAACACTGAAAACAGCAACAAATTCAACAGCAACCTCGAAATTGAAAAACGCCAACAAATTCAACAACAACCTCAACATTGAAAAACAACAACAACCTCAACATTGAAAAACACCAACAAATTCAACAACAACCTCAACATTGAAAAACAACAACAAATTTAACAACAACCTCAACATTCAAAAACAACAACAACCTGAACATTGAAAAACACCAACAAATTCAACAACAACTTCAACATTGAAAAAAACCAACAAATTCAACAACAACCTCGACATTGAAAAACACCAACAAATTCAACAACAACCTCAACATTGAAAAACACCAACAAATTCAACAACAACCTCAACATTGAAAAACAACAAAAACCTCAACATTGAAAAACACCAACAAATTCAACAACAACTTCAACATTGAAAAACACCAACAAATTCAACAACAACCTCAACATTGAAAAACAACAACAACCTCAACATTGAAAAACACCAACAAATTCAACAACAACCTCAACATTGAAAAACAACAAAAACCTCAACATTGAAAAACACCAACAAATTCAACAACAACCTCAACATTTAAAAACACCAACAAATTCAACAACAACCTCAACATTGAAAAACAACAACAACCTCAACATTGAAAAAAACCAACAAATTCAACAACAACCTCAACATTGAAAAACAACAACAACCTCAACATTGAAAAACACCAACAAATTCAACAAAAACCTCAACATTGAAAACACCAACAAATTCAACAACAACCTCAACATTTAAAAACGCCAACAAATTCAACAACAACCTCAACATTGAAAAACACCAACAAATTCAACAAAAACCTCAACATTGAAAAACAACAACCTCAACATTGAAAAACACCAACAAATTCAACAACAACCCCGACATTGAAAAACACCAACAAATTCAACAACAACCTCAACTTTGAAAAACAACAACAACCTCATCATGGAAAAACACCAACAAATTCAAGAACAACCTCAACATTTAAAAACAAAAACAAAGTCAACATTGAAAAACACCAACAAATTCAACAACTACCTCAACATTGAAAAACACCAACAAATTCAACAACAACCTCAACATTGAAAAACACCAACAAACTCATCAACAACCTCAACATTGAAAAACAACAACAACCTCAACATTGAAAAACACCAACAAATTCAACAACAACCTCAACATTGAAAAACACCAACAAATTCAACAACAAACTCAACAATGAAAAACACCAACAAATTCAACAACAACCTCAACATTGAAAAACAACAACAACCTCAACATTGAAAAACACCAACAAATTCAACAACAACCTCAACATTGAAAAACAACAACAACCTCAACATTGAAAAACAACAACAACCTCAACATAGAAAAACACCAACAAATTCAACAAAAACCTCAACTTTGAAAAACACCCACAAATTCAACAACAACCTCAGCATTGAAAAACAACAACAACCTCAACATTGAAAAACACCAACAAATTCAACAACAACCTCAACTTTGAAAAACAATAACAACCTCAAGATTGAAAAACACCAACAAATTCAACAGCAACCTCAACATTGAAAAACAACAGCAACCTCAACATTGAAAATCACCAACAAATTCAACAACAACCTCGAAATTGAAAAACACCAACAAATTCAACAACAACCTCAACATTGAAAAACAACAACAACCTCAACATTGAAAAACACCAACAAATTCAACAACAACCTCAACATTGAAAAACAACAACAACCTCAACATTGAAAAACACCAACAAATTCAAAAACAACCTCAACATTTTAAAACACCAACAAATTCAACAACAACCTCAGCATTGAAAAACAACAACAATCTCAACTTTGAAAAACACGAACAAATTCAACAACAACCTCAACATTCAAAAACAACAACAGCCTCAACATTGAAAAACACCAACAAATTCAACAACAACCTCAACATTGAAAAACACCAACAAATTCAACAACAACCTCAACATTGAAAAACAACAACAACCTCAACATTGAAAAACACCAACAAATTCAACAACAACTTCAACATTGAAAAACACCAACAAATTCAACAACAACCTCAACATTGAAAAACAATAACAACCTCAACATAGAAAAACACCAACAAATTCAACAACAACCTCAACATTGAAAAACACCAACAAATTCAACAACAACCACGAAATTGAAAAACACCAACAAATTCAACAACAACCTCAACATTGAAAAACAACAACAACCACAACATTGAAAAACACCAACAAATTCAACAACAACCTCAACGTTGAAAAACAACAACAACCTCAACATTGAAAAACACCAACAAATTCAACAACAACCTCAACATTTAAAAACACCAACAAATTCAACAACAACCTCAACATTGAAAAACAACAACAACCTCAACATTGAAAAACACCAACATATTCAACAACAACCTCAACATTGAAAAACAACAACAACCTCAACATTGAAAAACACCAACAAATTCAACAAAAACCTCAACATTGAAAACACCAACAAATTCAACAACAACCTCAACATTTAAAAACGCCAACAAATTCAACAACAACCTCAACATTGAAAAACACCAACAAATTCAACAACAACCTCAACATTGAAAAACAACAACCTCAACATTGAAAAACACCAACAAGTTCAACAACAACCCCGACATTGAAAAACACCAACAAATTCAACAACAACCTCAACTTTGAAAAACAACAACAAACTCATCATGGAAAAACACCAACAAATTCAACAACAACCTCAACGTTGAAAAACAACAACATCCTCAAAATTGAAAAACACCAACAAATTCAAGAACAACCTCAACATTTAAAAACAAAAACAACCTCAACATTGAAAAACACCAACAACTTTAGCAACAACCTCAACATTGAAAAACACCAACAAATTCAACAACAACCTCAACATTGAAAAACACCAACAAACTCAACAACAACCTCAACATTGAAAAACAACAACAACCTCAACATTGAAAAACACCAACAAATTCAACAACAACCTCAACATTGAAAAACACCAACAAATTCAACAACAAAATCAACATTGAAAAACACCAACAAATTCAACAACAACCTCAACATTGAAAAACAACAACAACCTCAACATTGAAAAACACCAACAAATTCAACAACAACCTCAACATTGAAAAACAACAACAACCTCAACATTGAAAAACAACAACAACCTCAACGTGGAAAAACACCAACCAATTCAACAAAAACCTCAACATTGAAAAACACCCACAAATTCAACAACAACCTCAGCATTGAAAAACAACAACAACCTCAACATTGAAAAACACCAACAAATTCAACAACAACCTCAACTTTGAAAAACAATAACAACCTCAAGATGGAAAAACACCAACAAATTCAACAACAACCTCAGCATTGAAAAACAACAACAACCTCAACATTGAAAATCACCAACAAATTCAACAACAACCTCAACATTGAAAAACACCAACAAATTCAAGAACAACCTCAAGATTGAAAAACAACAACAACCTCAACATTGAAAAACACCAACAAATTCAACAACAACCTCAACATTGAAAAACAACAACAACCTCAACATTGAAAAACACAAACAATTTCAAAAACAACCTCAACATTGAAAAACACCAACAAATTCAACAACAACCTCAGCATTGAAAAACAACAACAACCTCAACATTGAAAAACACCAACAAATTCAACAACAACCTCAACATTGAAAAACAACAAACTCAACATTGAAGAACACCAACAAATTCTACAACAACTTCAAAACTGAAAAACACCAACAAATTCAACAGCAACCTCGAAATTGAAAAACACCAACAAATTCAAAAACAACCTCAACATTGAAAAACAACAACAACCTCAAAATTGAAAAACACCAGCAAATTCAACAACAACCTCAACATTGAAAAACAACAACAACCTCAACATTGAAAAACACCAACAAATTCAACAACAATCTCAACATTGAAAAACACCAACAAATTCAACAACAACCTCAACATTCAAAAACAACAACAACCTCAACATTGAAAAACACCAACAAATTCAACAACAACTTCAACATTGAAAAACACCAACAAATTCAACAACAACTTCGACATTGAAAAACACCATCAAATTCAACAACAACCTCAGCATTGAAAAACACCAACAACCTCAAAATTGAAAAACACCAACAAATTCAACAACAACCTCAACATATAAAAACAACAACAATCTCAACATTGAAAAACACCAACAAATCCAACAACAACCTCAACATTGAAAAACAACAACAAATTCAACAACAACCACAACATTGAAAAACACCAACAAACTCAACAAAAACCTTATCATTGAAAAACAACAACAACCTCAACATTGAAAAACACCAACAAATTCAACAACAACCTCAACATTGAAAAACACCAACAAATTCAACAAAATCAACATTGAAAAACAACAACAAACCTCAACATTGAAAAACACCAACAAATTCAACAACAACCTCAACATTGAAAAACACCAACAAATTCAACAACAACCTCAACATTGAAAAACAACAACAACCTCAACATTGAAAAACACCAACAAATTCAACAACAACCTCGAAATTGAAAAACACCAACAAATTCAACAACAACCTCAACATTGAAAAACAACAACAACCTCAACATTGAAAAACACCAACAAATTCAAAAACAACCTCAACATTTAAAAACACCAACAAATTCAACAACAACCTCAACATTGAAAAACAACAACAATCTCAACATTGAAAAACACCAACAAATTCAACAGCAACCTCAACGTACAAAAACAGCAACAACCTCAACATTGAAAAACACCAACAAAATCAACAACAACCTCAACATTGAAAAACACCAACAAATTCAACAACAACCTCAACATTGAAAAACAACAACAACCTCAACATTGAAAAACACCAACAAATTCAACAACAACTTCAACATTGAAAAACACCAACAAATTCAACAACAACCTCAACATTGAAAAACAACAACAACCTCAACATTGAAAAACACCAACAAATTCAACAACAACCTGAACATTGAAAAACAACAACAACCTCAACATTGAAAAACACCAACAAATTCAACAACAACCTCAACATTGAAAAACACCAACAAATTCAACAACAACCTCAACATTGAAAAACAACAACAACCTCAACATTGAAAAACACCAACAAATTCAACAACAACCTCAACATTGAAAAACACCAACAAATTCAACAACAACCACGAAATTGAAAAACACCAACAAATTCAACAACAACTTCAACATTGAAAAACACCAACAAATTCAACAACAACCTCAACATTGAAAAACAACAACAACCTCAACATTGAAAAACACCAACAAATTCAACAACAACCTCAACATTGAAAAACAAAAACAAATTCAACAACAACCACGAAATTGAAAAACACCAACAAATTCAACAACAACCTCAACTTTGAAAAACAACAACAACCTCAACATTGAAAAACACCAACAAATTCAACAACAACCTCAACATTGAAAAACACCAACAAATTCAACAACAACCTCAAGATTGAAAAACAACAACAACCTCAACATTGAAAAACACCAACAAATTCAACAACAACCTGAACATTGAAAAACAACAACAACCTCAACATTGAAAAACACCAACATATTCAACAACAACCTCAACATTGAAAAACACCAACAAATTCAACAACAACCACGAAATTGAAAAACACCAACAAATTCAACAACAACCTCAACATTGAAAAACACCAACAAATTCAACAACAAACTCAAGATTGAAAAACAACAACTACTTCAACATTGAAAAACACCAACAAATTCAACAACAACCTCAACATTGAAAAACAACAACAACCTCAACATTGAAAAACACCAACAAATTCAACAACAACCTCAACATTGAAAAACACGAACCAATTCAACAACAACCACGAAATTGAAAAACACCAACAAATTTTACAACAACCTCAACATTGAAAAAAAAAAACAACCTCAACATTGAAAAACAACAACAAATTCAACAACAACCTCAACATTGAAAAACAACAACAACCTCAACATTGAAAAACACCAACAAATTCAACAACAACCTCAAGATTGAAAAACAACAACAACCTCAACATTGAAAAACACCAACAAATTCAACAACAAACTCAACATTGAAAAACAACAACAACCTCAACATTGAAAAACACCAACAAATTCAACAACAACCTCAACATTGAAAAACACCAACAAATTCAACAACAACCACGAAATTGAAAAACACCAACAAATTCAACAACAACCTCAACATTGAAAAACAACGACAACCTCAACATTGAAAAACACCAACAAATTCAACAACAACCTGAACATTGAAAAACAACAACAACCACAACTTTGAAAAACACCAACAAATTCAACAACAACCTCAACATTTAAAAACACCAACAAATTCAACAACAACCTCAACATTGAAAAACAACAACAACCTCTACATTGAAAAACACCAAAAAATTCAACAACAACCTCAACATTGAAAAACAACAACAACCTCAACATTGAAAAACACCAACAAATTCAACAAAAACCTCAACATTGAAAACACCAACAAATTCAACAACAACCTCAACATTTAAAAACGCCAACAAATTCAACAACAACCTCAACATTGAAAAACAACAACAAATTCAACAACAACCTCAACATTGAAAAACAACAACCTCAACATTGAAAAACACCAACAAATTCAACAACAACCCCGACATTGAAAAACACCAACAAATTCAACAACAACCTCAACTTTGAAAAACAACAACAACCTCATCATGGAAAAACAGCAACAAATTCAACAACAACCTCAACATTCAAAAACAACAACATCCTCAAAATTGAAAAACACCAACAAATTCAACAACAACCTCAACATTGAAAAACAACAACAACCTCAACATTGAAAAACAACAACAACCTCAACATAGAAAAACACCAACAAATTCAACAAAAACCTCAACATTGAAAAACACCCACAAATTCAACAACTACCTCAGCATTGAAAAACAACAACAACCTCAACATTGAAAAACACCAACAAATTCAACAACAACCTCAACATTGAAAAACAACAACAACCTCAACATTGAAAAACACCAACAAATTCAACAACAACCTCAACATTGAGAAACACCAACAAATTCAACAACAACCACGAAATTGAAAAACACCAACAAATTCAACAACAACCTCAAAATTGAAAAACAACAACAACCTCAACATTGAAAAACAACAACAAATTCAACAACAACCTCAACATTGAAAAACAACAACAACCTCAACATTGAAAAACACCAACAAATTCAACAACAACCTCAACATTTAAAAACACCAACAAATTCAACAACAACCTCAACATTGAAAAACAACAACAACCTCAACATTGAAAAACACCAACAAATTCAACAACAACCTCAACATTGAAAAACAACAACAACCTCAAAATTGAAAAACACCAACAAATTCAACAAAAACCTCAACATTGAAAACACCAACAAATTCAACAACAACCTCACATCTAAAAACAAAAACAACCTCAACATTGAAAAACACCAACAAATTCAACAACAACCTCAACATTGAAAAACACCAAAAAATTCAACAACAACCTCAACATTGAAAAACACCAACAAACTCAACAACAACCTCAACATTGAAAAACAAATACAACCTCAACATTGAAAAAGACCAACAAATTCAACAACAACCTCAACATTTAAAAACACCAACAAATTCAACAACAAACTCAACATTGAAAAACACCAACAAATTCAACAACAACCTCAACATTGAAAAACAACAACAACCTCAACATTGAAAAACACCACCAAATTCAACAACAACCTCAACATTGAAAAACAACAACAACCTCAACTTTGAAAAACAACAACAACCTCAACATAGAAAAACACCAACAAATTCAACAAAAACCTCAACATTGAAAAACACCCACAAATTCAACAACAACCTCAGCATTGAAAAACAACAACAACCTCAACATTGAAAAACACCAACAAATTCAACAACAACCTCAATATTGAAAAACACCAACAAATTCAACAACAACCTCAGCATTGAAAAACAACAACAACCTCAACATTGAAAATCACCAACAAATTCAACAAAAACCTGAACATTGAAAAACACCAACAAATTCAACAACAACCTCAAGACTGAAAAACAACAACAACCTCAACATTGAAAAACACCAACAAATTCAACAACAACCTCAACATTGAAAAACAACAACAACCTCAACATTGAAAAACACCAACAAATTCAACAACAACCTCAACATTGAAAAACACCAACAAATTCAACAACAACCACGAAATTGAAAAACACCAACAAATTCAACAACAACCTCAAAATTGAAAAACAACAACAACCTCAACATTGAAAAACAACAACAAATTCAACAACAACCTCAACATTGAAAAACAACAACAACCTCAACATTGAAAAACACCAACAAATTCAACAACAACCTCAAGATTGAAAAACAACAACAACCTCAACATTGAAAAACACCAACAAATTCAACAACAACCTCAACATTGAAAAACAACAACAACCTCAACATTGAAAAACACCAACAAATTCAACAACAACCTCAACATTGAAAAACACCGACAAATTCAACAACAACCACGAAATTGAAAAACACCAACAAATTCAACAACAACCTCAAAATTGAAAAACAACAACAACCTCAACATTGAAAAACAACAACAAATTCAACAACAACCTCAACATTGAAAAACAACAACAACCTCAACATTGAAAAACACCAACAAATTCAACAACAACCTCAACTTTTAAAAACACCAACAAATTCAACAACAACTTCAACATTGAAAAACAACAACAACCTCAACATTGAAAAACACCAACAAATTCTACAACAACCTCAACATTTAAAAACACCAACAAATTCAACAACAACCTCAACATTGAAAAACAACAACAACCTCAACATTGAAAAACACCAAAATATTCAACAACAACCTCAACATTTAAAAACAACAACAACCTCAACATTGAAAAACACCAACAAATTCAACAAAAACCTCAACATTGAAAACACCAACAAATTCAACAACAACCTCAACATTTAAAAACGCCAACAAATTCAACAAAAACCTCAACATTGGAAACACCAACAAATTCAACAACAACCTCAACATTCAAAAACAACAACATCCTCAAAATTGAAAAACACCAACAAATTCAACAACAACCTCAACATTGAAAAACAACAACAACCTCAACATTGAAAAACAACAACAACCTCAACATAGAAAAACACCAACAAATTCAACAAAAACCTCAACATTGAAAAACACCCACAAATTCAACAACAACCTCAGCATTGAAAAACAACAACAACCTCAACATTGAAAAACACCAACAAATTCAACAACAACCTCAGCATTGAAAAAAAACAACAACCTCAACATTGAAAATCACCAACAAATTCAACAACAACCTGAACATTGAAAAACACCAACAAATTCAACAACAACCTCAAGATTGAAAAACAACAACAACCTCAACATTGAAAAACACCAACAAATTCAACAACAACCTCAACATTGAAAAACAACAACAACCTCAACATTGAAAAACACCAACAAATTCAACAGCAACCTCAACATTGAAAAACACCAACAAATTCAACAACAACCACGAAATTGAAAAACACCAACAAATTCAACAACAACCTCAACATTGAAAAACAACAACAACCTCAACATTGAAAAACACCAACAAATTCAACAACAACCTCAACATTTAAAAACACCAACAAATTCAACAACAACCTCAACATTGAAAAACAACAACAACCTCAACATTGAAAAACACCAACAAATTCAACAACAACCTCAACATTGAAAAACAACAACAACCTCAACATTGAAAAACACCAACAAATTCAACAAAAACCTCAACATTGAAAACACCAACAAATTCAACAACAACCTCAACATCTAAAAACAAAAACAACCTCAACATTGAAAAACACCAACAAATTCAACAACAACCTCAACATTGAAAAACACCAACAAATTCAACAACAACCTCAACATTGAAAAACACCAACAAACTCAACAACAACCTCAACATTGAAAAACAAATACAACCTCAACATTGAAAAAGACCAACAAATTCAACAACAACCTCAACATTTAAAAACACCAACAAATTCAACAACAAACTCAACATTGAAAAACACCAACAAATTCAACAACAACCTCAACATTGAAAAACAACAACAACCTCAACATTGAAAAACACCAACAAATTCAACAACAACCTCAACATTGAAAAACAACAACAACCTCAACTTTGAAAAACAACAACAACCTCAACATAGAAAAACACCAACAAATTCAACAAAAACCTCAACATTGAAAAACACCCACAAATTCAACAACAACCTCAGCATTGAAAAACAACAACAACCTCAACATTGAAAAACACCAACAAATTCAACAACAACCTCAATATTGAAAAACACCAACAAATTCAACAACAACCTCAGCATTGAAAAACAACAACAACCTCAACATTGAAAATCACCAACAAATTCAACAACAACCTGAACATTGAAAAACACCAACAAATTCAACAACAACCTCAAGACTGAAAAACAACAACAACCTCAACATTGAAAAACACCAACAAATTCAACAACAACCTCAACATTGAAAAACAATAACAACCTCAACATTGAAAAACACCAACAAATTCAACAACAACCTCAACATTGAAAAACACCAACAAATTCAACAACAACCACGAAATTGAAAAACACCAACAAATTCAACAACAACCTCAAAATTGAAAAACAACAACAACCTCAACATTGAAAAACAACAACAAATTCAACAACAACCTCAACATTGAAAAACAACAACAACCTCAACATTGAAAAACACCAACAAATTCAACAACAACCTCAAGATTGAAAAACAACAACAACCTCAACGTTGAAAAACACCAACAAATTCAACAACAACCTCAACATTGAAAAACAACAACAACCTCAACATTGAAAAACACCAACAAATTCAACAACAACCTCAACATTGAAAAACACCAACAAATTCAACAACAACCACGAAATTGAAAAACACCAACAAATTCAACAACAACCTCAAAATTGAAAAACAACAACAACCTCAACATTGAAAAACAACAACAAATTCAACAACAACCTCAACATTGAAAAACAACAACAACCTCAACATTGAAAAACACCAACAAATTCAACAACAACCTCAACATTTAAAAACACCAACAAATTCAACAACAACTTCAACATTGAAAAACAACAACAACCTCAACATTGAAAAACACCAACAAATTCAACAACAACCTCAACATTTAAAAACACCAACAAATTCAACAACAACCTCAACATTGAAAAACAACAACAACCTCAACATTGCAAAACACCAAAAAATTCAACAACAACCTCAACATTGAAAAACAACAACAACCTCAACATTGAAAAACACCAACAAATTCAACAAAAACCTCAACATTGAAAACACCAACAAATTCAACAACAACCTCAACATTTAAAAACGCCAACAAATTCAACAACAACCTCAACATTGAAAAACACCAACAAATTCAACAACAACCTCAACATTGAAAAACAACAACCTCAACATTGAAAAACACCAACAAATTCATCAACAACCTCAACTTTGAAAAACAACAACAACCTCATCATGGAAAAACACCAACAAATTCAACAACAACCTCAACATTCAAAAACAACAACATCCTCAAAATTGAAAAACACCAACAAATTCAAGAACAACCTCAACATTTAAAAACAAAAACAACCTCAACATTGAAAAACACCAACAAATTCAACAACAACCTCAACATTGAAAAACACCAACAAATTCAACAACAACCTCAACATTGAAAAACACCAACAAACTCAACAACAACCTCAACATTGAAAAACAACAACAACCTCAACATTGAAAAACACCAACAAATTCAACAACAACCTCAACATTGAAAAACACCAACAAATTCAACAACAAACTCAAGATTGAAAAACACCAACAAATTCAACAGCAACCTCAACATTGAAAAAGAACAACAACCTCAACATTGAAAAACACCAACAAATTCAACAACAACCTCAACATTGAAAAACAACAACAACCTCAACATTGAAAAACAACAACAACCTCAACATAGAAAAACACCAACAAATTCAACAAAAACCTCAACATTGAAAAACACCCACAAATTCAACAACAACCTCAGCATTGAAAAACAACAACAACCTCAACATTGAAAAACACCAACAAATTCAACAACAACCTCAACTTTGAAAAACAATAACAACCTCAAGATTGAAAAACACCAACAAATTCAACAACAACCTCTGCATTGAAAAACAACAACAACCTCAACATTGAAAATCACCAACAAATTCAACAACAACCTGAACATTGAAAAACACCAACAAATTCAACAACAACCTCAAGATTGAAAAACAACAACAACCTCAACATTGAAAAACACCAACAAATTCAACAACAACCTCAACATTGAAAAACAACAACAACCTCAACATTGAAAAACACCAACAAATTCAACAACAACCTCAACATTGAAAAACACCAACAAATTCAACAACAACCACGAAATTGAAAAACACCAACAAATTCAACAACAACCTCAAAATTGAAAAACAACAACAAATTCAACAACAACCTCAACATTGAAAAACAACAACAACCTCAACATTGAAAAACACCAACAAATTCAACAACAACCTCAACATTTAAAAACACCAACAAATTCAACAACAACCTCAACATTGAAAAACAACAACAACCTCAACATTGAAAAACACCAACAAATTCAACAACAACCTCAACATTGAAAAACAACAACAACCTCAACATTGAAAAACACCAACAAATTCAACAAAAACCTCAACATTGAAAACACCAAAAAATTCAACAACAACCTCAACATTTAAAAACAAAAACAACCTCAACATTGAAAAACACCAACAAATTCAACAACAACCTCAACATTGAAAAACACCAACAAATTCAACAACAACCTCAACATTGAAAAACACCAACAAACTCAACAACAACCTCAACATTGCAAAACAAATACAACCTCAACATTGAAAAAGACCAACAAATTCAACAACAACCTCGACATTTAAAAACACCAACAAATTCAACAACAAACTCAACATTGAAAAACACCAACAAATTCAACAACAACCTCAACATTGAAAAACAAAAACAACCTCAACATTGAAAAACACCAACAAATTCAACAACAACCTCAACATTGAAAAACAACAACAACCTCAACTTTGAAAAACAACAACAACCTCAACATAGAAAAACACCAACAAATTCAACAAAAACCTCAACATTGAAAAACACCCACAAATTCAACAACAACCTCAGCATTGAAAAACAACAACAACCTCAACATTGAAAAACACCAACAAATTCAACAACAACCTCAATATTGAAAAACACCAACAAATTCAACAACAACCTCAGCATTGAAAAACAACAACAACCTCAACATTGAAAATCACCAACAAATTCAACAACAACCTGAACATTGAAAAACACCAACAAATTCAACAACAACCTCAAGATTGAAAAACAACAACAACCTCAACATTGAAAAACACCAACAAATTCAACAACAACCTCAACATTGAAAAACACCAACAAATTCAACAACAACCTCAAAATTGAAAAACAACAACAACCTCAACATTGAAAAACAACAACAAATTCAACAACAACCTCAACATTGAAAAACAACAACAACCTCAACATTGAAAAACACCAACAAATTCAACAACAACCTCAAGATTGAAAAACAACAACAACCTCAACATTGAAAAACAGCAACAAATTCAACAACAACCTCAACATTGAAAAACAACAACAACCTCAACATTGAAAAACACCAACAAATTCAACAACAACCTCAACATTGAAAAACACCAACAAATTCAACAACAACCACGAAATTGAAAAACACCAACAAATTCAACAAGAACCTCAAAATTGAAAAACAACAACAACCTCAACATTGAAAAACAACAACAAATTCAACAACAACCTCAACATTGAAAAACAACAACAACCTCAACATTGAAAAACACCAACAAATTCAACAAAAACCTCAACATTTAAAAACACCAACAAATTCAACAACAACTTCAACGTTGAAAAACAACAACAACCTCAACATTGAAAAACACCAACAAATTCAACAACAACCTCAACATTGAAAAACAACAACAACCTCAACATTGAAAGACACCAACAAATTCAACAAAAACCTCAACATTGAAAAACACCAACAAATTCAACAACAACCTCAACATTTAAAAACAAAAACAACCTCAACATTGAAAAACACCAACAAATTCAACAACAACCTCAACATTGAAAAACACCAACAAATTCAACAACAACCTCAACATTGAAAAACACCAACAAACTCAACAACAACCTCAACATTGAAAAACAAAAACAACCTCAACATTGAAAAACACCAACAAATTCAACAACAACCTCAACATTTAAAAACACCAACAAATTCAACAACAAACTCAACATTGAAAAACACCAACAAATTCAACAACAACCTCAACATTGAAAAACAACAACAACCTCAACATTGAAAAACACCAACAAATTCAACAACAACCTCAACATTGAAAAACAACAACAACCTCAACATAGAAAAACACCAACAAATTCAACAAAAACCTTAACATTGAAAAACACCCACAAATTCAACAACAACCTCAACATTGAAAAACACCAACAAATTCAACAACAACCTCAAGATTGAAAAACACCAACAAATTCAACAACAACCTCAGCATTGAAAAACAACAACAACCTCAACATTGAAAATCACCAACAAATTCAACAACAACCTGAACATTGAAAAACACCAACAAATTCAACAACAACCTCAAGATTGAAAAACAACAACAACCTCAACATTGAAAAACACCAACAAATTCAACAACAACCTCAACATTGAAAAACAACAACAACCTCAACATTGAAAAACACCAACAAATTCAACAACAACCTCAACATTGAAAAACACCAACAAATTCAACAACAACCACGAAATTGAAAAACACCAACAAATTCAACAACAACCTCAAAATTGAAAAACAACAACAACCTCAACATTGAAAAACAACAACAAATTCAACAACAACCTCAACATTGAAAAACAACAACAACCTCAACATTGAAAAACACCAACAAATTCAACAACAACCTCAACATTTAAAAACACCAACAAATTCAACAACAACCTCAACATTGAAAAACAACAACAACCTCAACATTGAAAAACACCAACAAATTCAACAACAACCTCAACATTGAAAAACAACAACAACCTCAACATTGAAAAACACCAACAAATTCAACAAAAACCTCAACATTGAAAACACCAACAAATTCAACAGCAACCTCAACATTTAAAAACAAAAACAACCTCAACATTGAAAAACACCAACAAATTCAACAACAACCTCAACATTGAAAAACACCAACAAATTCAACAACAACCTCAACATTGAAAAACACCAACAAACTCAACAACAACCTCAACATTGAAAAACAAAAACAACCTCAACATTGAAAAACACCAACAAATTCAACAACAACCTCAACATTTAAAAACACCAACAAATTCAACAACAAACTCAACATTGAAAAACACCAACAAATTCAACAACAACCTCAACATTGAAAAACAACAACAACCTCAACATTGAAAAACACCAACAAATTCAACAACAACCTCAACATTGAAAAACAACAACAACCTCAACATAGAAAAACACCAACAAATTGAACAAAAACCTTAACATTGAAAAACACCCACAAATTCAACAACAACCTCAACATTGAAAAACACCAACAAATTCAACAACAACCTCAAGATTGAAAAACACCAACAAATTCAACAACAACCTCAGCATTGAAAAACAACAACAACCTCAACATTGAAAATCACCAACAAATTCAACAACAACCTGAACATTGAAAAACACCAACAAATTCAACAACAACCTCAAGATTGAAAAACAACAACAACCTCAACATTGAAAAACACCAACAAATTCAACAACAACCTCAACATTGAAAAACAACAACAACCTCAACATTGAAAAACACCAACAAATTCAACAACAACCTCAACATTGAAAAACACCAACAAATTCAACAACAACCACGAAATTGAAAAACACCAACAAATTCAACAACAACCTCAAAATTGAAAAACAACAACAACCTCAACATTGAAAAACAACAACAAATTCAACAACAACCTCAACATTGAAAAACAACAACAACCTCAACATTGAAAAACACCAACAAATTCAACAACAACCTCAACATTTAAAAACACCAACAAATTCAACAACAACCTCAACATTGAAAAACAACAACAACCTCAACATTGAAAAACACCAACAAATTCAACAACAACCTCAACATTGAAAAACAACAACAACCTCAACATTGAAAAACACCAACAAATTCAACAAAAACCTCAACATTGAAAACACCAACAAATTCAACAACAACCTCAACATTTAAAAACAAAAACAACCTCAACATTGAAAAACACCAACAAATTCAACAACAACCTCAACATTGAAAAACACCAACAAATTCAACAACAACCTCAACATTGAAAAACACCAACAAACTCAACAACAACCTCAACATTGAAAAACAAAAACAACCTCAACATTGAAAAACACCAACAAATTCAACAACAACCTCAACATTTAAAAACACCAACAAATTCAACAACAAACTCAACATTGAAAAACACCAACAAATTCAACAACAACCTCAACATTGAAAAACAACAACAACCTCAACATTGAAAAACACCAACAAATTCAACAAAAACCTCAACATTGAAAAACAACAACAACCTCAACTTTGAAAAACAACAACAACCTCAACATAGAAAAACACCAACAAATTCAACAAAAACCTCAACATTGAAAAACACCCACAAATTCAACAACAACCTCAGCATTGAAAAACAACAACAACCTCAACATTGAAAAACACCAACAAATTCAACAACAACCTCAACTTTGAAAAACAATAACAACCTCAAGATTGAAAAACACCAACAAATTCAACAACAACCTCAGCATTGAAAAACAACAACAACCTCAACATTGAAAATCACCAACAAATTCAACAACAACCTCAACATTGAAAAACACCAACAAATTCAACAACAACCTCAAGATTGAAAAACAACAACAACCTCAACATTGAAAAACACCAACAAATTCAACAACAACCTCAACATTGAAAAACAACAACAACCTCAACATTGAAAAACACCAACAAATTCAACAACAACCTCAACACTGAGAAACACCAACAAATTCAACAACAACCACGAAATTGAAAAACACCAACAAATTCAACAACAACCTCAACATTGAAAAACAACAACAACCTCAACATTGAAAAACACCAACAAATTCAACAACAACCTCAACATTGAAAAACAACAACAACCTCAACATTGAAAAACACCAACAAATTCAACAACAACCTCAACATTTAAAAACACCAACAAATTCAACAACAACCTCAACATTGAAAAACAACAACAACCTCAACATAGAAAAACACCAACAAATTCAACAACCTCAACATTGAAAAACAACAACAACCTCAACATTGAAAAACACCAACAAATTCAACAAAAACCTCAACATTGAAAACACCAACAAACTCAACAACAACCTCAACATTTAAAAACGCCAACAAATTCAACAACAACCTCAACATTGAAAAACACCAACAAATTCAACAACAACCTCAACATTGAAAAACAACAAACTCAACATTGAAAAACACCAACAAATTCAACAACAACCCCGACATTGAAAAATACCAACAAATTCAACAACAACCTCAACTTTGAAAAACAACAACAACCTCATCATGGAAAAACACCAACAAATTCAACAACAACCTCAACATTGAAAAACACCAACAAATTCAACAACAACCTCAACATTGAAAAACACCAACAAACTCAACAACAACCTCAACATTGAAAAACAACAACAACCTCAACATTGAAAAACACCAACAAATTCAACAACAACCTCAACATTGAAAAACACCTACAAATTCAACAACAAACTCAGCATTGAAAAACACCAACAAATTCAACAACAACCTCAACATTGAAAAAAAACAACAACCTCAACATTGAAAAACACCAACAAATTCAACAACAACCTCAACATTGAAAAACAACAACAACCTCAACATTGAAAAACAACAACAACCTCAACATAGAAAAACACCAACCAATTCAACAAAAACCTCAACATTGAAAAAGACCCACAAATTCAACAACAACCTCAGCATTGAAAAACAACAACAACCTCAACATTGAAAAACACCAACAAATTCAACAACAAACTCAACTTTGAAAAACAATAACAACCTCAAGATTGAAAAACACCAACAAATTCAACAACAACCTCAGCATTGAAAAACAACAACAACCTCAACATTGAAAATCAACAACAAATTCAACAACAACCTCAACATTGAAAAACAGCAACAAATTCAACAACCTCAAGATTGAAAAACAACAACAACCTCAACATTGAAAAACACCAACAAATTCAACAACAACCTCAACATTGAAAAACAACAACAACCTCAACATTGAAAAACACCAACAAATTCAACAACAACCTCAACATTGAAAAACAACAACCTCAACATTGAAAAACACCAACAAATTCAACAATAACTTCATCACTGAAAAACACCAACAAATTCAACAACAACCTCGAAATTGAAAAACACCAACAATTTCAACAACAACCTGAACATTGAAAAACAACAACAACCTCAACATTGAAAAACACCAACAAATTCAACAACAACCTCAACATTGAAAAACAACAACAACCTCAACATTGAAAAACACCAACAAATTCAAAAACAACCTCAACATATAAAAACACCAACAAATTCAACAACAACCTCAACATTGAAAAACAACAACAATCTCAACATTGAAAAACACCAACAAATTCAACAACAACCTCAACATTCAAAAACAACAACAACCTCAACATTGAAAAACAACAACAACCTCAACATTGAAAAACACCAACAAATTCAACAACAACCTCAACATTGAAAAACAACAACAACCTCTACATTGAAAAACACCAACAAATTCAACAACAACCTCAACACTGAAAAACACCAACAAATTCAACAACAACCACGCAATTGAAAAACACCAACAAATTCAACAACAACCTCAACATTGAAAAACAACAACAACCTCAACATTGAAAAACACCAACAAATTCAACAACAACCTCAACATTGAAAAACAACAACAACCTCAACATTGAAAAACACCAACAAATTCAACAACAACCTCAACATTTAAAAACACCAACAAATTCAACAACAACCTCAACATTGAAAAACAACAACAACCTCAACATAGAAAAACACCAACAAATGCAACAACCTCAACATTGAAAAACAACAACAACCTCAACATTGAAAAACACCAACAAATTCAACAAAAACCTCAACATTGAAAACACCAACAAACTCAACAACAACCTCAACATTTAAAACGCCAACAAATTCAACAACAACCTCAACATTGAAAAACACCAACAAATTCAACAACAACCTCAACATTGAAAAACGACAACCTCAACATTGAAAAACACCAACAAATTCAACAACAACCCCGACATTGAAAAATACCAACAAATTCAACAACAACCTCAACTTTGAAAAACAACAACAACCTCATCATGGAAAAACACCAACAAATTCAACAACAACCTCAACATTGAAAAACAACAACATCCTCAAAATTGAAAAACACCAACAAATTTAAGAACAACCTCAACATTTAAAAACAAAAACAACCTCAACATTGAAAAACACCAACAAATTCAACAACAACCTCAACTTTGAAAAACACCAACAAATTCAACAACAACCTCAACATTGAAAAACACCAACAAACTCAACAACAACCTCAACATTGAAAAACAACAACAACCTCAACATTGAAAAACACCAACAAATTCAACAACAACCTCAACATTGAAAAACACCAACAAATTCAACAACAAACTCAGCATTGAAAAACACCAACAAATTCAACAACAACCTCAACATTGAAAAACAACAACAACCTCAACATTGAAAAACACCAACAAATTCAACAACAACCTCAACATTGAAAAACAACAACAACCTCAACATTGAAAAACAACAACAACCTCAACATAGAAAAACACCAACCAATTCAACAAAAACCTCAACATTGAAAAAGACCCACAAATTCAACAACAACCTCAGCATTGAAAAACAACAACAACCTCAACATTGAAAAACAGCAACAAATTCAACAACAAACTCAACTTTGAAAAACAATAACAACCTCAAGATTGAAAAACACCAACAAATTCAACAACAACCTCAGCATTGAAAAACAGCAACAACCTCAACATTGAAAATCACCTACAAATTCAACAACAACCTCAACATTGAAAAACAGCAACAAATTCAACAACCTCAAGATTGAAAAACAACAACAACCTCAACATTGAAAAACACCAACAAATTCAACAACAACCTCAACATTGAAAAACAACAACAACCTCAACATTGAAAAACACCAACAAATTCAACAACAACCTCAACATTGAAAAACAACAACCTCAACATTGAAAAACACCAACAAATTCAACAACAACTTCAACACTGAAAAACACCAACAAATTCAACAACAACCTCGAAATTGAAAAACACCAACAAATTCAACAACAACCTCAACATTGAAAAACAACAACAACCTCAACATTGAAAAACACCAACAAATTCAACAACAACCTCAACATTGAAAAACAACAACAACCTCAACATTGAAAAACACCAACAAATTCAAAAACAACCTCAACATTTAAAAACACCAACAAATTCAACAACAACCTCAACATTGAAAAACAACAACAATCTCAACATTGAAAAACACCAACAAATTCAACAACAACCTCAACATTCAAAAACAACAACAACATCAACATTGAAAAACACCAACAAAATCAAGAACAACCTCAACACTGAAAAACACCAACAATTCAACAACAACCTCAACATTGAAAAACAACAACAACCTCAACATTGAAAAACACCAACAAATTCAACAACAACCTCAACATTCAAAAACAACAACAACCTCAACATTGAAAAACAACAACAACCTCAACATTGAAAAACACCAACAAATTCAACAACAACCTCAACATTGAAAAACAACAACAACCTCAACATTGAAAAACACCAACAAATTCAACAACAACCTCAACACTGAAAAACACCAACAAATTCAACAACCACGAAATTGAAAAACACCAACAAATTCAACAACAACCCCAACATTGAAAAACAACAACAACCTCAACATTGAAAAACACCAACAAATTCAACAACAACCTCAACATTGAAAAACAACAACAACCTCAACATTGAAAAACACCAACAAATTCAACAACAACCTCAACATTTAAAAACACCAACAAATTCAACAACAACCTCAACATTGAAAAACAACAACAACCTCAACATAGAAAAACACCAACAAATTCAACAACCTCAACATTGAAAAACAACAACAACCTCAACATTGATAAACACCAACAAATTCAACAAAAACCTCAACATTGAAAACACCAACAAACTCAACAACAACCTCAACATTTAAAAACGCCAACAAATTCAACAACAACCTCAACATTGAAAAACACCAACAAATTCAACAACAACCTCAACATTGAAAAACAACAACCTCAACATTGAAAAACACCAACAAATTCAACAACAACCCCGACATTGAAAAATACCAACAAATTCAACAACAACCTCAACTTTGAAAAACAACAACAACCTCATCATGGAAAAACACCAACAAATTCAACAACAACCTCAACATGGAAAAACAACAACATCCTCAAAATTGAAAAACACCAACAAATTTAAGAACAACCTCAACATTTAAAAACAAAAACAACCTCAACATTGAAAAACACCAACAAATTCAACAACAACCTCAACATTGAAAAACAGCAACAAATTCAACAACAAACTCAACTTTGAAAAACAATAACAACCTCAAGATTGAAAAACACCAACAAATTCAACAACAACCTCAGCATTGAAAAACAACAACAACCTCAACATTGAAAATCACCAACAAATTCAACAACAACCTCAACATTGAAAAACAGCAACAAATTCAACAACCTCAAGATTGAAAAACAACAACAACCTCAACATTGAAAAACACCAACAAATTCAACAACAACCTCAACATTGAAAAACAACAACAACCTCAACATTGAAAAACACCAACAAATTCAACAACAACCTCAACATTGAAAAACAACAACCTCAACATTGAAAAACACCAACAAATTCAACAACAACTTCAACACTGAAAAACACCAACAAATTCAACAACAACCTCGAAATTGAAAAACACCAACAAATTCAACAACAACCTCAACATTGAAAAACAACAACAACCTCAACATTGAAAAACACCAACAAATTCAACAACAACCTCAACATTGAAAAACAACAACAACCTCAACATTGAAAAACACCAACAAATTCAAAAACAACCTCAACATTTAAAAACACCAACAAATTCAACAACAACCTCAACATTGAAAAACAACAACAATCTCAACATTGAAAAACACCAACAAATTCAACAACAACCTCAACATTCAAAAACAACAACAACATCAACATTGAAAAACACCAACAAAATCAAGAACAACCTCAACACTGAAAAACACCAACAATTCAACAACAACCTCAACATTGAAAAACAACAACAACCTCAACATTGAAAAACACCAACAAATTCAACAACAACCTCAACATTCAAAAACAACAACAACCTCAACATTGAAAAACAACAACAACCTCAAGATTGAAAAACACCAACAAATTCAACAACAACCTCAGCATTGAAAAACAACAACAACCTCAACATTGAAAATCACCAACAAATTCAACAACAACCTCAACATTGAAAAACAGCAACAAATTCAACAACCTCAAGATTGAAAAACAACAACAACCTCAACATTGAAAAACAACAACAAATTCAACAACAACCTCAACATTGAAAAACAACAACAACCTCAACATTGAAAAACACCAACAAATTCAACAACAACCTCAACATTGAAAAACAACAACCTCAACATTGAAAAACACCAACAAATTCAACAACAACTTCAACACTGAAAAACACCAACAAATTCAACAACAACCTCGAAATTGAAAAACACCAACAAATTCAACAACAACCTCAACATTGAAAAACAACAACAACCTCAACATTGAAAAACACCAACAAATTCAACAACAACCTCAACATTGAAAAACAACAACAACCTCAACATTGAAAAACACCAACAAATTCAACAACAACCTCAACATTGAAAAACAACAACAACCTCAACATTGAAAAACACCAACAAAATCAAGAACAACCTCAACACTGAAAAACACCAACAATTCAACAACAACCTCAACATTGAAAAACAACAACAACCTCAACATTGAAAAACACCAACAAATTCAACAACAACCTCAACATTCAAAAACAACAACAACCTCAACATTGAAAAACAACAACAACCTCAACATTGAAAAACACCAACAAATTCAACAACAACCTCAACATTGAAAAACAACAACAACCTCAACATTGAAAAACACCAACAAATTCAACAACAACCTCAACACTGAAAAACACCAACAAATTCAACAACAACCACGAAATTGAAAAACACCAACAAATTCAACAACAACCCCAACATTGAAAAACAACAACAACCTCAACATTGAAAAACACCAACAAATTCAACAACAACCTCAACATTGAAAAACAACAACAACCTCAACATTGAAAAACACCAACAAATTCAACAACAACCTCAACATTTAAAAACACCAACAAATTCAACAACAACCTCAACATTGAAAAACAACAACAACCTCAACATAGAAAAACACCAACAAATTCAACAACCTCAACATTGAAAAACAACAACAACCTCAACATTGAAAAACACCAACAAATTCAACAAAAACCTCAACATTGAAAACACCAACAAACTCAACAACAACCTCAACATTTAAAAACGCCAACAAATTCAACAACAACCTCAACATTGAAAAACACCAACAAATTCAACAACAACCTCAACATTGAAAAACAACAACCTCAACATTGAAAAACACCAACAAATTCAACAACAACCCCGACATTGAAAAATACCAACAAATTCAACAACAACCTCAACTTTGAAAAACAACAACAACCTCATCATGGAAAAACACCAACAAATTCAACAACAACCTCAACATTGAAAAACAACAACATCCTCAAAATTGAAAAACACCAACAAATTTAAGAA
Organism: Isurus oxyrinchus; assembly: GCA_026770705.1. Lineage (NCBI taxonomy): Eukaryota > Metazoa > Chordata > Chondrichthyes > Lamniformes > Lamnidae > Isurus > Isurus oxyrinchus. The sequence continues at coordinate 1,310,118 of JANJGN010000129.1, forward strand.
CAACCTCAACATTTAAAAACAAAAACAACCTCAACATTGAAAAACACCAACAAATTCAACAACAACCTCAACATTGAAAAACAGCAACAAATTCAACAACAAACTCAACTTTGAAAAACAATAACAACCTCAAGATTGAAAAACACCAACAAATTCAACAACAACCTCAGCATTGAAAAACAACAACAACCTCAACATTGAAAATCACCAACAAATTCAACAACAACCTCAACATTGAAAAACAGCAACAAATTCAACAACCTCAAGATTGAAAAACAACAACAACCTCAACATTGAAAAACACCAACAAATTCAACAACAACCTCAACATTGAAAAACAACAACAACCTCAACATTGAAAAACACCAACAAATTCAACAACAACCTCAACATTGAAAAACAACAACCTCAACATTGAAAAACACCAACAAATTCAACAACAACTTCAACACTGAAAAACACCAACAAATTCAACAACAACCTCGAAATTGAAAAACACCAACAAATTCAACAACAACCTCAACATTGAAAAACAACAACAACCTCAACATTGAAAAACACCAACAAATTCAACAACAACCTCAACATTGAAAAACAACAACAACCTCAACATTGAAAAACACCAACAAATTCAAAAACAACCTCAACATTTAAAAACACCAACAAATTCAACAACAACCTCAACATTGAAAAACAACAACAATCTCAACATTGAAAAACACCAACAAATTCAACAACAACCTCAACATTCAAAAACAACAACAACATCAACATTGAAAAACACCAACAAAATCAAGAACAACCTCAACACTGAAAAACACCAACAATTCAACAACAACCTCAACATTGAAAAACAACAACAACCTCAACATTGAAAAACACCAACAAATTCAACAACAACCTCAACATTCAAAAACAACAACAACCTCAACATTGAAAAACAACAACAACCTCAACATTGAAAAACACCAACAAATTCAACAACAACCTCAACATTGAAAAACAACAACAACCTCAACATTGAAAAACACCAACAAATTCAACAACAACCTCAACACTGAAAAACACCAACAAATTCAACAACAACCACGAAATTGAAAAACACCAACAAATTCAACAACAACCCCAACATTGAAAAACAACAACAACCTCAACATTGAAAAACACCAACAAATTCAACAACAACCTCAACATTGAAAAACAACAACAACCTCAACATTGAAAAACACCAACAAATTCAACAACAACCTCAACATTTAAAAACACCAACAAATTCAACAACAACCTCAACATTGAAAAACAACAACAACCTCAACATAGAAAAACACCAACAAATTCAACAACCTCAACATTGAAAAACAACAACAACCTCAACATTGAAAAACACCAACAAATTCAACAAAAACCTCAACATTGAAAACACCAACAAACTCAACAACAACCTCAACATTTAAAAACGCCAACAAATTCAACAACAACCTCAACATTGAAAAACACCAACAAATTCAACAACAACCTCAACATTGAAAAACAACAACCTCAACATTGAAAAACACCAACAAATTCAACAACAACCCCGACATTGAAAAATACCAACAAATTCAACAACAACCTCAACTTTGAAAAACAACAACAACCTCATCATGGAAAAACACCAACAAATTCAACAACAACCTCAACATTGAAAAACAACAACATCCTCAAAATTGAAAAACACCAACAAATTTAAGAACAACCTCAACATTTAAAAACAAAAACAACCTCAACATTGAAAAACACCAACAAATTCAACAACAACCTCAACATTGAAAAACACCAACAAATTCAACAACAACGTCAACATTGAAAAACACCAACAAACTCAACAACAACCTCAACATTGAAAAACAACAACAACCTCAACATTGAAAAACACCAACAAATTCAACAACAACCTCAACATTGAAAAACACCAACAAATTCAACAACAAACTCAGCATTGAAAAACACCAACAAATTCAACAACAACCTCAACATTGAAAAACAACAACAACCTCAACATTGAAAAACACCAACAAATTCAACAACAACCTCAACATTGAAAAACAACAACAACCTCAACATTGAAAAACAACAACAACCTCAACATAGAAAAACACCAACCAATTCAACAAAAATCTCAACATTGAAAAAGACCCACAAATTCAACAACAACCTCAGCATTGAAAAACAACAACAACCTCAACATTGAAAAACACCAACAAATTCAACAACAAACTCAACTTTGAAAAACAATAACAACCTCAAGATTGAAAAACACCAACAAATTCAACAACAACCTCAACATTGAAAAACAGCAACAAATTCAAAAACCTCAAGATTGAAAAACAACAACAACCTCAACATTGAAAAACACCAACAAATTCAACAACAACCTCAACATTGAAAAACAACAACAACCTCAACATTGAAAAACACCAACAAATTCAACAACAACCTCAACATTGAAAAACAACAACCTCAACATTGAAAAACACCAACAAATTCAACAACAACTTCAACACTGAAAAACACCAACAAATTCAACAACAACCTCGAAATTGAAAAACACCAACAAATTCAACAACAACCTCAACATTGAAAAACAACAACAACCTCAACATTGAAAAACACCAACAAATTCAACAACAACCTCAACATTGAAAAACAACAACAACCTCAACATTGAAAAACACCAACAAATTCAAAAACAACCTCAACATTTAAAAACACCAACAAATTCAACAACAACCTCAACATTGAAAAACAACAACAATCTCAACATTGAAAAACACCAACAAATTCAACAACAACCTCAACATTCAAAAACAACAACAACATCAACATTGAAAAACACCAACAAAATCAAGAACAACCTCAACACTGAAAAACACCAACAATTCAACAACAACCTCAACATTGAAAAACAACAACAACCTCAACATTGAAAAACACCAACAAATTCAACAACAACTTCAACATTGAAAAACACCAACAAATTCAACAACAACCTCAACATTGAAAAACAACAACAACCTCAACATTGAAAAACACCAACAAATTCAACAACAACCTCAACATTGAAAAACACCAACAAATTCAACAACAACCTCAACATTGAAAAACAACAACAACCTCAACATTGAAAAACACCAACAAATTCAACAACAACCTCAACATTGAAAAACACCAACAAATTCAACAACAACCAAGAAATTGAAAAACACCAACAAATTCAACAACAACTTCAACATTGAAAAACACCAACAAATTCAACAACAACCTCAACATTGAAAAACAACAACAACCTCAACATTGAAAAACACCAACAAATTCAACAACAACCTCAACATTGAAAAACAACAACAATCTCAACATTGAAAAACACCAACAAATTCAACAACAACCTCAACATTGAAAAACACCAACAAATTCAACAACAACCACGAAATTGAAAGACACCAACAAATTCAACAACAACCTCAACATGGAAAAACAACAACAACCTCAACATTGAAAAACACCAACAAATTCAACAACAACCTCAACATTGAAAAACAACAACAACCTCAATATTGAAAAACAACAACAAATTCAACAACAACCTCAAGATTGAAAAACAACAACAACCTCAACATTGAAAAACACCAACAAATTCAACAACAACCTCAACATTGCAAAACAACAACAACCTCAACATTGAAAAACACCAACAAATTCAACAACAACCTCAACATTGAAAAACACCAACAAATTCAACAACAACCACGAAATTGAAAAACACCAACAAATTCAACAACAACCTCAACATTGAAAAACAACAACAACCTCAACATTGAAAAACACCAACAACCTCAACATTGAAAATCACCAACAAATTCAACAACAACCTCAACATTGAAAAACAGCAACAAATTCAACAACCTCAAGATTGAAAAACAACAACAACCTCAACATTGAAAAACACCAACAAATTCAACAACAACCTCAACATTGAAAAACAACAACAACCGCAACATTGAAAAACACCAACAAATTCAACAACAACCTCAACATTGAAAAACAACAACCTCAACATTGAAAAACACCAACAAATTCAACAACAACTTCAACACTGAAAAACACCAACAAATTCAACAACAACCTCGAAATTGAAAAACACCAACAAATTCAACAACAACCTCAACATTGAAAAACAACAACAACCTCAACATTGAAAAACACCAACAAATTCAACAAGAACCTCAACATTGAAAAACAACAACAACCTCAACATTTAAAAACACCAACAAATTCAAAAACAACCTCAACATTTAAAAACACCAACAAATTCAACAACAACCTCAATATTGAAAAACAACAACAATCTCAACATTGAAAAACACCAACAAATTCAACAACAACCTCAACATTCAAAAACAACAACAACCTCAACATTGAAAAACACCAACAAAATCAAGAACAACCTCAACATTGAAAAACACCAACAATTCAACAACAACCTCAACATTGAAAAACAACAACAACCTCAACATTGAAAAAAACCAACAAATTCAACAACAACTTCAACATTGAAAAACACCAACAAATTCAACAACAACCTCAACATTGAAAAACAACAACAACCTCAACATTGAAAAACACCAACAAATTCAACAACAACGTCAACATTGAAAAACACCAACAAACTCAACAACAACCTCAACATTGAAAAACAACAACAACCTCAACATTGAAAAACACCAACAAATTCAACAACAACCTCAACATTGAAAAACACCAACAAATTCAACAACAAACTCAGCATTGAAAAACACCAACAAATTCAACAACAACCTCAACATTGAAAAACAACAACAACCTCAACATTGAAAAACACCAACAAATTCAACAACAACCTCAACATTGAAAAACAACAACAACCTCAACATTGAAAAACAACAACAACCTCAACATAGAAAAACACCAACCAATTCAACAAAAACCTCAACATTGAAAAAGACCCACAAATTCAACAACAACCTCAGCATTGAAAAACAACAACAACCTCAACATTGAAAAACACCAACAAATTCAACAACAAACTCAACTTTGAAAAACAATAACAACCTCAAGATTGAAAAACACCAACAAATTCAACAACAACCTCAACATTGAAAAACAGCAACAAATTCAAAAACCTCAAGATTGAAAAACAACAACAACCTCAACATTGAAAAACACCAACAAATTCAACAACAACCTCAACATTGAAAAACAACAACAACCTCAACATTGAAAAACACCAACAAATTCAACAACAACCTCAACATTGAAAAACAACAACCTCAACATTGAAAAACACCAACAAATTCAACAACAACTTCAACACTGAAAAACACCAACAAATTCAACAACAACCTCGAAATTGAAAAAAACCAACAAATTCAACAACAACCTCAACATTGAAAAACAACAACAACCTCAACATTGAAAAACACCAACAAATTCAACAACAACCTCAACATTGAAAAACAACAACAACCTCAACATTGAAAAACACCAACAAATTCAAAAACAACCTCAACATTTAAAAACACCAACAAATTCAACAACAACCTCAACATTGAAAAACAACAACAATCTCAACATTGAAAAACACCAACAAATTCAACAACAACCTCAACATTCAAAAACAACAACAACATCAACATTGAAAAACACCAACAAAATCAAGAACAACCTCAACACTGAAAAACACCAACAATTCAACAACAACCTCAACATTGAAAAACAACAACAACCTCAACATTGAAAAACACCAACAAATTCAACAACAACTTCAACATTGAAAAACACCAACAAATTCAACAACAACCTCAACATTGAAAAACAACAACAACCTCAACATTGAAAAACACCAACAAATTCAACAACAACCTCAACATTGAAAAACACCAACAAATTCAACAACAACCTCAACATTGAAAAACAACAACAACCTCAACATTGAAAAACACCAACAAATTCAACAACAACCTCAACATTGAAAAACACCAACAAATTCAACAACAACCAAGAAATTGAAAAACACCAACAAATTCAACAACAACTTCAACATTGAAAAACACCAACAAATTCAACAACAACCTCAACATTGAAAAACAACAACAACCTCAACATTGAAAAACACCAACAAATTCAACAACAACCTCAACATTGAAAAACAACAACAATCTCAACATTGAAAAACACCAACAAATTCAACAACAACCTCAACATTGAAAAACACCAACAAATTCAACAACAACCACGAAATTGAAAGACACCAACAAATTCAACAACAACCTCAACATGGAAAAACAACAACAACCTCAACATTGAAAAACACCAACAAATTCAACAACAACCTCAACATTGAAAAACAACAACAACCTCAATATTGAAAAACAACAACAAATTCAACAACAACCTCAAGATTGAAAAACAACAACAACCTCAACATTGAAAAACACCAACAAATTCAACAACAACCTCAACATTGCAAAACAACAACAACCTCAACATTGAAAAACACCAACAAATTCAACAACAACCTCAACATTGAAAAACACCAACAAATTCAACAACAACCACGAAATTGAAAAACACCAACAAATTCAACAACAACCTCAACATTGAAAAACAACAACAACCTCAACATTGAAAAACACCAACAACCTCAACATTGAAAATCACCAACAAATTCAACAACAACCTCAACATTGAAAAACAGCAACAAATTCAACAACCTCAAGATTGAAAAACAACAACAACCTCAACATTGAAAAACACCAACAAATTCAACAACAACCTCAACATTGAAAAACAACAACAACCGCAACATTGAAAAACACCAACAAATTCAACAACAACCTCAACATTGAAAAACAACAACCTCAACATTGAAAAACACCAACAAATTCAACAACAACTTCAACACTGAAAAACACCAACAAATTCAACAACAACCTCGAAATTGAAAAACACCAACAAATTCAACAACAACCTCAACATTGAAAAACAACAACAACCTCAACATTGAAAAACACCAACAAATTCAACAAGAACCTCAACATTGAAAAACAACAACAACCTCAACATTTAAAAACACCAACAAATTCAAAAACAACCTCAACATTTAAAAACACCAACAAATTCAACAACAACCTCAACATTGAAAAACAACAACAATCTCAACATTGAAAAACACCAACAAATTCAACAACAACCTCAACATTCAAAAACAACAACAACCTCAACATTGAAAAACACCAACAAAATCAAGAACAACCTCAACATTGAAAAACACCAACAATTCAACAACAACCTCAACATTGAAAAACAACAACAACCTCAACATTGAAAAAAACCAACAAATTCAACAACAACTTCAACATTGAAAAACACCAACAAATTCAACAACAACCTCAACATTGAAAAACAACAACAACCTCAACATTGAAAAACACCAACAAATTCAACAACAACCTCAACATTGAAAAACACCAACAAATTCAACAACAACCTCAACATTGAAAAACAACAACAACGTCAACATTGAAAAACACCAACAAATTCAACAACAACCTCAACATTGAAAAACACCAACAAATTCAACAACAACCACGAAATTGAAAAACACCAACAAATTCAACAACAACTTCAAGACTGAAAAACACCAACAAATTCAACAACAACCTCAACATTGAAAAACAACAACAACCTCAACATTGAAAAACACCAACAAATTCAACAACAACCTCAACATTGAAAAACACCAACAAATTCAACAACAACCACGAAATTGAAAAACACCAACAAATTCAACAACAACCTCAACATTGAAAAACAACAACAACCTCAACATTGAAAAACACCAACAAATTCAACAACAACCTCAACATTGAAAAACAACAACAACCTCAACATTGAAAAACAACAACAAATTCAACAACAACCTCAAGATTCAAAAACAACAACAACCTCAACATTGAAAAACACAAACAAATTCAACAACAACCTCAACATTGAAAAACAACAACAACCTCAACATTGAAAAACACCAACAAATTCAACAACAACCTCAACATTGAAAAACACCAACAAATTCAACAACAACCACGAAATTGAAAAACACCAACAAATTCAACAACAACCTCAACATTGAAAAACAACAACAACCTCAACATTGAAAAACACCAACAAATTCAACAACAACCTCAACATTGAAAAACAACAACAACCTCAACATTGAAAAACACCAACAAATTCAACAACAACCTCAAGATTGAAAAACAACAACAACCTCAACATTGAAAAACACCAACAAATTCAACAACAACCTCAACATTGAAAAACAACAACAACCTCAACATTGAAAAACACCAACAAATTCAACAACAACCTCAACATTGAAAAACACCAACAAATTCAACAACAACCACGAAATTGAAAAACACCAACAAATTCAACAACAACCTCAACATTGAAAAACAACAACAACCTCAACATTGAAAAACACCAACAAATTCAACAACAACCTCAACATTGAAAAACAAAAACAACCTCAACATTGAAAAACACCAACAAATTCAACAACAACCTCAACATTTAAAAACACCAACAAATTCAACAACAACCTCAACATTGAAAAACAACAACAACCTAAACATTGAAAAACACCAACAAATTCAACAACAACCTCAACATTGAAAAACAACAACAACCTCAACATTGAAAAACACCAACAAATTCAACAAAAACCTCAACATTGAAAACACCAACAAATTCAACAACAACCTCAACATTTAAAAACGCCAACAAATTCAACAACAACCTCAACATTGAAAAACACCAACAAATTCAACAACAAACTCAACATTGAAAAACAACAACCTCAACATTGAAAAACACCAACAAATTCAACAACAACCCCGACATTGAAAAACACCAACAAATTCAACAACAACCTCAACTTTGAAAAACAACAACAACCTCATCATGGAAAAACACCAACAAATTCAACAACAACCTCAACATTGAAAAACACCAACACATTCAACAACAACCACGAAATTGAAAAACACCAACAAATTCAACAACAACCTCAAAATTGAAAAACAACAACAACCTCAACATTGAAAAACAACAACAAATTCAACAACAACCTCAACATTGAAAAACAACAACAACCTCAACATTGAAAAACACCAACAAATTCAACAACAACCTCAAAATTTAAAAACACCAACAAATTCAACAACAACCTCAACATTGAAAAACAACAACAACCTCAACATTGAAAAACACCAACAAATTCAACAACCTCAACATTGAAAAACAACAACAACCTCAACATTGAAAAAAACCAACAAATTCAACAACAACTTCAACATTGAAAAACACCAACAAAATCAACAACAACCTCAACATTGAAAAACAACAACAACCTCAACATTGAAAAACACCAACAAATTCAACAACAACCTCAACATTGAAAAACACCAACAAATTCAACAACAACCTCAACATTGAAAAACAACAACAACGTCAACATTGAAAAAAACCAACAAATTCAACAACAACTTCAACATTGAAAAACACCAACAAAATCAACAACAACCTCAACATTGAAAAACAACAACAACCTCAACATTGAAAAACACCAACAAATTCAACAACAACCTCAACATTGAAAAACACCAACAAATTCAACAACAACCTCAACATTGAAAAACAACAACAACGTCAACATTGAAAAACACCAACAAATTCAACAACAACCTCAACATTGAAAAACACCAACAAATTCAACAACAACCACGAAATTGAAAAACACCAACAAATTCAACAACAACTTCAAGACTGAAAAACACCAACAAATTCAACAACAACCTCAACATTGAAAAACAACAACAACCTCAACATTGAAAAACACCAACAAATTCAACAACAACCTCAACATTGAAAAACACCAACAAATTCAACAACAACCACGAAATTGAAAAACACCAACAAATTCAACAACAACCTCAACATTGAAAAACAACAACAACCTCAACATTGAAAAACACCAACAAATTCAACAACAACCTCAACATTGAAAAACAACAACAACCTCAACATTGAAAAACAACAACAAATTCAACAACAACCTCAAGATTGAAAAACAACAACAACCTCAACATTGAAAAACACAAACAAATTCAACAACAACCTCAACATTGAAAAACAACAACAACCTCAACATTGAAAAACACCAACAAATTCAACAACAACCTCAACATTGAAAAACACCAACAAATTCAACAACAACCACGAAATTGAAAAACACCAACAAATTCAACAACAACCTCAACATTGAAAAACAACAACAACCTCAACATTGAAAAACACCAACAAATTCAACAACAACCTCAACATTGAAAAACAACAACAACCTCAACATTGAAAAACACCAACAAATTCAACAACAACCTCAAGATTGAAAAACAACAACAACCTCAACATTGAAAAACACCAACAAATTCAACAACAACCTCAACATTGAAAAACAACAACAACCTCAACATTGAAAAACACCAACAAATTCAACAACAACCTCAACATTGAAAAACACCAACAAATTCAACAACAACCACGAAATTGAAAAACACCAACAAATTCAACAACAACCTCAACATTGAAAAACAACAACAACCTCAACATTGAAAAACACCAACAAATTCAACAACAACCTCAACATTGAAAAACAAAAACAACCTCAACATTGAAAAACACCAACAAATTCAACAACAACCTCAACATTTAAAAACACCAACAAATTCAACAACAACCTCAACATTGAAAAACAACAACAACCTAAACATTGAAAAACACCAACAAATTCAACAACAACCTCAACATTGAAAAACAACAACATCCTCAACATTGAAAAACACCAACAAATTCAACAAAAACCTCAACATTGAAAACACCAACAAATTCAACAACAACCTCAACATTTAAAAACGCCAACAAATTCAACAACAACCTCAACATTGAAAAACACCAACAAATTCAACAACAACCTCAACATTGAAAAACAACAACCTCAACATTGAAAAACACCAACAAATTCAACAACAACCCCGACATTGAAAAACACCAACAAATTCAACAACAACCTCAACTTTGAAAAACAACAACAACCTCATCATGGAAAAACACCAACAAATTCAACAACAACCTCAACATTGAAAAACACCAACACATTCAACAACAACCACGAAATTGAAAAACACCAACAAATTCAACAACAACCTCAAAATTGAAAAACAACAACAACCTCAACATTGAAAAACAACAACAAATTCAACAACAACCTCAACATTGAAAAACAACAACAACCTCAACATTGAAAAACACCAACAAATTCAACAACAACCTCAAAATTTAAAAACACCAACAAATTCAACAACAACCTCAACATTGAAAAACAACAACAACCTCAACATTGAAAAACACCAACAAATTCAACAACCTCAACATTGAAAAACAACAACAACCTCAACATTGAAAAACACCAACAAATTCAACAAGAACCTCAACATTGAAAACACCAACAAATTCAACAACAACCTCAACATTTAAAAACAAAAACAACCTCAACATTGAAAAACACCAACAAATTCAACAACAACCTCAACATTTAAAAACACCAACAAATTCAACAACAACCTCAACATTGAAAAACACCAACAAACTCAACAACAACCTCAACATTGAAAAACAACAACAACCTCAACATTGAAAAACACCAACAAATTCAACAACAACCTCAACATTGAAAAACACCAACAAATTCAACAACAAACTCAACATTGAAAAACACCAACAAATTCAACAACAACCTCAACATTGAAAAACAACAACAACCTCAACATTGAAAAACACCAACAAATTCAACAACAACCTCAACATTGAAAAACAACAACAACCTCAACTTTGAAAAACAACAACAACCTCAACATAGAAAAACACCAACAAATTCAACAAAAACCTCAACATTGAAAAACACCCACAAATTCAACAACAACCTCAGCATTGAAAAACAACAACAACCTCAACATTGAAAAACACCAACAAATTCAACAAGAACCTCAACTTTGAAAAACAATAACAACCTCAAGATTGAAAAACACCAACAAATTCAACAACAACCTCAGCATTGAAAAACAACAACAACCTCAACATTGAAAAACACCAACAAATTCAACAACAACCTCAAGATTGAAAAACAACAACAACCTCAACATTGAAAAACACCAACAAATTCAACAACAACCTCAACATTGAAAAACAACAACAACCTCAACATTGAAAAACACCAACAAATTCAACAACAACCTCAACATTGAAAAACACCAACAAATTCAACAACAACCTCAGCATTGAAAAACAACAACAACCTCAACATTGAAAAACACCAACAAATTCAACAACAACTTCAACATTGAAAAACAACAACCTCAACATTGAAAAACACCAACAAATTCAACAACAACTTCAACACTGAAAAACACCAACAAATTCAACAGCAACCTCGAAATTGAAAAACACCAACAAATTCAAAAACAACCTCAACATTGAAAATCAACAACAACCTCAACATTGAAAAACACCAACAAATTCAACAACAACCTCAGCATTGAACAACAGCAACAACCTCAACATTGAAAAACACCAACAAATTCAACAACAACCTCAACATTTAAAAACACCAACAAATTCAACAACAACCTCAACATTGAAAAACAACAACAATCTCAACATTGAAAAACACCAACAAATTCAACAACAACCTCAACATTCAAAAACAACAACAACCTCAACATTGAAAAACACCAACAAATTCAACAACAACTTCAACATTGAAAAACACCAACAAATTCAACAACAACCTCGACATTGAAAAACACCATCAAATTCAACAACAACCTCAGCATTGAAAAACACCAACAACCTCAAAATTGAAAAACACCAACAAATTCAACAACAACCTCAACATATAAAAACAACAACAACCTCAACATTGAAAAACACCAACAAATCCAACAACAACCTCAACATTGAAAAACACCAACAAACTCAACAAAAACCTCAACATTGAAAAACAACAACAACCTCAACATTGAAAAACACCAACAAATTCAACAACAACCTCAACATTGAAAAACACCAACAAATTCAACAACAAACTCAAGATTGAAAAACACCAACAAATTCAACCAAATCAACATTGAAAAACAACAACAAACCTCAACATTGAAAAACACCAACAAATTCAACAACAACCTCAACATTGAAAAACACCAACAAATTCAACAACAACCTCAACATTGAAAAACAACAACAACCTCAACATTGAAAAACACCAACAAATTCAACAACAACCTCAACATTGAAAAACAACAACAAACTCAACATTGAAAAACACCAACAAATTCAACAACAGCCTCAACATTGAAAAACGACAACAACCTCAACATTGAAAAACACCAACAAATTCAACAATAACCTCAACATTGAAAAACAACAACAACCTCAACATTGAAAAACACGAACAAATTCAACAACAACCTCAACATTGCAAAACACCAACAAATTCAACAACAACCTCAACATTGAAAAACAACAACAACCTCAACATTGAAAAACACCAACAAATTCAACAACAACCTCAACATTGAAAAACAACAACAACCTCAACATTGAAAAACACCAACAAATTCAACAACAACCTCAACATTGAAAAACACCAACAAATTCAACAACAACCTCTGCATTGAAAAACAACAACAACCTCAACATTGAAAAACACCAACAAATTCAACAACAACCTCAACATTGAAAAACAACAACAACCTCAACGTTGAAAAACACCAACAAATTCAACAACAACTTCAACATTGAAAAACACCAACAAATTCAACAACAACCTCGAAATTGAAAAACACCAACAAATTCAACAACAACCTCAACATTGAAAAAGAACAACAACCTCAACATTGAAAAACACCAACAAATTCAACAACCTCAACATTTAAAAACACCAACAAATTCAACAACAACCTCAACATTGAAAAACAACAACAATCTCAACATTGGAAAACACCAACATATTCAACAACAACCTCAACATTGAAAAACAACAACAACCTCAACATTGAAAAACACCAACAAATTCAACAACAACTTCAACATTGAAAAACACCAACAAATTCAACAACAGCCTCGACATTGAAAAACACCATCAAATTCAACAACAACCTCAACATTGAAAAACAACAACAACCTCAACATTGAAAAACACCAACAAATTCAACAACAACCTCAACATTGAAAAACAACAACAACCTCAACATTGAAAAACACCAACAAATTCAACAACAACCTCAACATTGAAAAACACCAACAAATTCAACAACAACCTCAACATTGAAAAACACCAACAAACTCAACAACAACCTCAACATTGAAAAACAACAACAACCTCAACATTGAAAAACACCAACAAATTCAACAACAACCTCAACATTGAAAAACACCAACAAATTCAACAACAAACTCAACATTGAAAAACACCAACAAATTCAACAACAACCTCAACATTGAAAAACAACAACAACCTCAACATTGAAAAACACCAACAAATTCAACAACAACCTCAACATTGAAAAACAACAACAACCTCAACATTGAAAAACAACAACAACCTCAACATAGAAAAACACCAACAAATTCAACAAAAACCTCAACATTGAAAAACACCCACAAATTCAACAACAACCTCAGCATTGAAAAACAACAACAACCTCAACATTGAAAAACACCAACAAATTCAACAACAACCTCAACATTGAAAAACACCAACAAATTCAACAACAACCTCAACTTTGAAAAACAACAACAAACTCATCATGGAAAAACACCAACAAATTCAACAACAACCTCAACATTCAAAAACAACAACATCCTCAAATTTGAAAAACACCAACAAATTCAAGAACAACCTCAACATTTAAAAACAAAAACAACGTCAACATTGAAAAACACCAACAAATTCAACAACAACCTCAACATTGAAAAACACCAACAAATTCAACAACAACCTCAACATTGAAAAACACCAACAAACTCAACAACAACCTCAACATTGAAAAAAAACAACAACCTCAACATTGAAAAACACCAACAAATTCAACAACAACCTCAACATTGAAAAACACCAACAAATTCAACAACAAACTCAACATTGAAAAACACCAACAAATTCAACAACAACCTCAACATTGAAAACACCAACAAATTCAACAACAACCTCAACATTTAAAAACAAAAACAACCTCAACATTGAAAAACACCAACAAATTCAACAACAACCTCAACATTTAAAAACACCAACAAATTCAACAACAACCTCAACATTGAAAAACACCAACAAACTCAACAACAACCTCAACATTGAAAAACAACAACAACCTCAACATTGAAAAACACCAACAAATTCAACAACCACCTCAACATTGAAAAACACCAACAAATTCAACAACAAACTCAACATTGAAAAACACCAACAAATTCAACAACAACCTCAACATTGAAAAACAACAACAACCTCAACATTGAAAAACACCAACAAATTCAACAACAACCTCAACATTGAAAAACAACAACAACCTCAACTTTGTTAAACAACAACAACCTCAACATAGAAAAACACCAACAAATTCAACAAAAACCTCAACATTGAAAAACACCCACAAATTCAACAACAACCTCAGCATTGAAAAACAACAACAACCTCAACATTGAAAAACACCAACAAATTCAACAAGAACCTCAACTTTGAAAAACAATTACAACCTCAAGATTGAAAAACACCAACAAATTCAACAACAACCTCAGCATTGAAAAACAACAACAACCTCAACATTGAAAATCACCAACAAATTCAACAACAACCTCAACATTGAAAAACACCAACAAATTCAACAACAACCTCAAGATTGAAAAACAACAACAACCTCAACATTGAGAAACACCAACAAATTCAACAACAACCTCAACATTGAAAAACAACAACAACCTCAACATTGAAAAACACCAACAAATTCAACAACAACCTCAACATTGAAAAACACCAACAAATTCAACAACAACCTCAGCATTGAAAAACAACAACAACCTCAACATTGAAAAACACCAACAAATTCAACAACAACTTCAACATTGAAAAACAACAACCTCAACATTGAAAAACACCAACAAATTCAACAACAACTTCAACACTGAAAAACACCAACAAATTCAACAGCAACCTCGAAATTGAAAAACACCAACAAATTCAAAAACAACCTCAACATTGAAAATCAACAACAACCTCAACATTGAAAAACACCAACAAATTCAACAACAACCTCAGCATTGAAAAACAGCAACAACCTCAACATTGAAAAACACCAACAAATTCAACAACAACCTCAACATTTAAAAACACCAACAAATTCAACAACAACCTCAACATTGAAAAACAACAACAATCTCAACATTGAAAAACACCAACAAATTCAACAACAACCTCAACATTCAAAAACAACAACAACCTCAACATTGAAAAACACCAACAAATTCAACAACAACTTCAACATTGAAAAACACCAACAAATTCAACAACAACCTCGACATTGAAAAACACCATCAAATTCAACAACAACCTCAGCATTGAAAAACACCAACAACCTCAAAATTGAAAAACACCAACAAATTCAACAACAACCTCAACATATAAAAACAACAACAACCTCAACATTGAAAAACACCAACAAATCCAACAACAACCTCAACATTGAAAAACACCAACAAATTCAACAACAACCTCAACATTGAAAAACACCAACAAACTCAACAAAAACCTCAACATTGAAAAACAACAACAACCTCAACATTGAAAAACACCAACAAATTCAACAACAACCTCAACATTGAAAAACACCAACAAATTCAACAACAAACTCAAGATTGAAAAACACCAACAAATTCAACCAAATCAACATTGAAAAACAACAACAAACCTCAACATTGAAAAACACCAACAAATTCAACAACAACCTCAACATTGAAAAACACCAACAAATTCAACAACAACCTCAACATTGAAAAACAACAACAACCTCAACATTGAAAAACACCAACAAATTCAACAACAACCTCAACATTGAAAAACAACAACAAACTCAACATTGAAAAACACCAACAAATTCAACAACAGCCTCAACATTGAAAAACGACAACAACCTCAACATTGAAAAACACCAACAAATTCAACAATAACCTCAACATTGAAAAACAACAACAACCTCAACATTGAAAAACACGAACAAATTCAACAACAACCTCAACATTGAAAAACACCAACAAATTCAACAACAACCTCAACATTGAAAAACAACAACAACCTCAACATTGAAAAACACCAACAAATTCAACAACAACCTCAACATTGAAAAACAACAACAACCTCAACATTGAAAAACACCAACAAATTCAACAACAACCTCAACATTGAAAAACACCAACAAATTCAACAACAACCTCTGCATTGAAAAACAACAACAACCTCAACATTGAAAAACACCAACAAATTCAACAACAACCTCAACATTGAAAAACAACAACAACCTCAACGTTGAAAAACACCAACAAATTCAACAACAACTTCAACATTGAAAAACACCAACAAATTCAACAACAACCTCGAAATTGAAAAACACCAACAAATTCAACAACAACCTCAACATTGAAAAAGAACAACAACCTCAAAATTGAAAAACACCAACAAATTCAACAACCTCAACATTAAAAAACACCAACAAATTCAACAACAACCTCAACATTGAAAAACAACAGCAATCTCAACATTGGAAAACACCAACATATTCAACAACAACCTCAACATTGAAAAACAACAACAACCTCGACATTGAAAAACACCAACAAATTCAACAACAACTTCAACATTGAAAAACACCAACAAATTCAACAACAGCCTCGACATTGAAAAACACCATCAAATTCAACAACAACCTCAACATTGAAAAACAACAACAACCTCAACATTGAAAAACACCAACAAATTCAACAACAACCTCAACATTGAAAAACAACAACAACCTCAACATTGAAAAACACCAACAAATTCAACAACAACCTCAACATTGAAAAACACCAACAAATTCAACAACAACCTCAACATTGAAAAACACCAACAAACTCAACAACAACCTCAACATTGAAAAACAACAACAACCTCAACATTGAAAAACACCAACAAATTCAACAACAACCTCAACATTGAAAAACACCAACAAATTCAACAACAAACTCAAAATTGAAAAACACCAACAAATTCAACAACAACCTCAACATTGAAAAACAACAACAACCTCAACATTGAAAAACACCAACAAATTCAACAACAACCTCAACATTGAAAAACAACAACAACCTCAACATTGAAAAACAACAACAACCTCAACATAGAAAAACACCAACAAATTCAACAAAAACCTCAACATTGAAAAACACCCACAAATTCAACAACAACCTCAGCATTGAAAAACAACAACAACCTCAACATTGAAAAACACCAACAAATTCAACAACAACCTCAACATTGAAAAACACCAACAAATTCAACAACAACCTCAACTTTGAAAAACAACAACAAACTCATCATGGAAAAACACCAACAAATTCAACAACAACCTCAACATTCAAAAACAACAACATCCTCAAATTTGAAAAACACCAACAAATTCAAGAACAACCTCAACATTTAAAAACAAAAACAACGTCAACATTGAAAAACACCAACAAATTCAACAACAACCTCAACATTGAAAAACACCAACAAATTCAACAACAACCTCAACATTGAAAAACACCAACAAACTCAACAACAACCTCAACATTGAAAAAAAACAACCTCAACATTTAAAAACACCAACAAATTCAACAACAACCTCAACATTGAAAAACACCAACAAATTCAACAACAAACTCAACATTGAAAAACACCAACAAATTCAACAAAAACCTCAACATTGAAAAACAACAACAACCTCAACATCGAAAAACACCAACAAATTCAACAACAACCTCAACATTGAAAAACAACAACAACCTCAACATTGAAAAACAACAACAACCTCAACATAGAAAAAGACCAACAAATTCAACAAAAACCTCAACATTGAAAAACACCCACAAATTCAACAACAACCTCAGCATTTAAAAACAACAACAACCTCAACATTGAAAAACACCAACAAATTCAACAACAACCTCAACTTTGAAAAACAATAACAACCTCAAGATTGAAAAACACCAACAAATTCAACAGCAATCTCAGCATTGAAAAACAACAACAACCTCAACATTGAAAATCACGAACAAATTCAACAACAACCTCAGCATTGAAAAACACCAACAAATTCAACAACAACCTCAAGATTGAAAAACAACAACAAACTCAACATTGAAAAACACCAACAAATTCAACCACAACCTCAACATTGAAAAACAACAACAACCTCAACATTGAAAAACACCAACAAATTCAACAACAACCTCAACATTGAAAAACACCAACAAATTCAACAACAACCACGAAATTGAAAAACACCAACAAATTCAACAACAACCTCAACATTGAAAAACAACAACAACCTCAACATTGAAAAACACCAACAAATTCAACAACAACCTCAACATTGAAAAACAACAACAACCTCAACATTGAATAACACCAACAAATTCAACAACAACCTCAACATTTAAAAACACCAACAAATTCAACAACAACCTCAACATTGAAAAACAACAACAACCTCAACATTGAAAAACACCAACAAATTCAACAACAACCTCAACATTGAAAAACAACAACAACCTCAACATTGAAAAACACCAACAAATTCAACAAAAACCTCAACGTTGAAAACACCAACAAATTCAACAACAACCTCAACATTTAAAAACGCCAACAAATTCAACAACAACCTCAACATTGAAAAACACCAACAAATTGAACAACAACCTCAACAGTGAAAAACAACAACCTCAACATTGAAAAACACCAACAAATTCAACAACAACCCCGACATTGAAAAACACCAACAAATTCAACAACAACCTCAACTTTGAAAAACAACAACAAACTCATCATGGAAAAACACCAACAAATTCAACAACAACCTCAACGTTGAAAAACAACAACATCCTCAAATTGAAAAACACCAACAAATTCAAGAACAACCTCAACATTTAAAAACAAAAACAACCTCAACATTGAAAAACACCAACAACTTCAACAACAACCTCAACATTGAAAAACACCAACAAATTCAACAACAACCTCAACATTGAAAAACACCAACAAACTCAACAACAACCTCAACATTGAAAAACAACAACAACCTCAACATTGAAAAACACCAACAAATTCAACAACAACCTCAACATTGAAAAACACCAATAAATTCAACAACAAACTCAACATTGAAAAACAACAACAACCTCAACATTGAAAAACACCAACAAATTCAACAACAACCTCAACATTGAAAAACAACAACAACCTCAACATTGAAAAACAACAACAACAACCTCAACATAGAAAAACACCAACCAATTCAACAAAAACCTCAACATTGAAAAACACCCACAAATTCAACAACAACCTCAGCATTGAAAAACAACAACAACCTCAACATTGAAAAACACCAACAAATTCAACAACAACCTCAACTTTGAAAAACAATAACAACCTCAACATTGAAAAACACCAACAAATTCAACAACAACCTCAGCATTGAAAACAACAACAACCTCAACATTGAAAATCACCAACAAATTCAACAACAACCTCAACATTGAAAAACACCCACAAATTCAACAACAACCTCAAGATTGAAAAACAACAACAACCTCAACATTGAAAAACACCAACAAATTCAACAACAACCTCAACATTGAAAAACAACAACAACCTCAACATTGAAAAACACCAACAAATTCAACAACAACCTCAACATTGAAAAACAACAACAAATTGAACAACAACCTCAGCATTGAAAACAACAACAACCTCAACATTGAAAAACACCAACAAATTCAACAACAACCTCAACATTGAAAAACAACAACCTCAACATTGAAGAACACCAACAAATTCTACAACAACTTCAACACTGAAAAACACCAACAAATTCAACAGCAACCTCGAAATTGAAAAACACCAACAAATTCAACAACAACCTCAACATTGAAAAACAACAACAACCTCAACATTGAAAAACACCAACAAATTCAACAACAACCTCAACATTGAAAAACAACAACAACCTCAACATTGAAAAACACCAACAAATTCAACAACAACCTCAACATTTAAAAACACCAACAAATTCAACAACAACCTCAACATTGAAAAACAACAACAATCTCAACATTGAAAAACACCAACAAATTCAGCAACAACCTCATCATTCAAAAACAACAACAACCTCAGCATTGAAAAACACCAACAAATTCAACAACAACTTCAACATTGAAAAACACCAACAAATTCAACAACAACCTCGACATTGAAAAACACCATCAAATTCAACAACAACCTCAGCATTGAAAAACACCAAAAACCTCAAAATTGAAAAACACCAACAAATTCAACAACAACCTCAACATATAAAAACAACAACAACCTCAACATTGAAAAACACCAACAAATCCAACAACAACCTCAACATTGAAAAACACCAACAAATTCAACAACAACCTCAACATTGAAAAACACCAACAAACTCAACAAAAACCTCAACATTGAAAAACACCCACAAATTCAACAACAACCTCAGCATTGAAAAACAACAACAACCTCAACATTGAAAAACACCAACAAATTCAACAACAACCTCAACTTTGAAAAACAATAACAACCTCAACATTGAAAAACACCAACAAATTCAACAACAACCTCAGCATTGAAAACAACAACTACCTCAACATTGAAAATCACCAACAAATTCAACAACAACCTCAACATTGAAAAACACCCACAAATTCAACAACAACCTCAAGATTGAAAAACAACAACAACCTCAACATTGAAAAACACCAACAAATTCAACAACAACCTCAACATTGAAAAACAACAACAACCTCAACATTGAAAAACACCAACAAATTCAACAACAACCTCAACATTGAAAAACAACAACAAATTGAACAACAACCTCAGCATTGAAAACAACAACAACCTCAACATTGAAAAACACCAACAAATTCAACAACAACCTCAACATTGAAAAACAACAACCTCAACATTGAAAAACACCAACAAATTCAACAACAACCTCAACTTTGAAAAACAATAACAACCTCAACATTGAAAAACACCAACAAATTCAACAACAACCTCAGCATTGAAAACAACAACAACCTCAACATTGAAAATCACCAACAAATTCAACAACAACCTCAACATTGAAAAACACCCACAAATTCAACAACAACCTCAAGATTGAAAAACAACAACAACCTCAACATTGAAAAACAACAACAACCTCAACATTGAAAAACACCAACAAATTCAACAACAACCTCAACATTGAAAAACAACAACAAATTGAACAACAACCTCAGCATTGAAAACAACAACAACCTCAACATTGAAAAACACCAACAAATTCAACAACAACCTCAACATTGAAAAACAACAACCTCAACATTGAAGAACACCAACAAATTCTACAACAACTTCAACACTGAAAAACACCAACAAATTCAACAGCAACCTCGAAATTGAAAAACACCAACAAATTCAACAACAACCTCAACATTGAAAAACAACAACAACCTCAACATTGAAAAACACCAACAAATTCAACAACAACCTCAACATTGAAAAACAACAACAACCTCAACATTGAAAAACACCAACAAATTCAACAACAACCTCAACATTTAAAAACACCAACAAATTCAACAACAACCTCAACATTGAAAAACAACAACAATCTCAACATTGAAAAACACCAACAAATTCAGCAACAACCTCATCATTCAAAAACAACAACAACCTCAGCATTGAAAAACACCAACAAATTCAACAACAACTTCAACATTGAAAAACACCAACAAATTCAACAACAACCTCGACATTGAAAAACACCATCAAATTCAACAACAACCTCAGCATTGAAAAACACCAAAAACCTCAAAATTGAAAAACACCAACAAATTCAACAACAACCTCAACATATATAAACAACAACAACCTCAACATTGAAAAACACCAACAAATCCAACAACAACCTCAACATTGAAAAACACCAACAAATTCAACAACAACCTCAACATTGAAAAACACCAACAAACTCAACAAAAACCTCAACATTGAAAAACACCCACAAATTCAACAACAACCTCAGCATTGAAAAACAACAACAACCTCAACATTGAAAAACACCAACAAATTCAACAACAACCTCAACTTTGAAAAACAATAACAACCTCAACATTGAAAAACACCAACAAATTCAACAACAACCTCAGCATTGAAAACAACAACTACCTCAACATTGAAAATCACCAACAAATTCAACAACAACCTCAACATTGAAAAACACCCACAAATTCAACAACAACCTCAAGATTGAAAAACAACAACAACCTCAACATTGAAAAACACCAACAAATTCAACAACAACCTCAACATTGAAAAACAACAACAACCTCAACATTGAAAAACACCAACAAATTCAACAACAACCTCAACATTGAAAAACAACAACAAATTGAACAACAACCTCAGCATTGAAAACAACAACAACCTCAACATTGAAAAACACCAACAAATTCAACAACAACCTCAACATTGAAAAACAACAACCTCAACATTGAAGAACACCAACAAATTCTACAACAACTTCAACACTGAAAAACACCAACAATTTCAACAGCAACCTCGAAATTGAAAAACACCAACAAATTCAACAACAACCTCAACATTGAAAAACAACAACAACCTCAACATTGAAAAACACCAACAAATTCAACAACAACCTCAACATTGAAAAACAACAACAACCTCAACATTGAAAAACACCAACAAATTCAACAACAACCTCAACATTTAAAAACACCAACAAATTCAACAACAACCTCAACATTGAAAAACAACAACAATCTCAACATTGAAAAACACCAACAAATTCAGCAACAACCTCATCATTCAAAAACAACAACAACTTCAACATTGAAAAACACCAACAAATTCAACAACAACCTCGACATTGAAAAACACCATCAAATTCAACAACAACCTCAGCATTGAAAAACACCAAAAACCTCAAAATTGAAAAACACCAACAAATTCAACAACAACCTCAACATATAAAAACAACAACAACCTCAACATTGAAAAACACCAACAAATCCAACAACAACCTCAACATTGAAAAACACCAACAAATTCAACAACAACCTCAACATTGAAAAACACCAACAAACTCAACAAAAACCTCAACATTGAAAAACACCCACAAATTCAACAACAACCTCAGCATTGAAAAACAACAACAACCTCAACATTGAAAAACACCAACAAATTCAACAACAACCTCAACTTTGAAAAACAATAACAACCTCAACATTGAAAAACACCAACAAATTCAACAACAACCTCAGCATTGAAAACAACAACAACCTCAACATTGAAAATCACCAACAAATTCAACAACAACCTCAACATTGAAAAACACCCACAAATTCAACAACAACCTCAAGATTGAAAAACAACAACAACCTCAACATTGAAAAACACCAACAAATTCAACAACAACCTCAACATTGAAAAACAACAACAACCTCAACATTGAAAAACACCAACAAATTCAACAACAACCTCAACATTGAAAAACAACAACAAATTGAACAACAACCTCAGCATTGAAAACAACAACAACCTCAACATTGAAAAACACCAACAAATTCAACAACAACCTCAACATTGAAAAACAACAACCTCAACATTGAAGAACACCAACAAATTCTACAACAACTTCAACACTGAAAAACACCAACAAATTCAACAGCAACCTCGAAATTGAAAAACAGTAACAAATTCAACAACAACCTCAACATTGAAAAACAACAACAACCTCAACATTGAAAAACACCAACAAATTCAACAACAACCTCAACATTGAAAAACAACAACAACCTCAACATTGAAAAACACCAACAAATTCAACAACAACCTCAACATTTAAAAACACCAACAAATTCAACAACAACCTCAACATTGAAAAACAACAACAATCTCAACATTGAAAAACACCAACAAATTCAGCAACAACCTCATCATTCAAAAACAACAACAACCTCAGCATTGAAAAACACCAACAAATTCAACAACAACTTCAACATTGAAAAACACCAACAAATTCAACAACAACCTCGACATTGAAAAACACCATCAAATTCAACAACAACCTCAGCATTGAAAAACACCAAAAACCTCAAAATTGAAAAACACCAACAAATTCAACAACAACCTCAACATATAAAAACAACAACAACCTCAACATTGAAAAACACCAACAAATCCAACAACAACCTCAACATTGAAAAACACCAACAAATTCAACAACAACCTCAACATTGAAAAACACCAACAAACTCAACAAAAACCTCAACATTGAAAAACAACAACAACCTCAAAATTGAAAAACACCAACAAATTCAACAACAACCTCAACATTGAAAAACACCAACAAATTCAACAACAAACTCAAGATTGAAAAACACCAACAAATTCAACAAAATCAACATTGAAAAACAACAACAAACCTCAACATTGAAAAACACCAACAAATTCAACAACAACCTCAACATTGAAAAACACCAACAAATTCAACAACAACCTCAACATTGAAAAACAACAACAACCTCAACATTGAAAAACACCAACAAATTCAACAACAACCTCAACATTGAAAAACAACAACAAACTCAACATTGAAAAACACCAACAAATTCAACAACAGCCTCAACATTGAAAAACAACAACAACCTCAACATTGAAAAACACCAACAAATTCAACAATAACCTCAACATTGAAAAACAACAACAACCTCAACATTGAAAAACACCAACAAATTCAACAACAACCTCAACATTGAAAAACAACGACCTCAACATTGAAAAACACCAACAAATTCAACAACAACTTCAACACTGAAAAACACCAACAAATTCAACAACAACCTCGAAATTGAAAAACACCAACAAATTCAACAACAACCTCAACATTGAAAAACAACAACAACCTCAACATTTAAAAACACCAACAAATTCAACAACAACCTCAACATTGAAAAACAACAACAATCTCAACATTGAAAAACACCAACAAATTCAACAACAACCTCAACATTGAAAAACAACAACAACCTCAACATTGAAAAACACCAACAAATTCAACAAAAACCT
The DNA here is from genome assembly GCA_026770705.1 of Isurus oxyrinchus. Taxonomy (NCBI): domain Eukaryota; kingdom Metazoa; phylum Chordata; class Chondrichthyes; order Lamniformes; family Lamnidae; genus Isurus; species Isurus oxyrinchus. The sequence continues at coordinate 1,336,756 of JANJGN010000129.1, forward strand.
CAACATTGAAATCACCAACAAATTCAACAACAACCTCAACATTTAAAAACGCCAACAAATTCAACAACAACCTCAACATTGAAAAACACCAACAAATTCAACAACAATCTCAACATTGAAAAACAACAACCTCAACATTGAAAAACACCAACAAATTCAACAACAACCCCGACATTGAAAAACACCAACAAATTCAACAACAACCTCAACTTTGAAAAACAACAACAACCTCATCATGGAAAAACACCAACAAATTCAACAACAACCTCAACATTCAAAAACAACAACATCCTCAAAATTGAAAAACACCAACAAATTCAAGAACAACCTCAACATTTAAAAACAAAAACAACCTCGACATTGAAAAACACCAACAAATTCAACAACAACCTCAACATTGAAAAACACCAACAAATTCAACAACAACCTCAACATTGAAAAACACCAACAAACTCAACAACAACCTCAACATTGAAAAACAACAACAACCTCAACATTGAAAAACACCAACAAATTCAACAACAACCTCAAAATTGAAAAACACCAACAAATTCAACAACAAACTCAACATTGAAAAACACCAACAAATTCAACAACAACCTCAACATTGAAAAACAACAACAACCTCAACATTGAAAAACACCAACAAATTCAACAACAACCTCAACATTGAAAAACAACAACAACCTCAGCATTGAAAAACAACTACAACCTCAACATAGAAAAACACCAACAAATTCAACAAAAACCTCAACATTGAAAAACACCCACAAATTCAACAACAACCTCAGCATTGAAAAACAACAACAACCTCAACATTGAAAAACACCAACAAATTCAACAACAACCTCAACTTTGAAAAACAATAACAACCTCAAGATTGAAAAACACCAACAAATTCAACAACAACCTCAGCATTGAAAAACAACAACAACCTCAACATTGAAAATCACCAACAAATTCAACAACAACCTGAACATTGAAAAACACCAACAAATTCAACAACAACCTCAAGATTGAAAAACAACAACAACCTCAACATTGAAAAACACCAACAAATTCAACAACAACCTCAACATTGAAAAACACCAACAAATTCAACTACAACCTCAAAATTTAAAAACACCAACAAATTCAACAACAACCTCAACATTGAAAAACAACAACAACCTCAACATTGAAAAACACCAACAAATTCAACAACCTCAACATTGAAAAACAACAACAACCTCAACATTGAAAAACACCAACAAATTCAACAAAAACCTCAACATTGAAAACACCAACAAATTCAACAACAACCTCAACATTTAAAAACAAAAACAACCTCAACATTGAAAAACACCAACAAATTCAACAACAACCTCAACACTTAAAAACACCAACAAATTCAACAACAACCTCAACATTGAAAAACACCAACAAACTCAACAACAACCTCAACATTGAAAAACAACAACAACCTCAACATTGAAAAACACCAACAAATTCAACAACAACCTCAACATTGAAAAACACCAACAAATTCAACAACAAACTCAACATTGAAAAACACCAACAAATTCAACAACAACCTCAACATTGAAAAACAACAACAACCTCAACATTGAAAAACACCAACAAATTCAACAACAACCTCAACATTGAAAAACAACAACAACCTCAACTTTGAAAAACAACAACAACCTCAACATAGAAAAACACCAACAAATTCAACAAAAACCTCAACATTGAAAAACACCCACAAATTCAACAACAACCTCAGCATTGAAAAACAACAACAACCTCAACATTGAAAAACACCAACAAATTCAACAACAACCTCAAATTTGAAAAACAATAACAACCTCAAGATTGAAAAACACCAACAAATTCAACAACAACCTCAGCATTGAAAAACAACAACAACCTCAACATTGAAAATCACCAACAAATTCAACAACAACCTCAACATTGAAAAACACCAACAAATTCAACAACAACCTCAAGATTGAAAAACAACAACAACCTCAACATTGAAAAACACCAACAAATTCAACAACAACCTCAACATTGAAAAACAACAACAACCTCAACATTGAAAAACACCAACAAATTCAACAACAACCTCAACATTGAAAAACACCAACAAATTCAACAACAACCTCAGCATTGAAAAACAACAACAACCTCAACATTGAAAAACACCAACAAATTCAACAACAACTTCAACATTGAAAAACAACAACCTCAACATTGAAAAACACCAACAAATTCAACAACAACTTCAACACTGAAAAACACCAACAAATTCAACAGCAACCTCGAAATTGAAAAACACGAACAAATTCAACAACAACCTCAACATTGAAAATCAACAACAACCTCAACATTGAAAAACACCAACAAATTCAACAACAACCTCAGCATTGAAAAACAACAACAACCTCAACATTGAAAAACACCAACAAATTCAACAACAACCTCAACATTTAAAAACACCAACAAATTCAACAACAACCTCAACATTGAAAAACAACAACAATCTCAACATTGAAAAACACCAACAAATTCAACAACAACCTCAACATTCAAAAACAACAACAAGCTCAACATTGAAAAACACCAACAAATTCAACAACAACTTCAACATTGAAAAACACCAACAAATTCAACAACAACCTCGACATTGAAAAACACCATCAAATTCAACAACAACCTCAGCATTGAAAAACACCAACAACCTCAAAATTGAAAAACACCAACAAATTCAACAACAATCTCAACATATAAAAACAACAACAACCTCAACATTGAAAAACACCAACAAATCCAACAACAACCTCAACATTGAAAAACACCAACAAATTCAACAACAACCTCAACATTGAAAAACACCAACAAACTCAACAAAAACCTCAACATTGAAAAACAACAACAACCTCAACATTGAAAAACACCAACAAATTCAACAACAACCTCAACATTGAAAAACACCAACAAATTCAACAACAAACTCAAGATTGAAAAACACCAACAAATTCAACCAAATCAACATTGAAAAACAACAACAAACCTCAACATTGAAAAACACCAACAAATTCAACAACAACCTCAACATTGAAAAACACCAACAAATTCAACAACAACCTCAACATTGAAAAACAACAACAACCTCAACATTGAAAAACACCAACAAATTCAACAACAACCTCAACATTGAAAAACAACAACAAACTCAACATTGAAAAACACCAACAAATTCAACAACAGCCTCAACATTGAAAAACGAGAACAACCTCAACATTGAAAAACACCAACAAATTCAACAATAACCTCAACATTGAAAAACAACAACAACCTCAACATTGAAAAACACGAACAAATTCAACAACAACCTCAACATTGAAAAACACCAACAAATTCAACAACAACCTCAACATTGAAAAACAACAACAACCTCAACATTGAAAAACACCAACAAATTCAACAACAACCTCAACATTGAAAAACAACAACAACCTCAACATTGAAAAACACCAACAAATTCAACAACAACCTCAACATTGAAAAACACCAACAAATTCAACAACAACCTCTGCATTGAAAAACAACAACAACCTCAACATTGAAAAACACCAACAAATTCAACAACAACCTCAACATTGAAAAACAACAACAACCTCAACGTTGAAAAACACCAACAAATTCAACAACAACTTCAACATTGAAAAACACCAACAAATTCAACAACAACCTCGAAATTCTAAAACACCAACAAATTCAACAACAACCTCAACATTGAAAAAGAACAACAACCTCAACATTGAAAAACACCAACAAATTCAACAACCTCAACATTTAAAAACACCAACAAATTCAACAACAACCTCAACATTGAAAAACAACAACAATCTCAACATTGGAAAACACCAACATATTCAACAACAACCTCAACATTGAAAAACAACAACAACCTCAACATTGAAAAACACCAACAAATTCAACAACAAACTCAACATTGAAAAACACCAACAAATTCAACAACAACCTCAACATTGAAAAACACCAACAAACTCAACAACAACCTCAACATTGAAAAACAACAACAACCTCAACATTGAAAAACACCAACAAATTCAACAACAACCTCAACATTGAAAAACACCAACAAATTCAACAACAAACTCAACATTGAAAAACACCAACAAATTCAACAACAACCTCAACATTGAAAAACAACAACAACCTCAACATTGAAAAACACCAACAAATTCAACAACAACCTCAACATTGAAAAACAACAACAACCTCAACATTGAAAAACAACAACAACCTCAACATAGAAAAACACCAACAAATTCAACAAAAACCTCAACATTGAAAAACACCCACAAATTCAACAACAACCTCAGCATTGAAAAACAACAACAACCTCAACATTGAAAAACACCAACAAATTCAACAACAACCTCAACATTGAAAAACACCAACAAATTCAACAACAACCTCAACTTTGAAAAACAATAACAAACTCATCATGGAAAAACACCAACAAATTCAACAACAACCTCAACATTCAAAAACAACAACATCCTCAAATTTGAAAAACACCAACAAATTCAAGAACAACCTCAACATTTAAAAACAAAAACAACGTCAACATTGAAAAACACCAACAAATTCAACAACAACCTCAACATTGAAAAACACCAACAAATTCAACAACAACCTCAACATTGAAAAACACCAACAAACTCAACAACAACCTCAACATTGAAAAAAAACAACAACCTCAACATTGAAAAACACCAACAAATTCAACAACAACCTCAACATTGAAAAACACCAACAAATTCAACAACAAACTCAACATTGAAAAACACCAACAAATTCAACAACAACCTCAACATTGAAAAACAACAACAACCTCAACATCGAAAAACACCAACAAATTCAACAACAACCTCAACATTGAAAAACAACAACAACCTCAACATTGAAAAACAACAACAACCTCAACATAGAAAAACACCAACAAATTCAACAAAAACCTCAACATTGAAAAACACCCACAAGTTCAACAACAACCTCAGCATTTAAAAACAACAACAACCTCAACATTGAAAAACACCAACAAATTCAACAACAACCTCAACTTTGAAAAACAATAACAACCTCAAGATTGGAAAACACCAACAAATTCAACAACAACCTCAGCATTGAAAAACAACAACAACCTCAACATTGAAAATCACGAACAAATTCAACAACAACCTCAACATTGAAAAACACCAACAAATTCAACAACAACCTCAAGATTGAAAAACAACAACAAACTCAACATTGAAAAACACCAACAAATTCAACAACAACCTCAACATTGAAAAACAACAACAACCTCAACATTGAAAAACACCAACAAATTCAACAACAACCTCAACATTGAAAAACACCAACAAATTCAACAACAACCACGAAATTGAAAAACACCAACAAATTCAACAACAACCTCAACATTGAAAAACAACAGCAACCTCAACATTGAAAAACACCAACAAATTCAACAACAACCTCAACATTGAAAAACAACAACAACCTCAACATTGAATAACACCAACAAATTCAACAACAACCTCAACATTTAAAAACAGCAACAAATTCAACAACAACCTCAACATTGAAAACAACAACAACCTCAACATTGAAAAACACCAACAAATTCAACAACAACCTCAACATTGAAAAACAACAACAACCTCAACATTGAAAAACACCAACAAATTCAACAAATACCTCAACATTGAAAACACCAACAAATTCAACAACAACATCAACATTTAAAAACGCCAACAAATTCAACAACAACCTCAACATTGAAAAACACCAACAAATTGAACAACAACCTCAACATTGAAAAACAACAACCTCAACATTGAAAAACACCAACAAATTCAACAACAACCCCGACATTCAAAAACACCAACAAATTCAACAACAACCTCAACTTTGAAAAACAAAAACAAACTCATCATGGAAAAACACCAACAAATTCAACAACAACCTCAACGTTGAAAAACAACAACATCCTCAAAATTGAAAAACACCAACAAATTCAAGAGCAACCTCAACATTTAAAAACAAAAACAACCTCAACATTGAAAAACACCAACAACTTCAACAACAACCTCAACATTGAAAAACACCAACAAATTCAACAACAACCTCAACATTGAAAAACACCAACAAACTCAACAACAACCTCAACATTGAAAAACAACAACAACCTCAACATTGAAAAACACCAACAAATTCAACAACAACCTCAACATTGAAAAACACCAATAAATTCAACAACAAACTCAACATTGAAAAACACCAACAAATTCAACAACAACCTCAACATTGAAAAACAACAACAACCTCAACATTATAAATCACCAGCAAATTCAACAACAACCTCAACATTGAAAAACAACAACAACCTCAACATTGAAAAACAACAACAACCTCAACATAGAAAAACACCAACCAATTCAACAAAAACCTCAACATTGAAAAACACCCACAAATTCAACAACAACCTCAGCATTGAAAAACAACAACAACCTCAACATTGAAAAACACCAACAAATTCAACAACAACCTCAACTTTGAAAAACAATAACAACCTCAACATTGAAAAACACCAACAAATTCAACAACAACCTCAGCATTGAAAACAACAACAACCTCAACATTGAAAATCACCAACAAATTCAACAACAACCTCAACATTGAAAAACACCCACAAATTCAACAACAACCTCAAGATTGAAAAACAACAACAACCTCAACATTGAAAAACACCAACAAATTCAACAACAACCTCAACATTGAAAAACACCAACAAATTCAACAACAACCTCAACTTTGAAAAACAACAACAAACTCATCATGGAAAAACACCAACAAATTCAACAACAACCTCAACATTCAAAAACAACAACATCCTCAAATTTGAAAAACACCAACAAATTCAAGAACAACCTCAACATTTAAAAACAAAAACAACGTCAACATTGAAAAACACCAACAAATTCAACAACAACCTCAACATTGAAAAATACCAACAAATTCAACAACAACCTCAACATTGAAAAACACCAACAAACTCAACAACAACCTCAACATTGAAAAAAAACAACAACCTCAAAATTGAAAAACACCAACAAATTCAACAACAACCTCAACATTGAAAAACACCAACAAATTCAACAACAAACTCAACATTGAAAAACACCAACAAATTCAACAACAACCTCAACATTGAAAAACAACAACAACCTCAACATCGAAAAACACCAACAAATTCAACAACAACCTCAACATTGAAAAACAACAACAACCTCAACATTGAAAAACAACAACAACCTCAACATAGAGAAACACCAACAAATTCAACAAAAACCTCAACATTGAAAAACACCCACAAATTCAACAACAACCTCAGCATTTAAAAACAACAACAACCTCAACATTGAAAAACACCAACAAATTCAACAACAACCTCAACTTTGAAAAACAATAACAACCTCAAGATTGGAAAACACCAACAAATTCAACAACAACCTCAGCATTGAAAAACAACAACAACCTCAACATTGAAAATCACGAACAAATTCAACAACAACCTCAACATTGAAAAACACCAACAAATTCAACAACAACCTCAAGATTGAAAAACAACAACTAACTCAACATTGAAAAACACCAACAAATTCAACAACAACCTCAACATTGAAAAACAACAACAACCTCAACATTGAAAAACACCAACAAATTCAACAACAACCTCAACATTGAAAAACACCAACAAATTCAACAACAACCACGAAATTGAAAAACACCAACAAATTCAACAACAACCTCAACATTGAAAAACAACAGCAACCTCAACATTGAAAAACACCAACAAATTCAACAACAACCTCAACATTGAAAAACAACAACAACCTCAACATTGAATAACACCAACAAATTCAACAACAACCTCAACATTTAAAAACAGCAACAAATTCAACAACAACCTCAACATTGAAAACAACAACAACCTCAACATTGAAAAACACCAACAAATTCAACAACAACCTCAACATTGAAAAACAACAACAACCTCAACATTGAAAAACACCAACAAATTCAACAAAAACCTCAACATTGAAAACACCAACAAATTCAACAACAACATCAACATTTAAAAACGCCAACAAATTCAACAACAACCTCAACATTGAAAAACACCAACAAATTGAACAACAACCTCAACATTGAAAAATAACAACCTCAACATTGAAAAACACCAACAAATTCAACAACAACCCCGACATTCAAAAACACCAACAAATTCAACAACAACCTCAACTTTGAAAAACAACAACAAACTCATCATGGAAAAACACCAACAAATTCAACAACAACCTCAACGTTGAAAAACAACAACATCCTCAAAATTGAAAAACACCAACAAATTCAAGAGCAACCTCAACATTTAAAAACAAAAACAACCTCAACATTGAAAAACACCAACAACTTCAACAACAACCTCAACATTGAAAAACACCAACAAATTCAACAACAACCTCAACATTGAAAAACACCAACAAACTCAACAACAACCTCAACATTGAAAAACAACAACAACCTCAACATTGAAAAACACCAACAAATTCAACAACAACCTCAACATTGAAAAACACCAATAAATTCAACAACAACCTCAACATTGAAAAACACCAACAAACTCAACAACAACCTCAACATTGAAAAACAACAACAACCTCAACATTGAAAAACACCAACAAATTCAACAACAACCTCAACATTGAAAAACACCAATAAATTCAACAACAAACTCAACATTGAAAAACACCAACAAATTCAACAACAACCTCAACATTGAAAAACAACAACAACCTCAACATTATAAATCACCAGCAAATTCAACAACAACCTCAACATTGAAAAACAACAACAACCTCAACATTGAAAAACAACAACAACCTCAACATAGAAAAACACCAACCAATTCAACAAAAACCTCAACATTGAAAAACACCCACAAATTCAACAACAACCTCAGCATTGAAAAACAACAACAACCTCAACATTGAAAAACACCAACAAATTCAACAACAACCTCAACTTTGAAAAACAATAACAACCTCAACATTGAAAAACACCAACAAATTCAACAACAACCTCAGCATTGAAAACAACAACAACCTCAACATTGAAAATCACCAACAAATTCAACAACAACCTCAACATTGAAAAACACCCACAAATTCAACAACAACCTCAAGATTGAAAAACAACAACAACCTCAACATTGAAAAACACCAACAAATTCAACAACAACCTCAACATTGAAAAACAACAACAACCTCAACATTGAAAAACACCAACAAATTCAAGAACAACCTCAACATTGAAAAACACCAACAAATTGAACAACAACCTCAGCATTGAAAAACAACAACAACCTCGAAATTGAAAAACACCAACAAATTCAACAACAACCTCAACATTGAAAAACAACAACCTCAACATTGAAGAACACCAACAAATTCTACAACAACTTCAACACTGAAAAACACCAACAAATTCAACAGCAACCTCGAAATTGAAAAACACCAACAAATTCAACAACAACCTCAACATTGAAAAACAACAACAACCTCAACATTGAAAAACACCAACAAATTCAACAACAACCTCAACATTTAAAAACACCAACAAATTCTTCAACAACCTCAACATTGAAAAACAACAACAATCTCAACATTGAAAAACACCAACAAATTCAGCAACAACCTCATCATTCAAAAACAACAACAATCTCAACATTGAAAAACACCAACAAATTCAACAACAACTTCAACATTGAAAAACACCAACAAATTCAACAGCAACCTCAACATTGAAAAACAACAACAACCTCAACATTGAAAAACACCAAGAAATTCAACAACAACCTCAACATTGAAAAAAAACAACAACCTCAACATTGAAAAACACCAACAAATTCAACAACAAACTCAACATTGAAAAACACCAACAAATTCAACAACAACCTCAACATTGAAAAACAACAACAACCTCAACATCGAAAAACACCAACAAATTCAACAACAACCTCAACATTGAAAAACAACAACAACCTCAACATTGAAAAACAACAACAACGTCAACATAGAAAAACACCAACAAATTCAACAAAAACCTCAACATTGAAAAACACCCACAAATTCAACAACAACCTCAGCATTTAAAAACAACAACAACCTCAACATTGAAAAACACCAACAAATTCAACAACAACCTCAACTTTGAAAAACAATAACAACCTCAAGATTGGAAAACACCAACAAATTCAACAACAACCTCAGCATTGAAAAACAACAACAACCTCAACATTGAAAATCACGAACAAATTCAACAACAACCTCAACATTGAAAAACACCAACAAATTCAACAACAACCTCAAGATTGAAAAACAACAACAAACTCAACATTGAAAAACACCAACAAATTCAACAACAACATCAACATTGAAAAACAACAGCAACCTCAACATTGAAAAACACCAACAAATTCAACAACAACCTCAACATTGAAAAACAACAACAACCTCAACATTGAATAACACCAACAAATTCAACAACAACCTCAACATTTAAAAACAGCAACAAATTCAACAACAACCTCAACATTGAAAACAACAACAACCTCAACATTGAAAAACACCAACAAATTCAACAACAACCTCAACATTGAAAAACAACAACAACCTCAACATTGAAAAACACCAACAAATTCAACAAAAACCTCAACATTGAAAACACCAACAAATTCAACAACAACATCAACATTTAAAAACGCCAACAAATTCAACAACAACCTCAACATTGAAAAACACCAACAAATTGAACAACAACCTCAACATTGAAAAACAACAACCTCAACATTGAAAAACACCAACAAATTCAACAACAACCCCGACATTCAAAAACACCAACAAATTCAACAACAACCTCAACTTTGAAAAACAACAACAAACTCATCATGGAAAAACACCAACAAATTCAACAACAACCTCAACGTTGAAAAACAACAACATCCTCAAAATTGAAAAACACCAACAAATTCAAGAGCAACCTCCACATTTAAAAACAAAAACAACCTCAACATTGAAAAACACCAACAACTTCAACAACAACCTCAACATTGAAAAACACCAACAAATTCAACAACAACCTCAACATTGAAAAACACCAACAAACTCAACAACAACCTCAACATTGAAAAACAACAACAACCTCAACATTGAAAAACACCAACAAATTCAACAACAACCTCAACATTGAAAAACACCAATAAATTCAACAACAAACTCAACATTGAAAAACACCAACAAATTCAACAACAACCTCAACATTGAAAAACAACAACAACCTCAACATTATAAATCACCAGCAAATTCAACAACAACCTCAACATTGAAAAACAACAACAACCTCAACATTGAAAAACAACAACAACCTCAACATAGAAAAACACCAACCAATTCAACAAAAACCTCAACATTGAAAAACACCCACAAATTCAACAACAACCTCAGCATTGAAAAACAACAACAACCTCAACATTGAAAAACACCAACAAATTCAACAACAACCTCAACTTTGAAAAACAATAACACCCTCAACATTGAAAAACACCAACAAATTCAACAACAACCTCAGCATTGAAAACAACAACAACCTCAACATTGAAAATCACCAACAAATTCAACAACAACCTCAACATTGAAAAACACCCACAAATTCAACAACAACCTCAAGATTGAAAAACAACAACAACCTCAACATTGAAAAACACCAACAAATTCAACAACAACCTCAACATTGAAAAACAACAACAACCTCAACATTGAAAAACACCAACAAATTCAAGAACAACCTCAACATTGAAAAACACCAACAAATTGAACAACAACCTCAGCATTGAAAAACAACAACAACCTCGAAATTGAAAAACACCAACAAATTCAACAACAACCTCAACATTGAAAAACAACAACCTCAACATTGAAGAACACCAACAAATTCTACAACAACTTCAACACTGAAAAACACCAACAAATTCAACAGCAACCTCGAAATTGAAAAACACCAACAAATTCAACAACAACCTCAACATTGAAAAACAACAACAACCTCAACATTGAAAAACACCAACAAATTCAACAACAACCTCAACATTTAAAAACACCAACAAATTCTTCAACAACCTCAACATTGAAAAACAACAACAATCTCAACATTGAAAAACACCAACAAATTCAGCAACAACCTCAACATTCAAAAACAACAACAACCTCAACATTGAAAAACACCAACAAATTCAACAACAACTTCAACATTGAAAAACACCAACAAATTCAACAACAACCTCGACATTGAAAAACACCATCAAATTCAACAACAACCTCAGCATTGAAAAACACCAACAACCTCAAAATTGAAAAACACCAACAAATTCAACAACAACCTCAACATATAAAAACAACAACAACCTCAACATTGAAAAACACCAACAAATCCAACAACAACCTCAACATTGAAAAACACCAACAAATTCAACAACAACCTCAACATTGAAAAACACCAACAAACTCAGCAAAAACCTCAACATTGAAAAACACCAACAAATTCAACAACAAACTCAAGATTGAAAAACACCAACAAATTCAACAAAATCAACATTGAAAAACAACAACAAACCTCAACATTGAAAAACACCAACAAATTCAACAACAACCTCAACATTGAAAAACACAACAAATTCAACAACAACCTCAACATTGAAAAACAACAACAACCTCAACATTGAAAAACACCAACAAATTCAACAACAACCTCAACATTGTAAAACAACAACAAACTCAACATTGAAAAACACCAACAAATTCAACAACAGCCTCAACATTGAAAAACAACAACAACCTCAACATTGAAAAACACCAACAAATTCAACAATAACCTCAACATTGAAAAACAACAACAACCTCAACATTGAAAAACACCAACAAATTCAACAACAACCTCAACATTGAAAAACAACAACCTCAACATTGAAAAACACCAACAAATTCAACAACAACTTCAACACTGAAAAACACCAACAAATTCAACAACAACCTCGAAATTGAAAAACACCAACAAATTCAACAACAACCTCAACATTGAAAAACAACAACAACCTCAACATTTAAAAGCACCAACAAATTCAACAACAACCTCAACATTGAAAAACAACAACAATCTCAACATTGAAAAACACCAACAAATTCAACAACAACCTCAACATTCAAAAACAACAACAACCTCAACATTGAAAAACACCAACAAATTCAACAACAACCTCAACATTGAAAAACAACAACAACCTCAACATTGAAAAACACCAACAAATTCAACAACAACTTCAACATTGAAAAACACCAACAAATTCAACAACAACCTCAACATTGAAAAACAACAACAACCTCAACATTGAAAAACACCAACAAATTCAACAACAACCTCAACATTGAAAAACAACAACAACCTCAACATTGAAAAACACCAACAAATTCAACAACAACCTCAACATTTAAAAACACCAACAAATTCATCAACAACCCCAACATTGAAAAACAACAACAACCTCAACATTGAAAAACACCAACAAATTCAATAACAACCTCAACATTGAAAAACAACAACAACCTCAACATTGAAAAACACCAACAAATTCAACAAAAACCTCAACATTGAAAACACCAACAAATTCAACAACAACCTCAACATTTAAAAACGCCAACAAATTCAACAACTACCTCAACATTGAAAAACACCAACAAATTCAACAACAACCTCAACATTGAAAAACAACAACCTCAACATTGAAAAACACCAACAAATTCAACAACAACCCCGACATTGAAAAACACCAACAAATTCAACAACAACCTCAACTTTGAAAAACAACAACAACCTCATCATGGAAAAACACCAACAAATTCAACAACAACCTCAACATGCAAAAACAACAACATCCTCAAAATTGAAAAACACCAACAAATTCAAGAACAACCTCAACATTTAAAAATAAAAACAACCTCAACATTGAAAAACACCAACAAATTCAACAACAACCTCAACATTGAAAAACACCAATAAATTCAACAACAAACTCAACATTGAAAAACACCAACAAATTCAACAACAACCTCAACATTGAAAAACAACAACAACCTCAACATTGAAAAACACCAACAAATTCAACAACAACCTCAACATTGAAAAACAACAACAACCTCAACATTGAAAAACAACAACAACCTCAACATAGAAAAACACCAACCAATTCAAGAAAAACCTCAACATTGAAAAACACCCACAAATTCAACAACAACCTCAGCATTGAAAAACAACAACAACCTCAACATTGAAAAACACCAACAAATTCAACAACAACCTCAACTTTGAAAAACAATAACAACCTCAACATTGAAAAACACCAACAAATTCAACAACAACCTCAGCATTGAAAACAACAACAACCTCAACATTGAAAATCACCAACAAATTCAACAACAACCTCAACATTGAAAAACACCAACAAATTCAACAACAACCTCAAGATTGAAAAACAACAACAACCTCAACATTGAAAAACACCAACAAATTCAACAACAACCTCAACATTGAAAAACAACAACAACCTCAACATTGAAAAACACCAACAAATTCAACAACAACCTCAACATTGAAAAACACCAACAAATTGAACAACAACCTCAGCATTGAAAAACAACAACAACCTCAACATTGAAAAACACCAACAAATTCAACAACAACCTCAACATTGAAAAACAACAACCTCAACATTGAAGAACACCAACAAATTCTACAACAACTTCAACACTGAAAAACACCAACAAATTCAACAGCAACCTCGAAATTGAAAAACACCAACAAATTCAACAACAACCTCAACATTGAAAAACAACAACAACCTCAACATTGAAAAACACCAACAAATTCAACAACAACCTCAACATTGAAAAACAACAACAACCTCAACATTGAAAAACACCAACAAATTCAACAACGACCTCAACATTTAAAAACACCAACAAATTCAACAACAACCTCAACATTGAAAAACAACAACAATCTCAACATTGAAAAACACCAACAAATTCAGCAACAACCTCAACATTCAAAAACAAGAACAACCTCAACATTGAAAAACACCAACAAATTCAACAACAACTTCAACATTGAAAAACACCAACAAATTCAACAACAACCTCGACATTGAAAAACACCATCAAATTCAACAACAACCTCAGCATTGAAAAACACCAACAACCTCAAAATTGAAAAACACCAACAAATTCAACAACAACCTCAACATATAAAAACAACAACAACCTCAACATTGAAAAACACCAACAAATCCAACAACAACCTCAACATTGAAAAACACCAACAAATTCAACAACAACCTCAACATTGAAAAACACCAACAAACTCAACAAAAACCTCAACATTGAAAAACAACAACAACCTCAAAATTGAAAAACACCAACAAATTCAACAACAACCTCAACATTGAAAAACACCAACAAATTCAACAACAAACTCAAGATTGAAAAACACCAACAAATTCAACAAAATCAACATTGAAAAACAACAACAAACCTCAACATTGAAAAACACCAACAAATTCAACAACAACCTCAACATTGAAAAACACCAACAAATTCAACAACAACCTCAACATTGAAAAACAACAACAACCTCAACACTGAAAAACACCAACAAATTCAACAACAACCTCAACATTGAAAAACAACAACAAACTCAACATTGAAAAACACCAACAAATTCAACAAAGCCTCAACATTGAAAAACAACAACAACCTCAACATTGAAAAACACCAACAAATTCAACAATAACCTCAACTTTGAAAAACAACAACAACCTCAACATTGAAAAACACCAACAAATTCAACAACAACCTCAACATTGAAAAACAACAACCTCAACATTGAAAAACACCAACAAATTCAACAACAACTTCAACACTGAAAAACACCAACAAATTCAACAACAACCTCGAAATTGAAAAACACCAACAAATTCAACAACAACCTCAACATTGAAAAACAACAACAACCTCAACATTTAAAAACACCAACAAATTCAACAACAACATCAACATTGAAAAACAACAACAATCTCAACATTGAAAAACACCAACAAATTCAACAACAACCTCAACATTCAAAAACAACAACAACCTCAACATTGAAAAACACCAACAAATTCAACAACAACCTCAACATTGAAAAACACCAACAAATTCAACAACAACCTCAACATTGAAAAACAACAACAACCTCAACATTGAAAAACACCAACAAATTCAACAACAACTTCAACATTGAAAAACACCAACAAATTCAACAACAACCTCAACATTGAAAAACAACAACAACCTCAACATTGAAAAACACCAACAAATTCAACAACAACCTCAACATTTAAAAACACCAACAAATTCATCAACAACCTCAACATTGAAAAACAACAACAACCTCAACATTGAAAAACACCAACAAATTCAATAACAACCTCAACATTGAAAAACAACAACAACCTCAACATTGAAAAACACCAACAAATTCAACAAAAACCTCAACATTGAAAACACCAACAAATTCAACAACAACCTCAACATTTAAAAACGCCAACAAATTCAACAACAACCTCAACATTGAAAAACACCAACAAATTCAACAACAACCTCAACATTGAAAAACAACAACCTCAACATTGAAAAACACCAACAAATTCAACAACAACCCCGACATTGAAAAACACCAACAAATTCAACAACAACCTCAACTTTGAAAAACAACAACAACCTCATCATGGAAAAACACCAACAAATTCAACAACAACCTCAACATGCAAAAACAACAACATCCTCAAAATTGAAAAACACCAACAAATTCAAGAACAACCTCAACATTTAAAAACAAAAACAACCTCAACATTGAAAAACACCAACAAATTCAACAACAACCTCAACATTGAAAAACACCAACAAATTCAACAACAACCTCAACATTGAAAAACACCAACAAACTCAACAACAACCTCAACATTGAAAACCAACAACAACCTCAACATTGAAAAACACCAACAAATTCAACAACAACCTCAACATTGAAAAACACCAACAAATTCAACAACAAACTCAACATTGAAAAACACCAACAAATTCAACAACAGCCTCAACATTGAAAAACAACAACAACCTCAACATTGAAAAACACCAACAAATTCAACAACAACCTCAACATTGAAAAACAGCAACAACCTCAACATTGAAAAACAACAACAACCTCAACATTGAAAAACACCCACAAATTCAACAACAACCTCAGCATTGAAAAACAACAACAACCTCAACATTGAAAAACACCAACAAATTCAACAACAACCTCAACTTTGAAAAACAATAACAACCTCAACATTGAAAAACACCAACAAATTCAACAACAACCTCAGCATTGAAAACAACAACAACCTCAACATTGAAAATCACCAACAAATTCAACAACAACCTCAACATTGAAAAACACCAACAAATTCAACAACAACCTCAAGATTGAAAAACAACAACAACCTCAACATTGAAAAACACCAACAAATTCAACAACAACCTCAACATTGAAAAACAACAACAACCTCAACATTGAAAAACACCAACAAATTCAACAACAACCTCAACATTGAAAAACACCAACAAATTGAACAACAACCTCAGCATTGAAAAACAACAACAACCTCAACATTGAAAAACACCAACAAATTCAACAACAACCTCAACATTGAAAAACAACAACCTCAACATTGAAGAACACCAACAAATTCTACAACAACTTCAACACTGAAAAACACCAACAAATTCAACAGCAACCTCGAAATTGAAAAACACCAACAAATTCAACAACAACCTCAACATTGAAAAACAACAACAACCTCAACATTGAAAAACACCAACAAATTCAACAACAACCTCAACATTGAAAAACAACAACAACCTCAACATTGAAAAACACCAACAAATTCAACAACGACCTCAACATTTAAAAACACCAACAAATTCAACAACAACCTCAACATTGAAAAACAACAACAATCTCAACATTGAAAAACACCAACAAATTCAGCAACAACCTCAACATTCAAAAACAAGAACAACCTCAACATTGAAAAACACCAACAAATTCAACAACAACTTCAACATTGAAAAACACCAACAAATTCAACAACAACCTCGACATTGAAAAACACCATCAAATTCAACAACAACCTCAGCATTGAAAAACACCAACAACCTCAAAATTGAAAAACACCAACAAATTCAACAACAACCTCAACATATAAAAACAACAACAACCTCAACATTGAAAAACACCAACAAATCCAACAACAACCTCAACATTGAAAAACACCAACAAATTCAACAACAACCTCAACATTGAAAAACACCAACAAACTCAACAAAAACCTCAACATTGAAAAACAACAACAACCTCAAAATTGAAAAACACCAACAAATTCAACAACAACCTCAACATTGAAAAACACCAACAAATTCAACAACAAACTCAAGATTGAAAAACACCAACAAATTCAACAAAATCAACATTGAAAAACAACAACAAACCTCAACATTGAAAAACACCAACAAATTCAACAACAACCTCAACATTGAAAAACACCAACAAATTCAACAACAACCTCAACATTGAAAAACAACAACAACCTCAACACTGAAAAACACCAACAAATTCAACAACAACCTCAACATTGAAAAACAACAACAAACTCAACATTGAAAAACACCAACAAATTCAACAAAGCCTCAACATTGAAAAACAACAACAACCTCAACATTGAAAAACACCAACAAATTCAACAATAACCTCAACTTTGAAAAACAACAACAACCTCAACATTGAAAAACACCAACAAATTCAACAACAACCTCAACATTGAAAAACAACAACCTCAACATTGAAAAACACCAACAAATTCAACAACAACTTCAACACTGAAAAACACCAACAAATTCAACAACAACCTCGAAATTGAAAAACACCAACAAATTCAACAACAACCTCAACATTGAAAAACAACAACAACCTCAACATTTAAAAACACCAACAAATTCAACAACAACATCAACATTGAAAAACAACAACAATCTCAACATTGAAAAACACCAACAAATTCAACAACAACCTCAACATTCAAAAACAACAACAACCTCAACATTGAAAAACACCAACAAATTCAACAACAACCTCAACATTGAAAAACACCAACAAATTCAACAACAACCTCAACATTGAAAAACAACAACAACCTCAACATTGAAAAACACCAACAAATTCAACAACAACTTCAACATTGAAAAACACCAACAAATTCAACAACAACCTCAACATTGAAAAACAACAACAACCTCAACATTGAAAAACACCAACAAATTCAACAACAACCTCAACATTTAAAAACACCAACAAATTCATCAACAACCTCAACATTGAAAAACAACAACAACCTCAACATTGAAAAACACCAACAAATTCAATAACAACCTCAACATTGAAAAACAACAACAACCTCAACATTGAAAAACACCAACAAATTCAACAAAAACCTCAACATTGAAAACACCAACAAATTCAACAACAACCTCAACATTTAAAAACGCCAACAAATTCAACAACAACCTCAACATTGAAAAACACCAACAAATTCAACAACAACCTCAACATTGAAAAACAACAACCTCAACATTGAAAAACACCAACAAATTCAACAACAACCCCGACATTGAAAAACACCAACAAATTCAACAACAACCTCAACTTTGAAAAACAACAACAACCTCATCATGGAAAAACACCAACAAATTCAACAACAACCTCAACATGCAAAAACAACAACATCCTCAAAATTGAAAAACACCAACAAATTCAAGAACAACCTCAACATTTAAAAACAAAAACAACCTCAACATTGAAAAACACCAACAAATTCAACAACAACCTCAACATTGAAAAACACCAACAAATTCAACAACAACCTCAACATTGAAAAACACCAACAAACTCAACAACAACCTCAACATTGAAAACCAACAACAACCTCAACATTGAAAAACACCAACAAATTCAACAACAACCTCAAAATTGAAAAACACCAACAAATTCAACAACAGCCTCAACATTGAAAAACAACAACAACCTCAACATTGAAAAACACCAACAAATTCAACAACAACCTCAACATTGAAAAACAGCAACAACCTCAACATTGAAAAACAACAACAACCTCAACATAGAAAAACACCAACAAATTCAACAAAAACCTCAACATTGAAAAACACCCACAAATTCAACAACAACCTCAGCATTGAAAAACAACAACAACCTCAACATTGAAAAACACCAACAAATTCAAAAACAACCTCAAGATTAAAAAACAACAACAACCTCAACATTGAAAAACACCAACAAATTCAACAACAACCTCAACATTGAAAAACAACAACAACCTCAACATTGAAAAACACCAACAAATTCAACAACAACCTCAACATTGAAAAACACCAACAAATTCAACAACAACCACGAAATTGAATAACACCAACAAATTCAACAACAACCTCAAAATTGAAAAACAACAGCAACCTCAACATTGAAAAACAACAACAAATTCAACAACAACCTCAACATTGAAAAACAACAACAACCTCAACATTGAAAAACACCAACAAATTCAACAACAACCTCAACATTTAAAAACACCAACAAATTCAACAACAACCTCAACATTGAAAAACAACAACAACCTCAACATTGAAAAACACCAACAAATTCAACAACAACCTCAACATTGAAAAACAACAACAACCTCAACATTGAATAACACCAACAAATTCAACAAAAACCTCAACATTGAAAACATCAACAAATTCAACAACAACCTCAACATTTAAAAACAAAAACAACCTCAACATTGAAAAACACCAACAAATTCAACAACAACCTCAACATTGAAAAACACCAACAAATTCAACAACAACCTCAACATTGAAAAACACCAACAAACTCAACAACAACCTCAACATTGAAAAACAACAACAACCTCAACATTGAAAAACACCAACAAATTCAACAACAACCTCAACATTGAAAAACACCAACAAATTCAACAACAAACTCAACATTGAAAAACACCAACAAATTCAGCAACAACCTCAACATTGAAAAACAACATCAACCTCAACATTGAAAAACACCAACAAATTCAACAACAACCTCAACATTGAAAAACAACAACAACCTCAACGTTGAAAAACAACAACAACCTCAACATAGAAAAACACCAACAAATTCAACAAAAACCTCAACATTGAAAAACACCCACAAATTCAACAACAACCTCAGCATTGAAAAACAACAACAACCTCAACATTGAAAAACACCAACAAATTCAACAACAACCTCAACTTTGAAAAACAATAACAACCTCAAGATTCAAAAACACCAACAAATTCAACAACAACCTCAGCATTGAAAAACAACAACAACCTCAACATTGAAAATCACCAACAAATTCAACAACAACCTCAACATTGAAAAACACCAACAAATTCAACAACAACCTCAAGATTGAAAAACAACAACAACCTCAACATTGAAAAACACCAACAAATTCAACAACAACCTCAACATTGAAAAACACCAACAAATTCAACAACAAACTCAAGATTGAAAAACACCAACAAATTCAACAAAATCAACATTGAAAAAAAACAACAAACCTCAACATTGAAAAACACCAACAAATTCAACAACAACCTCAACATTGAAAAACACCAACAAATTCAACAACAACCTCAACATTGAAAAACAACAACAACCTCAACACTGAAAAACACCAACAAATTCAACAACAACCTCAACATTGAAAAACAACAACAAACTCAACATTGAAAAACACCAACAAATTCAACAAAGCCTCAACATTGAAAAACAACAACAACCTCAGCATTGAAAAACACCAACAAATTCAACAATAACCTCAACTTTGAAAAACAACAACAACCTCAACATTGAAAAACACCAACAAATTCAACAACAACCTCAACATTGAAAAACAACAACCTCAACATTGAAAAACACCAACAAATTCAACAACAACTTCAACACTGAAAAACACCAACAAATTCAACAACAACCTCGAAATTGAAAAACACCAACAAATTCAACAACAACCTCAACATTGAAAAACAACAACAACCTCAACATTTAAAAACACCAACAAATTCAACAACAACATCAACATTGAAAAACAACAACAATCTCAACATTGAAAAACACCAACAAATTCAACAACAACCTCAACATTCAAAAACAACAACAACCTCAACATTGAAAAACACCAACAAATTCAACAACAACCTCAACATTGAAAAACACCAACAAATTCAACAACAACCTCAACATTGAAAAACAACAACAACCTCAACATTGAAAAACACCAACAAATTCAACAACAACTTCAACATTGAAAAACACCAACAAATTCAACAACAACCTCAACATTGAAAAACAACAACAACCTCAACATTGAAAAACACCAACAAATTCAACAACAACCTCAACGTTTAAAAACACCAACAAATTCATCAACAACCTCAACATTGAAAAACAACAACAACTTCAACATTGAAAAACACCAACAAATTCAATAACAACCTCAACATTGAAAAACAACAACAACCTCAACATTGAAAAACACCAACAAATTCAACAAAAACCTCAACATTGAAAACACCAACAAATTCAACAACAACCTCAACATTTAAAAACGCCAACAAATTCAACAACAACCTCAACATTGAAAAACACCAACAAATTCAACAACAACCTCAACATTGAAAAACAACAACCTCAACATTGAAAAACACCAACAAATTCAACAACAACCCCGACATTGAAAAACACCAACAAATTCAACAACAACCTCAACTTTGAAAAACAACAACAACCTCATCATGGAAAAACACCAACAAATTCAACAACAACCTCAACATGCAAAAACAACAACATCCTCAAAATTGAAAAACACCAACAAATTCAAGAACAACCTCAACATTTAAAAACAAAAACAACCTCAACATTGAAAAACACCAACAAATTCAACAACAACCTCAACATTGAAAAACACCAACAAATTCAACAACAACCTCAACATTGAAAAACACCAACAAACTCAACAACAACCTCAACATTGAAAAACAACAACAACCTCAACATTGAAAAACACCAACAAATTCAACAACAACCTCAACATTGAAAAACACCAACAAATTCAACAACAAACTCAACATTGAAAAACACCAACAAATTCAACAACAGCCTCAACATTGAAAAACAACAACAACCTCAACATTGAAAAACACCAACAAATTCAACAACAACCTCAACATTGAAAAACAACAACAACCTCAACATTGAAAAACAACAACAACCTCAACATAGAAAAACACCAACAAATTCAACAAAAACCTCAACATTGAAAAACACCCACAAATTCAACAACAACCTCAGCATTGAAAAACAACAACAACCTCAACATTGAAAAACACCAACAAATTCAAAAACAACCTCAAGATTAAAAAACAACAACAACCTCAACATTGAAAAACACCAACAAATTCAACAACAACCTCAACATTGAAAAACAACAACAACCTCAACATTGAAAAACACCAACAAATTCAACAACAACCTCAACATTGAAAAACACCAACAAATTCAACAACAACCACGAAATTGAAAAACACCAACAAATTCAACAACAACCTCAAAATTGAAAAACAACAGCAACCTCAACATTGAAAAACAACAACAAATTCAACAACAACCTCAACATTGAAAAACAACAACAACCTCAACATTGAAAAACACCAACAAATTCAACAACAACCTCAACATTTAAAAACACCAACAAATTCAACAACAACCTCAACATTGAAAAACAACAACAACCTCAACATTGAAAAACACCAACAAATTCAACAACAACCTCAACATTGAAAAACAACAACAACCTCAACATTGAAAAACACCAACAAATTCAACAAAAACCTCAACATTGAAAACATCAACAAATTCAACAACAACCTCAACATTTAAAAACAAAAACAACCTCAACATTGAAAAACACGAACAAATTCAACAACAACCTCAACATTGAAAAACACCAACAAATTCAACAACAACCTCAACATTGAAAAACACCAACAAACTCAACAACAACCTCAACATTGAAAAACAACAACAACCTCAACATTGAAAAACACCAACAAATTCAACAACAAGCTCAACATTGAAAAACACCAACAAATTCAACAACAAACTCAACATTGAAAAACACCAACAAATTCAGCAACAACCTCAACATTGAAAAACAACATCAACCTCAACATTGAAAAACACCAACAAATTCAACAACAACCTCAACATTGAAAAACAACAACAACCTCAACATTGAAAAACAACAACAACCTCAACATAGAAAAACACCAACAAATTCAACAAAAACCTCAACATTGAAAAACACCCACAAATTCAACAACAACCTCAGCATTGAAAAACAACAACAACCTCAACATTGAAAAACACCAACAAATTCAACAACAACCTCAACTTTGAAAAACAATAACAACCTCAAGATTCAAAAACACCAACAAATTCAACAACAACCTCAGCATTGAAAAACAACAACAACCTCAACATTGAAAATCACCAACAAATTCAACAACAACCTCAACATTGAAAAACACCAACAAATTCAACAACAACCTCAAGATTGAAAAACAACAACAACCTCAACATTGAAAAACACCAACAAATTCAACAACAACCTCAACATTGAAAAACAACAACAACCTCAACATTGAAAACACCAACAAATTCAACAACAACCTCAACATTTAAAAACGCCAACAAATTCAACAACAACCTCAACATTGAAAAACACCAACAAATTCAACAACAACCTCAACATTGAAAAACAACAACCTCAACATTGAAAAACACCAACAAATTCAACAACAAGCTCAACATTTAAAAACGCCAACAAATTCAACAACAACCTCAACATTGAAAAACACCAACAAATTCAACAACAACCTCAACATTGAAAAACAACAACCTCAACATTGAAAAACACCAACAAATTCAACAACAACCCCGACATTGAAAAACACCAACAAATTCAACAACAACCTCAACTTTGAAAAACAACAACAACCTCATCATGGAAAAACACCAACAAATTCAACAACAACCTCAACATGCAAAAACAACAACATCCTCAAAATTGAAAAACACCAACAAATTCAAGAACAACCTCAACATTTAAAAACAAAAACAACCTCAACATTGAAAAACACCAACAAATTCAACAACAACCTCAACATTGAAAAACACCAACAAATTCAACAACAACCTCAACATTGAAAAACACCAACAAACTCAACAACAACCTCAACATTGAAAACCAACAACAACCTCAACATTGAAAAACACCAACAAATTCAACAACAACCTCAACATTGAAAAACACCAACAAATTCAACAACAGCCTCAACACTGAAAAACAACAACAACCTCAACATTGAAAAACACCAACAAATTCAACAACAACCTCAACATTGAAAAACAGCAACAACCTCAACATTGAAAAACAACAACAACCTCAACATAGAAAAACACCAACAAATTCAACAAAAACCTCAACATTGAAAAACACCCACAAATTCAACAACAACCTCAGCATTGAAAAACAACAACAACCTCAACATTGAAAAACACCAACAAATTCAAAAACAACCTCAAGATTAAAAAACAACAACAACCTCAACATTGAAAAACACCAACAAATTCAACAACAACCTCAACATTGAAAAACAACAACAACCTCAACATTGAAAAACACCAACAAATTCAACAACAACCTCAACATTGAAAAACACCAACAAATTCAACAACAACCACGAAATTGAATAACACCAACAAATTCAACAACAACCTCAAAATTGAAAAACAACAGCAACCTCAACATTGAAAAACAACAACAAATTCAACAACAACCTCAACATTGAAAAACAACAACAACCTCAACATTGAAAAACACCAACAAATTCAACAACAACCTCAACATTTAAAAACACCAACAAATTCAACAACAACCTCAACATTGAAAAACAACAACAACCTCAACATTGAAAAACACCAACAAATTCAACAACAACCTCAACATTGAAAAACAACAACAACCTCAACATTGAATAACACCAACAAATTCAACAAAAACCTCAACATTGAAAACATCAACAAATTCAACAACAACCTCAACATTTAAAAACAAAAACAACCTCAACATTGAAAAACACCAACAAATTCAACAACAACCTCAACATTGAAAAACACCAACAAATTCAACAACAACCTCAACATTGAAAAACACCAACAAACTCAACAACAACCTCAACATTGAAAAACAACAACAACCTCAACATTGAAAAACACCAACAAATTCAACAACAACCTCAACATTGAAAAACACCAACAAATTCAACAACAAACTCAACATTGAAAAACACCAACAAATTCAGCAACAACCTCAACATTGAAAAACAACATCAACCTCAACATTGAAAAACACCAACAAATTCAACAACAACCTCAACATTGAAAAACAACAACAACCTCAACGTTGAAAAACAACAACAACCTCAACATAGAAAAACACCAACAAATTCAACAAAAACCTCAACATTGAAAAACACCCACAAATTCAACAACAACCTCAGCATTGAAAAACAACAACAACCTCAACATTGAAAAACACCAACAAATTCAACAACAACCTCAACTTTGAAAAACAATAACAACCTCAAGATTCAAAAACACCAACAAATTCAACAACAACCTCAGCATTGAAAAACAACAACAACCTCAACATTGAAAAACACCAACAAATTCAACAACAACCTCAAGATTGAAAAACAACAACAACCTCAACATTGAAAAACACCAACAAATTCAACAACAACCTCAACATTGAAAAACACCAACAAATTCAACAACAAACTCAAGATTGAAAAACACCAACAAATTCAACAAAATCAACATTGAAAAAAAACAACAAACCTCAACATTGAAAAACACCAACAAATTCAACAACAACCTCAACATTGAAAAACACCAACAAATTCAACAACAACCTCAACATTGAAAAACAACAACAACCTCAACACTGAAAAACACCAACAAATTCAACAACAACCTCAACATTGAAAAACAACAACAAACTCAACATTGAAAAACACCAACAAATTCAACAAAGCCTCAACATTGAAAAACAACAACAACCTCAGCATTGAAAAACACCAACAAATTCAACAATAACCTCAACTTTGAAAAACAACAACAACCTCAACATTGAAAAACACCAACAAATTCAACAACAACCTCAACATTGAAAAACAACAACCTCAACATTGAAAAACACCAACAAATTCAACAACAACTTCAACACTGAAAAACACCAACAAATTCAACAACAACCTCGAAATTGAAAAACACCAACAAATTCAACAACAACCTCAACATTGAAAAACAACAACAACCTCAACATTTAAAAACACCAACAAATTCAACAACAACATCAACATTGAAAAACAACAACAATCTCAACATTGAAAAACACCAACAAATTCAACAACAACCTCAACATTCAAAAACAACAACAACCTCAACATTGAAAAACACCAACAAATTCAACAACAACCTCAACATTGAAAAACACCAACAAATTCAACAACAACCTCAACATTGAAAAACAACAACAACCTCAACATTGAAAAACACCAACAAATTCAACAACAACTTCAACATTGAAAAACACCAACAAATTCAACAACAACCTCAACATTGAAAAACAACAACAACCTCAACATTGAAAAACACCAACAAATTCAACAACAACCTCAACGTTTAAAAACACCAACAAATTCATCAACAACCTCAACATTGAAAAACAACAACAACTTCAACATTGAAAAACACCAACAAATTCAATAACAACCTCAACATTGAAAAACAACAACAACCTCAACATTGAAAAACACCAACAAATTCAACAAAAACCTCAACATTGAAAACACCAACAAATTCAACAACAACCTCAACATTTAAAAACGCCAACAAATTCAACAACAACCTCAACATTGAAAAACACCAACAAATTCAACAACAACCTCAACATTGAAAAACAACAACCTCAACATTGAAAAACACCAACAAATTCAACAACAACCCCGACATTGAAAAACACCAACAAATTCAACAACAACCTCAACTTTGAAAAACAACAACAACCTCATCATGGAAAAACACCAACAAATTCAACAACAACCTCAACATGCAAAAACAACAACATCCTCAAAATTGAAAAACACCAACAAATTCAAGAACAACCTCAACATTTAAAAACAAAAACAACCTCAACATTGAAAAACACCAACAAATTCAACAACAACCTCAACATTGAAAAACACCAACAAATTCAACAACAACCTCAACATTGAAAAACACCAACAAACTCAACAACAACCTCAACATTGAAAAACAACAACAACCTCAACATTGAAAAACACCAACAAATTCAACAACAACCTCAACATTGAAAAACACCAACAAATTCAACAACAAACTCAACATTGAAAAACACCAACAAATTCAACAACAGCCTCAACATTGAAAAACAACAACAACCTCAACATTGAAAAACACCAACAAATTCAACAACAACCTCAACATTGAAAAACAACAACAACCTCAACATTGAAAAACAACAACAACCTCAACATAGAAAAACACCAACAAATTCAACAAAAACCTCAACATTGAAAAACACCCACAAATTCAACAACAACCTCAGCATTGAAAAACAACAACAACCTCAACATTGAAAAACACCAACAAATTCAAAAACAACCTCAAGATTAAAAAACAACAACAACCTCAACATTGAAAAACACCAACAAATTCAACAACAACCTCAACATTGAAAAACAACAACAACCTCAACATTGAAAAACACCAACAAATTCAACAACAACCTCAACATTGAAAAACACCAACAAATTCAACAACAACCACGAAATTGAAAAACACCAACAAATTCAACAACAACCTCAAAATTGAAAAACAACAGCAACCTCAACATTGAAAAACAACAACAAATTCAACAACAACCTCAACATTGAAAAACAACAACAACCTCAACATTGAAAAACACCAACAAATTCAACAACAACCTCAACATTTAAAAACACCAACAAATTCAACAACAACCTCAACATTGAAAAACAACAACAACCTCAACATTGAAAAACACCAACAAATTCAACAACAACCTCAACATTGAAAAACAACAACAACCTCAACATTGAAAAACACCAACAAATTCAACAAAAACCTCAACATTGAAAACATCAACAAATTCAACAACAACCTCAACATTTAAAAACAAAAACAACCTCAACATTGAAAAACACCAACAAATTCAACAACAACCTCAACATTGAAAAACACCAACAAATTCAACAACAACCTCAACATTGAAAAACACCAACAAACTCAACAACAACCTCAACATTGAAAAACAACAATAACCTCAACATTGAAAAACACCAACAAATTCAACAACAACCTCAACATTGAAAAACACCAACAAATTCAACAACAAACTCAACATTGAAAAACACCAACAAATTCAGCAACAACCTCAACATTGAAAAACAACATCAACCTCAACATTGAAAAACACCAACAAATTCAACAACAACCTCAACATTGAAAAACAACAACAACCTCAACATTGAAAAACAACAACAACCTCAACATAGAAAAACACCAACAAATTCAACAAAAACCTCAACATTGAAAAACACCCACAAATTCAACAACAACCTCAGCATTGAAAAACAACAACAACCTCAACATTGAAAAACACCAACAAATTCAACAACAACCTCAACTTTGAAAAACAATAACAACCTCAAGATTCAAAAACACCAACAAATTCAACAACAACCTCAGCATTGAAAAACAACAACAACCTCAACATTGAAAATCACCAACAAATTCAACAACAACCTCAACATTGAAAAACACCAACAAATTCAACAACAACCTCAAGATTGAAAAACAACAACAACCTCAACATTGAAAAACACCAACAAATTCAACAACAACCTCAACATTGAAAAACAACAACAACCTCAACATTGAAAACACCAACAAATTCAACAACAACCTCAACATTTAAAAACGCCAACAAATTCAACAACAACCTCAACATTGAAAAACACCAACAAATTCAACAACAACCTCAACATTGAAAAACAACAACCTCAACATTGAAAAACACCAACAAATTCAACAACAAGCTCAACATTTAAAAACGCCAACAAATTCAACAACAACCTCAACATTGAAAAACACCAACAAATTGAACAACAACCTCAACATTGAAAAACAACAACCTCAACATTGAAAAACACCAACAAATTCAACAACAACCCCGACATTGAAAAATACCAACAAATTCAACAACAACCTCAACTTTGAAAAACAACAACAACCTCATCATGGAAAAACACCAACAAATTCAACAACAACCTCAACATTGAAAAACAACAACATCCTCAAAATTGAAAAACACC
This sequence comes from Isurus oxyrinchus, assembly GCA_026770705.1. Lineage (NCBI taxonomy): Eukaryota > Metazoa > Chordata > Chondrichthyes > Lamniformes > Lamnidae > Isurus > Isurus oxyrinchus. Next base: position 1,367,733 of record JANJGN010000129.1, read on the forward strand.
AACAAATTTAAGAACAACTTCAACATTTAAAAACAAAAACAACCTCAACATTGAAAAACACCAACAAATTCAACAACAACGTCAACATTGAAAAACACCAACAAATTCAACAACAACCTCAACATTGAAAAACACCAACGAACTCAACAAAAACCTCAACATTGAAAAACAACAACAACCTCAACATTGAAAAACAGCAACAAATTCAAATTCAACCTCAACATTGAAAAACACCAAGAAACTCAACAACAAACTCAACATTGAAAAACAAAAACAACCTCAACATTGAAAAACACCAACAAATTCAACAACAACCTCAACATTGAAAAACAACAACAACCTCAACATTGAAAAACACCAACAAATTCAACAACAACCTCAACATTGAAAAACACCAACAAATTCAACAACAACCACGAAATTGAAAAACACCAACAAATTCAACAACAACCTCAAAATTGAAAAACAACAACAACCTCAACATTGAAAAACAACAACAAATTCAACAACACCCTCAACATTGAAAAACAACAACAAACTCAACATTGAAAAACACCGGCAAATTCAACAACAACCTCAACATTTAAAAACACCAACAAATTCAACAACAACCTCAACATTGAAAAACAACAACAACCTCAACATTGAAAAACACCATCAAATTCAACAACAACCTCAACATTGAAAAACAACAACAACCTCAACGTTGAAAAACACCAACAAATTCAACAAAAACCTCAACATTGAAAACACCAACAAATTCAACAACAACCTCAACATTTAAAAACAAAAACAACCTCAACATTGAAAAACACCAACAAATTCAACAACAACCTCAACATTGAAAAACACCAACAAATTCAACAACAACCTCAACATTGAAAAACACCAACAAACTCAACAACAACCTCAACATTGAAAAACAACAACAACCTCAATATTGAAAAACACCAACAAATTCAACAACAAACTCAACATTGAAAAACACCAACAAATTCAACAACAACCTCAACATTGAAAAACAACAACAACCTCAGCATTGAAAAACACCAACAAATTCAACAACAACCTCAACATTGAAAAACAACAACAACCTCAACATTGAAAAACAACAACAACCTCAACATAGCAAAACACCAACAAATTCAACAAAAACCTCAACATTGAAAAACACCCAGAAATTCAACAACAACCTCAACATTGAAAAACAACAACAACCTCAACATTGAAAAACACCAACAAATTCAACAACAACCTCAACATTTAAAAACACCAACAAATTCAACAACAACCTCAACATTGAAAAACAACAACAACCTCAACATTGAAAAACACCAACAAATTCAACAACAACCTCAACATTGAAAAACAACAACAACCTCAACATTGAAAAACACCAACAAATTCAACAAAAACCTCAACATTGAAAACATCAACAAATTCAACAACAACCTCAACATTTAAAAACAAAAACAACCTCAACATTGAAAAACACCAACAAATTCAACAACAACCTCAACATTGAAAAACACCAACAAATTCAACAACAACCTCAACATTGAAAAACACCAACAAACTCAACAACAACCTCAACATTGAAAAACAACAACAACCTCAACATTGAAAAACACCACCAAATTCAACAACAACCTCAACATTGAAAAACACCAACAAATTCAACAAAGCCTCAACATTGAAAAACAACAACAACCTCAGCATTGAAAAACACCAACAAATTCAACAATAACCTCAACTTTGAAAAACAACAACAACCTCAACATTGAAAAACACCAACAAATTCAACAACAACCTCAACATTGAAAAACAACAACCTCAACATTGAAAAACACCAACAAATTCAACAACAACTTCAACACTGAAAAACACCAACAAATTCAACAACAACCTCGAAATTGAAAAACACCAACAAATTCAACAACAACCTCAACATTGAAAAACAACAACAACCTCAACATTTAAAAACACCAACAAATTCAACAACAACATCAACATTGAAAAACAACAACAATCTCAACATTGAAAAACACCAACAAATTCAACAACAACCTCAACATTCAAAAACAACAACAACCTCAACATTGAAAAACACCAACAAATTCAACAACAACCTCAACATTGAAAAACACCAACAAATTCAACAACAACCTCAACATTGAAAAACAACAACAACCTCAACATTGAAAAACACCAACAAATTCAACAACAACTTCAACATTGAAAAACACCAACAAATTCAACAACAACCTCAACATTGAAAAACAACAACAACCTCAACATTGAAAAACACCAACAAATTCAACAACAACCTCAACGTTTAAAAACACCAACAAATTCATCAACAACCTCAACATTGAAAAACAACAACAACTTCAACATTGAAAAACACCAACAAATTCAATAACAACCTCAACATTGAAAAACAACAACAACCTCAACATTGAAAAACACCAACAAATTCAACAAAAACCTCAACATTGAAAACACCAACAAATTCAACAACAACCTCAACATTTAAAAACGCCAACAAATTCAACAACAACCTCAACATTGAAAAACACCAACAAATTCAACAACAACCTCAACATTGAAAAACAACAACCTCAACATTGAAAAACACCAACAAATTCAACAACAACCCCGACATTGAAAAACACCAACAAATTCAACAACAACCTCAACTTTGAAAAACAACAACAACCTCATCATGGAAAAACACCAACAAATTCAACAACAACCTCAACATGCAAAAACAACAACATCCTCAAAATTGAAAAACACCAACAAATTCAAGAACAACCTCAACATTTAAAAACAAAAACAACCTCAACATTGAAAAACACCAACAAATTCAACAACAACCTCAACATTGAAAAACACCAACAAATTCAACAACAACCTCAACATTGAAAAACACCAACAAACTCAACAACAACCTCAACATTGAAAAACAACAACAACCTCAACATTGAAAAACACCAACAAATTCAACAACAACCTCAACATTGAAAAACACCAACAAATTCAACAACAAACTCAACATTGAAAAACACCAACAAATTCAACAACAGCCTCAACATTGAAAAACAACAACAACCTCAACATTGAAAAACACCAACAAATTCAACAACAACCTCAACATTGAAAAACAACAACAACCTCAACATTGAAAAACAACAACAACCTCAACATAGAAAAACACCAACAAATTCAACAAAAACCTCAACATTGAAAAACACCCACAAATTCAACAACAACCTCAGCATTGAAAAACAACAACAACCTCAACATTGAAAAACACCAACAAATTCAAAAACAACCTCAAGATTAAAAAACAACAACAACCTCAACATTGAAAAACACCAACAAATTCAACAACAACCTCAACATTGAAAAACAACAACAACCTCAACATTGAAAAACACCAACAAATTCAACAACAACCTCAACATTGAAAAACACCAACAAATTCAACAACAACCACGAAATTGAAAAACACCAACAAATTCAACAACAACCTCAAAATTGAAAAACAACAGCAACCTCAACATTGAAAAACAACAACAAATTCAACAACAACCTCAACATTGAAAAACAACAACAACCTCAACATTGAAAAACACCAACAAATTCAACAACAACCTCAACATTTAAAAACACCAACAAATTCAACAACAACCTCAACATTGAAAAACAACAACAACCTCAACATTGAAAAACACCAACAAATTCAACAACAACCTCAACATTGAAAAACAACAACAACCTCAACATTGAAAAACACCAACAAATTCAACAAAAACCTCAACATTGAAAACATCAACAAATTCAACAACAACCTCAACATTTAAAAACAAAAACAACCTCAACATTGAAAAACACCAACAAATTCAACAACAACCTCAACATTGAAAAACACCAACAAATTCAACAACAACCTCAACATTGAAAAACACCAACAAACTCAACAACAACCTCAACATTGAAAAACAACAACAACCTCAACATTGAAAAACACCAACAAATTCAACAACAACCTCAACATTGAAAAACACCAACAAATTCAACAACAAACTCAACATTGAAAAACACCAACAAATTCAGCAACAACCTCAACATTGAAAAACAACATCAACCTCAACATTGAAAAACACCAACAAATTCAACAACAACCTCAACATTGAAAAACAACAACAACCTCAACATTGAAAAACAACAACAACCTCAACATAGAAAAACACCAACAAATTCAACAAAAACCTCAACATTGAAAAACACCCACAAATTCAACAACAACCTCAGCATTGAAAAACAACAACAACCTCAACATTGAAAAACACCAACAAATTCAACAACAACCTCAACTTTGAAAAACAATAACAACCTCAAGATTCAAAAACACCAACAAATTCAACAACAACCTCAGCATTGAAAAACAACAACAACCTCAACATTGAAAATCACCAACAAATTCAACAACAACCTCAACATTGAAAAACACCAACAAATTCAACAACAACCTCAAGATTGAAAAACAACAACAACCTCAACATTGAAAAACACCAACAAATTCAACAACAACCTCAACATTGAAAAACAACAACAGCCTCAACATTGAAAACACCAACAAATTCAACAACAACCTCAACATTTAAAAACGCCAACAAATTCAACAACAACCTCAACATTGAAAAACACCAACAAATTCAACAACAACCTCAACATTGAAAAACAACAACCTCAACATTGAAAAACACCAACAAATTCAACAACAAGCTCAACATTTAAAAACGCCAACAAATTCAACAACAACCTCAACATTGAAAAACACCAACAAATTGAACAACAACCTCAACATTGAAAAACAACAACCTCAACATTGAAAAACACCAACAAATTCAACAACAACCCCGACATTGAAAAATACCAACAAATTCAACAACAACCTCAACTTTGAAAAACAACAACAACCTCATCATGGAAAAACACCAACAAATTCAACAACAACCTCAACATTGAAAAACAACAACATCCTCAAAATTGAAAAACACCAACAAATTTAAGAACAACTTCAACATTTAAAAACAAAAACAACCTCAACATTGAAAAACACCAACAAATTCAACAACAACGTCAACATTGAAAAACACCAACAAATTCAACAACAACCTCAACATTGAAAAACACCAACGAACTCAACAAAAACCTCAACATTGAAAAACAACAACAACCTCAACATTGAAAAACAGCAACAAATTCAAATTCAACCTCAACATTGAAAAACACCAAGAAACTCAACAACAAACTCAACATTGAAAAACAAAAACAACCTCAACATTGAAAAACACCAACAAATTCAACAACAACCTCAACATTGAAAAACAACAACAACCTCAACATTGAAAAACACCAACAAATTCAACAACAACCTCAACATTGAAAAACACCAACAAATTCAACAACAACCACGAAATTGAAAAACACCAACAAATTCAACAACAACCTCAAAATTGAAAAACAACAACAACCTCAACATTGAAAAACAACAACAAATTCAACAACACCCTCAACATTGAAAAACAACAACAAACTCAACATTGAAAAACACCGGCAAATTCAACAACAACCTCAACATTTAAAAACACCAACAAATTCAACAACAACCTCAACATTGAAAAACAACAACAACCTCAACATTGAAAAACACCATCAAATTCAACAACAACCTCAACATTGAAAAACAACAACAACCTCAACGTTGAAAAACACCAACAAATTCAACAAAAACCTCAACATTGAAAACACCAACAAATTCAACAACAACCTCAACATTTAAAAACAAAAACAACCTCAACATTGAAAAACACCAACAAATTCAACAACAACCTCAACATTGAAAAACACCAACAAATTCAACAACAACCTCAACATTGAAAAACACCAACAAACTCAACAACAACCTCAACATTGAAAAACAACAACAACCTCAATATTGAAAAACACCAACAAATTCAACAACAAACTCAACATTGAAAAACACCAACAAATTCAACAACAACCTCAACATTGAAAAACAACAACAACATCAGCATTGAAAAACACCAACAAATTCAACAACAACCTCAACATTGAAAAACAACAACAACCTCAACATTGAAAAACAACAACAACCTCAACATAGCAAAACACCAACAAATTCAACAAAAACCTCAACATTGAAAAACACCCAGAAATTCAACAACAACCTCAACATTGAAAAACAACAACAACCTCAACATTGAAAAACACCAACAAATTCAACAACAACCTCAACATTTAAAAACACCAACAAATTCAACAACAACCTCAACATTGAAAAACAACAACAACCTCAACATTGAAAAACACCAACAAATTCAACAACAACCTCAACATTGAAAAACAACAACAACCTCAACATTGAAAAACACCAACAAATTCAACAAAAACCTCAACATTGAAAACATCAACAAATTCAACAACAACCTCAACATTTAAAAACAAAAACAACCTCAACATTGAAAAACACCAACAAATTCAACAACAACCTCAACATTGAAAAACACCAACAAATTCAACAACAACCTCAACATTGAAAAACACCAACAAACTCAACAACAACCTCAACATTGAAAAACAACAACAACCTCAACATTGAAAAACACCAACAAATTCAACAACAACCTCAACATTGAAAAACACCAACAAATTCAACAACAAACTCAACATTGAAAAACACCAACAAATTCACCAACAACCTCAACATTGAAAAACAACATCAACCTCAACATTGAAAAACACCAACAAATTCAACAACAACCTCAACATTGAAAAACAACAACAACCTCAACATTGAAAAACAACAACAACCTCAACATAGAAAAACACCAACAAATTCAACAAAAACCTCAACATTGAAAAACACCCACAAATTCAACAACAACCTCAGCATTTTAAAACAACAACAACCTCAACATTGAAAAACACCAACAAATTCAACAACAACCTCAACTTTGAAAAACAATAACAACCTCAAGATTCAAAAACACCAACAAATTCAACAACAACCTCAGCATTGAAAAACAACCACAATCTCAACATTGAAAATCACCAACAAATTCAACAACAACCTCAACATTGAAAAACACCAACAAATTCAACAACAACCTCAAGATTGAAAAACAACAACAACCTCAACATTGAAAAACACCAACAAATTCAACAACAACCTCAACATTGAAAAACAACAACAACCTCAACATTGAAAAACACCAACAAATTCAACAACAACCTCAACATTGAAAAACAACAACAACCTCAACTTTGAAAAACACCAACAAATTCAACCACAACCTCAACATTTAAAAACACCAACAAATTCAACAACAACCTCAACATTGAAAAACAACAACAACCTCAACATTGAAAAACACCAACAAATTCAACAACAACCTCAACATTGAAAAACAACAACAACCTCAACATTGAAAAACACCAACAAATTCAACAAAAACCTCAACATTGAAAACACCAACAAATTCAACAACAACCTCAACATTTAAAAACGCCAACAAATTCAACAACAACCTCAACATTGAAAAACACCAACAAATTCAACAACAACCTCAACATTGAAAAACAACAACCTCAACATTGAAAAACACCAACAAATTCAACAACAACCTCAACATTTAAAAACGCCAACAAATTCAACAACAACCTCAACATTGAAAAACACCAACAAATTCAACAACAACCTCAACATTGAAAAACAACAACCTCAACATTGAAAAACACCAACGAATTCAACAACAACCCCGACATTGAAAAATACCAACAAATTCAACAACACCCTCAACTTTGAAAAACAACAACAACCTCATCATGGAAAAACACCAACAAATTCAACAACAACCTCAACATTGAAAAACAACAACATCCTCAAAATTGAAAAACACCAACAAATTTAAGAACAACTTCAACATTTAAAAACAAAAACAACCTCAACATTGAAAAACACCAACAAATTCAACAACAACCTCAACATTGAAAAACACCAACAAATTCAACAACAACCTCAACATTGAAAAACACCAACAAACTCAACAAAAACCTCAACATTGAAAAACAACAACAACCTCAACATTGAAAAACAGCAACAAATTCAAATTCAACCTCAACATTGAAAAACACCAACAAACTCAACAACAAACTCAACATTGAAAAACAAAAACAACCTCAACATTGAAAAACACCAACAAATTCAACAACAACCTCAACATTGAAAAACAACAACAACCTCAACATTGAAAAACACCAACAAATTCAACAACAACCTCAACATTGAAAAACACCAACAAATTCAACAACAACCACGAAATTGAAAAACACCCACAAATTCAACAACAACCTCAAAATTGAAAAACAACAACAACCTCAACATTGAAAAACAACAACAAATTCAACAACAACCTCAACATTGAAAAACAACAACAAACTCAACATTGAAAAACACCGGCAAATTCAACAACAACCTCAACATTTAAAAACACCAACAAATTCAACAACAACCTCAACATTGAAAAACAACAACAACCTCAACATTGAAAAACACCAACAAATTCAACAACAACCTCAACATTGAAAAACAACAACAACCTCAACGTTGAAAAACACCAACAAATTCAACAAAAACCTCAACATTGAAAACACCAACAAATTCAACAACAACCTCAACATTTAAAAACAAAAACAACCTCAACATTGAAAAACACCAACAAATTCAACAACAACCTCAACATTGAAAAACACCAACAAATTCAACAACAACCTCAACATTGAAAAACACCAACAAACTCAACAACAACCTCAACATTGAAAAACAACAACAACCTCAATATTGAAAAACACCAACAAATTCAACAACAAACTCAACATTGAAAAACACCAACAAATTCAACAACAACCTCAACATTGAAAAACAACAACAACCTCAACATTGAAAAACACCAACAAATTCAACAACAACCTCAACATTGAAAAACAACAACAACCTCAACATTGAAAAACAACAACAACCTCAACATAGCAAAACACCAACAAATTCAACAAAAACCTCAACATTGAAAAACACCCACAAATTCAACAACAACCTCAGCATTGAAAAACAACAACAACCTCAACATTGAAAAACACCAACAAATTCAACAACAACCTCAACTTTGAAAAACAATAACAACCTCAAGATTGAAAAACACCAACAAATTCAACAACAACCTCAGCATTGAAAAACAACAACAACCTCAACATTGAAAGTCACCAACAAATTCAACAACAACCTCAACATTGAAAAACACCAACAAATTCAACAACAACCTCAAGATTGAAAAACAACAACAACCTCAACTTTGAAAAACACCACCAAATTCAACAACAACCTCAACATTGAAAAAGACCAAGAAATTCAACAACAGCCACGAAATTGAAAAACACCAACAAATTCAACAACAAATTCAACATTGAAAAACAACAACAACCTCAACATTGAAAAACACCAACAAATTCAACAACAACCTCAACATTGAAAAACAACAACAACCTCAACATTGAAAAACACCAACAAATTCAACAACAACCTCAACATTTAAAAACACCAACAAATTCAACAACAACCTCAACATTGAAAAACAACAACAACCTCAACATTGAAAAACACCAACAAATTCAACAACAACCTCAACATTGAAAAACAACAACAACCTCAACATTGAAAAACACCAACAAATTCAACAAAAACCTCAACTTTGAAAACACCAACAAATTCAACAACAACCTCAACATTTAAAAACGCCAACAAATTCAACAACAACCTCAACATTGAAAAACACCAACAAATTCAACAACAACCTCAACATTGAAAAACAACAACCTCAACATTGAAAAACACCAACAAATTCAACAACAACTCCGACATTGAAAAATACCAACAAATTCAACAACAACCTCAACTTTGAAAAACAACAACAACCTCATCATGGAAAAACACCAACAAATTCAACAACAACCTCAACATTGAAAAACAACAACATCCTCAAAATTGAAAAACACCAACAAATTTAAGAACAACATCAACATTTAAAAACAAAAATAACCTCAACATTGAAAAACACCAACAAATTCAACAACAACCTCAACATTGAAAAACACCAACAAATTCAACAACAACCTCAACATTGAAAAACACCAACAAACTCAACAACAACCTCAACATTGAAAAACAACAACAACCTCAACATTGAAAAACACCAACAAATTCAACAACAACCTCAACATTGAAAAACACCAACAAATTCAACAACAAACTCAACATTGAAAAACACCAACAAATTCAACAACAACCTCAACATTGAAAAACAACAACAACCTCAACATTGAAAAACAACAACAAATTCAACAACAACCTCAACATTGAAAAACAACAACAACCTCAACATTGAAAAACAACAACAACCTCAACATAGAAAAACACCAACCAATTCAACAGAAACCTCAACATTGAAAAACACCCACAAATTCAACAACAACCTTAGCATTGTAAAACAACAACAACCTCAACATTGAAAATCACCAACAAATTCAACAACAACCTCAACATTGAAAAACACCAACAAATTCAACAACAACCTCAAGATTGAAAAACAACAACAACCTCAACATTGAAAAACACCAACAAATTCAACAACAACCTCAACATTGAAAAACAACAACAACCTCAACATTGAAAAACACCAACAAATTCAACAACAACCTCAACATTGAAAAACACCAACAAATTCAACAACAACCTCAGCATTGAAAAACAACATCAACCTCAACATTGAAAAACACCAACAACTTCAACAACAACCTCAACATTGAAAAACAACAAAATCAACATTGAAAAACACCAACAAATTCAACAACAACTTCAACACTGAAATACACCAACAAATTCAACAGCAACCTCGAAATTGAAAAACACCAACAAATTCAACAACAACCTCAACATTGAAAATCAACAACAACCTCAATATTGAAAAACACCAACAAATTCAACAACAACCTCAACATTGAAAAACAACAACCTCAACATTGAAAAACACCAACAAATTCAACAACAACCTCAACATTTAAAAACGCCAACAAATTCAACAACAACCTCAACATTGAAAAACACCAACAAATTCAACAACAACCTCAACATTGAAAAACAACAACCTCAACATTGAAAAACACCAACAAATTCAACAACAACCCCGACATTGAAAAATACCAACAAATTCAACAACAACCTCAACTTTGAAAAACAACAACAACCTCATCATGGAAAAACACCAAAAAATTCAACAACAACCTCAACATTGAAAAACAACAACATCCTCAAAATTGAAAAACACCAACAAATTTAAGAACAACCTCAACATTTAAAAACAAAAACAACCTCAACATTGAAAAACACCAACAAATTCAACAACAACCTCAACATTGAAAAACACCAACAAATTCAACAACAACCTCAACATTGAAAAACACCAACAAACTCAACAAAAACCTCAACATTGAAAAACAACAACAACCTCAACATTGAAAAACAGCAACAAATTCAAATTCAACCTCAACATTGAAAAACACCAACAAACTCAACAACAAACTCAACATTGAAAAACAAAAACAACCTCAACATTGAAAAACACCAACAAATTCAACAACAACCTCAACATTGAAAAACAACAACAACCTCAACATTGAAAAACACCAACAAATTCAACAACAACCTCAACATTGAAAAACACCAACAAATTCAACAACAACCACGAAATTGAAAAACACCAACAAATTCAACAACAACCTCAAAATTGAAAAACAACAACAACCTCAACATTGAAAAACAACAACAAATTCAACAACAACCTCAACATTGAAAAACAACAACAAACTCAACATTGAAAAACACCGGCAAATTCAACAACAACCTCAACATTTAAAAACACCAACAAATTCAACAACAACCTCAACATTGAAAAACAACAACAACCTCAACATTGAAAAACACCAACAAATTCAACAACAACCTCAACATTGAAAAACAACAACAACCTCAACGTTGAAAAACACCAACAAATTCAACAAAAACCTCAACATTGAAAACACCAACAAATTCAACAACAACCTCAACATTTAAAAACAAAAACAACCTCAACATTGAAAAACACCAACAAATTCAACAACAACCTCAACATTGAAAAACACCAACAAATTCAACAACAACCTCAACATTGAAAAACACCAACAAACTCAACAACAACCTCAACATTGAAAAACAACAACAACCTCAATATTGAAAAACACCAACAAATTCAACAACAAACTCAACATTGAAAAACACCAACAAATTCAACAACAACCTCAACATTGAAAAACAACAACAACCTCAACATTGAAAAACACCAACAAATTCAACAACAACCTCAACATTGAAAAACAACAACAACCTCAACATTGAAAAACAACAACAACCTCAACATAGCAAAACACCAACAAATTCAACAAAAACCTCAACATTGAAAAACACCCACAAATTCAACAACAACCTCAGCATTGAAAAACAACAACAACCTCAACATTGAAAAACACCAACAAATTCAACAACAACCTCAACTTTGAAAAACAATAACAACCTCAAGATTGAAAAACACCAACAAATTCAACAACAACCTCAGCATTGAAAAACAACAACAACCTCAACATTGAAAGTCACCAACAAATTCAACAACAACCTCAACATTGAAAAACACCAACAAATTCAACAACAACCTCAAGATTGAAAAACAACAACAACCTCAACATTGAAAAACACCACCAAATTCAACAACAACCTCAACATTGAAAAAGACCAAGAAATTCAACAACAGCCACGAAATTGAAAAACACCAACAAATTCAACAACAAATTCAACATTGAAAAACAACAACAACCTCAACATTGAAAAACACCAACAAATTCAACAACAACCTCAACATTGAAAAACAACAACAACCTCAACATTGAAAAACACCAACAAATTCAACAACAACCTCAACATTTAAAAACACCAACAAATTCAACAACAACCTCAACATTGAAAAACAACAACAACCTCAACATTGAAAAACACCAACAAATTCAACAACAACCTCAACATTGAAAAACAACAACAACCTCAACATTGAAAAACACCAACAAATTCAACAAAAACCTCAACTTTGAAAACACCAACAAATTCAACAACAACCTCAACATTTAAAAACGCCAACAAATTCAACAACAACCTCAACATTGAAAAACACCAACAAATTCAACAACAACCTCAACATTGAAAAACAACAACCTCAACATTGAAAAACACCAACAAATTCAACAACAACTCCGACATTGAAAAATACCAACAAATTCAACAACAACCTCAACTTTGAAAAACAACAACAACCTCATCATGGAAAAACACCAACAAATTCAACAACAACCTCAACATTGAAAAACAACAACATCCTCAAAATTGAAAAACACCAACAAATTTAAGAACAACATCAACATTTAAAAACAAAAATAACCTCAACATTGAAAAACACCAACAAATTCAACAACAACCTCAACATTGAAAAACACCAACAAATTCAACAACAACCTCAACATTGAAAAACACCAACAAATTCAACAACAACCTCAACATTGAAAAACAACAACAACCTCAACATTGAAAAACACCAACAAATTCAACAACAACCTCAACATTGAAAAACACCAACAAATTCAACAACAAACTCAACATTGAAAAACACCAACAAATTCAACAACAACCTCAACATTGAAAAACAACAACAACCTCAACATTGAAAAACAACAACAAATTCAACAACAACCTCAACATTGAAAAACAACAACAACCTCAACATTGAAAAACAACAACAACCTCAACATAGAAAAACACCAACCAATTCAACAAAAACCTCAACATTGAAAAACACCCACAAATTCAACAACAACCTTAGCATTGTAAAACAACAACAACCTCAACATTGAAAATCACCAACAAATTCAACAACAACCTCAACATTGAAAAACACCAACAAATTCAACAACAACCTCAAGATTGAAAAACCACAACAACCTCAACATTGAAAAACACCAACAAATTCAACAACAACCTCAACATTGAAAAACAACAACAACCTCAACATTGAAAAACACCAACAAATTCAACAACAACCTCAACATTGAAAAACACCAACAAATTCAACAACAACCTCAGCATTGAAAAACAACATCAACCTCAACATTGAAAAACACCAACAACTTCAACAACAACCTCAACATTGAAAAACAGCAAAATCAACATTGAAAAACACCAACAAATTCAACAACAACTTCAACACTGAAATACACCAACAAATTCAACAGCAACCTCGAAATTGAAAAACACCAACAAATTCAACAACAACCTCAACATTGAAAATCAACAACAACCTCAATATTGAAAAACACCAACAAATTCAACAACAAACTCAACATTGAAAAACAACAACAACCTCAACATTGAAAAACACCAACAAATTCAACAACAACCTCAACATTTAAAAACACCAACAAATTCAACAACAACCTCAACATTGAAAAACAACAACAATCTCAACATTGAAAAACACCAACAAATTCAACAACAACCTCAACATTCAAAAACAACAACAACCTCAACATTGAAAAACACCAACAAATTCAACAACAACTTCAACATTGAAAAACACCAACAAATTCAACAACAACCTCGACATTGAAGAACACCATCAAATTCAACGAAAAACTCAGCATTGAAAAACACCAACAACATCAAAATTGAAAAACACCAACAAATTCAACAACAACCTCAACATATAAAAACAAAAACAACCTCAACATTGAAAAACACCAACAAATCCAACAACAACCTCAACATTGAAAAACACCAACAAATTCAACAACAAACTCAAGATTGAAAAACACCAACAAATTCAACAAAATCAACATTGAAAAACAACAACAAACCTCAACATTGAAAAACACCAACAAATTCAACAACAACCTCAACATTGAAAAACAACAACAAATTCAACAACAACCTCAACATTGAAAAACAACAACAACCTCAAAATTGAAAAACACCAACAAATTCAACAACAACCTCAACATTGAAAAACAACAACAAACTCAACATTGAAAAACACCAACAAATTCAACAACAGCCTCAACATTGAAAAACAACAACAACCTCAACATTGAAAAACACCAACAAATTCAACAATAACCTCAACATTGAAAAACAACAACAACCTCAACATTGAAAAACACAAACAAATTCAACAACAACATCAACATTGAAAAACACCAACAAATTCAACAACAACCTCAACATTGAAAAACAACAACAACCGCAACATTGAAAAACACCAACAAATTCAACAACAACCTCAACATTGAAAAACAACAACAACCTCAACATTGAAAAACGCCAACAAATTCAACAACAACCTCAACATTGAAAAACACCAACAAATTCAACAACAACCTCTGCATTGAAAAACAACAACAACCTCAACATTGAAAAACACCAACAAATTCAACAATAACCTCAACATTGAAAAACAACAACAACCTCAACGTTGAAAAACACCAACAAATTCAACAACAACTTCAACATTGAAAAACACCAACAAATTCAACAACAACCTCGAAATTGAAAAACACCAACAAATTCAACAACAACCTCAACATTGAAAAAGAACAACAACCTCAACATTGAAAAACACCAACAAATTCAACAACAACCTCAACATTGAAAAACAACAACAACCTCAACATTGAAAAACACCAACAAATTCAACAACAACCTCAACATTGAAAAACACCAACAAATTCAACAACAAACTCAACATTGAAAAACACCAACAAATTCAACAACAACCTCAACATTGAAAAACAACAACAACCTCAACATTGAAAAACAACAACAAATTCAACAACAACCTCAACATTGAAAAACAACAACAACCTCAACATTGAAAAACAACAACAACCTCAACATAGAAAAACACCAACCAATTCAACAAAAACCTCAACATTGAAAAACACCCACAAATTCAACAACAACCTTAGCATTGCAAAACAACAACAACCTCAACATTGAAAATCACCAACAAATTCAACAACAACCTCAACATTGAAAAACACCAACAAATTCAACAACAACCTCAAGATTGAAAAACAACAACAACCTCAACATTGAAAAACACCAACAAATTCAACAACAACCTCAACATTGAAAAACAACAACAACCTCAACATTGAAAAACACCAACAAATTCAACAACAACCTCAACATTGAAAAACACCAACAAATTCAACAACAACCTCAGCATTGAAAAACAACATCAACCTCAACATTGAAAACCACCAACAAATTCAACAACAACCTCAACATTGAAAAACAACAACCTCAACATTGAAAAACACCAACAAATTCTACAACAACTTCAACACTGAAATACACCAACAAATTCAACAGCAACCTCGAAATTGAAAAACACCAACAAATTCAACAACAACCTCAACATTGAAAATCAACAACAACCTCAATATTGAAAAACACCAACAAATTCAACAACAAACTCAACATTGAAAAACAACAACAACCTCAACATTGAAAAAAACCAACAAATTCAACAACTACCTCAACATTTAAAAACACCAACAAATTCAACAACAACCTCAACATTGAAAAACAACAACAATCTCAACATTGAAAAACACCAACAAATTCAACAACAACCTCAACATTCAAAAACAACAACAACCTCAACATTGAAAAACACCAACAAATTCAACAACAACTTCAACATTGAAAAACACCAACAAATTCAACAACAACCTCGACATTGAAGAACACCATCAAATTCAACGACAACCTCAGCATTGAAAAACACCAACAACCTCAAAATTGAAAAACACCAACAAATTCAACAACAACCTCAACATATAAAAACAAAAACAACCTCAACATTGAAAAACACCAACAAATCCAACAACAACCTCAACATTGAAAAACACCAACAAATTCAACAACAACCTCAACATTCAAAAACACCAACAAACTCAACAAAAACCTCAACATTGAAAAACAACAACAACCTCAACATTGAAAAACACCAACAAATTCAACAACAACCTCAACATTGAAAAACACCAACAAATTCAACAACAAACTCAAGATTGAAAAACACCAACTAATTCAACAAAATCAACATTGAAAAACAACAACAAACCTCAACATTGAAAAACACCAACAAATTCAACAACAACCTCAACATTGAAAAACACCAACAAATTCAACAACAACCTCAACATTGAAAAACAACAACAACCTCAAAATTGAAAAACACCAACAAATTCAACAACAACCTCAACATTGAAAAACAACAACAAACTCAACATTGAAAAACACCAACAAATTCAACAACAGCCTCAACATTGAAAAACAACAACAACCTCAACATTGAAAAACACCAACAAATTCAACAATAACCTCAACATTGAAAAACAACAACAACCTCAACATTGAAAAACACAAACAAATTCAACAACAACCTCAACATTGAAAAACACCAACAAATTCAACAACAACCTCAACATTGAAAAACAACAACAACCTCAACATTGAAAAACACCAAAAAATTCAACAACAACCTCAACATTGAAAAACAACAACAACCTCAACATTGAAAAACGCCAACAAATTCAACAACAACCTGAACATTGAAAAACACCAACAAATTCAACAACAACCTCTGCATTGAAAAACAAGAACAACCTCAACATTGAAAAACACCAACAAATTCAATAATAACCTCAACATTGAAAAACAGCAACAACCTCAACGTTGAAATACACCAACAAATTCAACAACAACTTCAACATTGAAAAACACCAACAAATTCAACAACAACCTCGAAATTGAAAAACACCAACAAATTCAACAACAACCTCAACATTGAAAAAGAACAACAACCTCAACATTGAAAAACACCAACAAATTCAACAACCTTAACATTTAAAAACACCAACAAATTCAACAACAACCTCAACATTGAAAAACAACAACAATCTCAACATTGGAAAACACCAACAAATTCAACAACAACCTCAACATTGGAAAACAACAACAACCTCAACATTGAAAAACACCAACAAATTCAACAACAACTTCAACATTGAAAAACACCAACAAATTCAACAACAGCCTCGACATTGAAAAATACCATCAAATTCAACAACAACCTCAACATTGAAAAACAACAACAACCTCAACATTGAAAAACACCAACAAATTCAACAACAACCTCAACTTTGAAAAACAACAACAACCTCAACATTGAAAAACACCAACAAATTCAACAACAACCTCAACATTGAAAAACACCAACAAATTCAACAACAACCTCAACATTGAAAAACACCAACAAATTCAACAACAACCTCAACATTGAAAAACAACAACAACCTCAACATTGAAAAACGCCAACAAATTCAACAACAACCTCAACATTGAAAAACAACAACAACCTCAACATTGAAAAACACCAACAAATTCAATAATAACCTCAACATTGAAAAACAGCAACAACCTCAACGTTGAAATACACCAACAAATTCAACAACAACTTCAACATTGAAAAACACCAACAAATTCAACAACAACCTCGAAATTGAAAAGCACCAACAAATTCAACAACAACCTCAACATTGAAAAAGAACAACAACCTCAACATTGAAAAACACCAACAAATTCAACAACCTTAACATTTAAAAACACCAACAAATTCAACAACAACCTCAACATTGAAAAACAACAACAATCTCAACATTGGAAAACACCAACAAATTCAACAACAACCTCAACATTGGAAAACAACAACAACCTCAACATTGAAAAACACCAACAAATTCAACAACAACTTCAACATTGAAAAACACCAACAAATTCAACAACAGCCTCGACATTGAAAAATACCATCAAATTCAACAACAACCTCAACATTGAAAAACAACAACAACCTCAACATTGAAAAACACCAACAAATTCAACAACAACCTCAACTTTGAAAAACAACAACAACCTCAACATTGAAAAACACCAACAAATTCAACAACAACCTCAACATTGAAAAACACCAACAAATTCAACAACAACCGCAACATTGAAAAACACCAACAAATTCAACAACAACCTCAACATTGAAAAACAACAACAACCTCAACATTGAAAAACGCCAACAAATTCAACAACAACCTCAACATTGAAAAACACCAACAAATTCAACAACAACCTCTGCATTGAAAAACAACAACAACCTCAACATTGAAAAACACCAACAAATTCAACAATAACCTCAACATTGAAAAACAACAACAACCTCAACGTTGAAAAACACCAACAAATTCAACAACAACTTCAACATTGAAAAACACCAACAAATTCAACAACAACCTCGAAATTGAAAAACACCAACAAATTCAACAACAACCTCAACATTGAAAAAGAACAACAACCTCAACATTGAAAAACACCAACAAATTCAACAACAACCTCAACATTGAAAAACAACAACAACCTCAACATTGAAAAACACCAACAAATTCAACAACAACCTCAACATTGAAAAACACCAACAAATTCAACAACAAACTCAACATTGAAAAACACCAACAAATTCAACAACAACCTCAACATTGAAAAACAACAACAACCTCAACATTGAAAAACAACAACAAATTCAACAACAACCTCAACATTGAAAAACAACAACAACCTCAACATTGAAAAACAACAACAACCTCAACATAGAAAAACACCAACCAATTCAACAAAAACCTCAACATTGAAAAACACCCACAAATTCAACAACAACCTTAGCATTGTAAAACAACAACAACCTCAACATTGAAAATCACCAACAAATTCAACAACAACCTCAACATTGAAAAACACCAACAAATTCAACAACAACCTCAAGATTGAAAAACAACAACAACCTCAACATTGAAAAACACCAACAAATTCAACAACAACCTCAACATTGAAAAACAACAACAACCTCAACATTGAAAAACACCAACAAATTCAACAACAACCTCAACATTGAAAAACACCAACAAATTCAACAACAACCTCAGCATTGAAAAACAACATCAACCTCAACATTGAAAACCACCAACAAATTCAACAACAACCTCAACATTGAAAAACAACAACCTCAACATTGAAAAACACCAACAAATTCTACAACAACTTCAACACTGAAATACACCAACAAATTCAACAGCAACCTCGAAATTGAAAAACACCAACAAATTCAACAACAACCTCAACATTGAAAATCAACAACAACCTCAATATTGAAAAACACCAACAAATTCAACAACAAACTCAACATTGAAAAACAACAACAACCTCAACATTGAAAAACACCAACAAATTCAACAACTACCTCAACATTTAAAAACACCAACAAATTCAACAACAACCTCAACATTGAAAAACAACAACAATCTCAACATTGAAAAACACCAACAAATTCAACAACAACCTCAACATTCAAAAACAACAACAACCTCAACATTGAAAAACACCAACAAATTCAACAACAACTTCAACATTGAAAAACACCAACAAATTCAACAACAACCTCGACATTGAAGAACACCATCAAATTCAACGACAACCTCAGCATTGAAAAACACCAACAACCTCAAAATTGAAAAACACCAACAAATTCAACAACAACCTCAACATATAAAAACAAAAACAACCTCAACATTGAAAAACACCAACAAATCCAACAACAACCTCAACATTGAAAAACACCAACAAATTCAACAACAACCTCAACATTCAAAAACACCAACAAACTCAACAAAAACCTCAACATTGAAAAACAACAACAACCTCAACATTGAAAAACACCAACAAATTCAACAACAACCTCAACATTGAAAAACACCAACAAATTCAACAACAAACTCAAGATTGAAAAACACCAACTAATTCAACAAAATCAACATTGAAAAACAACAACAAACCTCAACATTGAAAAACACCAACAAATTCAACAACAACCTCAACATTGAAAAACACCAACAAATTCAACAACAACCTCAACATTGAAAAACAACAACAACCTCAAAATTGAAAAACACCAACAAATTCAACAACAACCTCAACATTGAAAAACAACAACAAACTCAACATTGAAAAACACCAACAAATTCAACAACAGCCTCAACATTGAAAAACAACAACAACCTCAACATTGAAAAACACCAACAAATTCAACAATAACCTCAACATTGAAAAACAACAACAACCTCAACATTGAAAAACACAAACAAATTCAACAACAACCTCAACATTGAAAAACACCAACAAATTCAACAACAACCTCAACATTGAAAAACAACAACAACCTCAACATTGAAAAACACCAAAAAATTCAACAACAACCTCAACATTGAAAAACAACAACAACCTCAACATTGAAAAACGCCAACAAATTCAACAACAACCTGAACATTGAAAAACACCAACAAATTCAACAACAACCTCTGCATTGAAAAACAACAACAACCTCAACATTGAAAAACACCAACAAATTCAATAATAACCTCAACATTGAAAAACAGCAACAACCTCAACGTTGAAATACACCAACAAATTCAACAACAACTTCAACATTGAAAAACACCAACAAATTCAACAACAACCTCGAAATTGAAAAACACCAACAAATTCAACAACAACCTCAACATTGAAAAAGAACAACAACCTCAACATTGAAAAACACCAACAATTTCAACAACCTTAACATTTAAAAACACCAACAAATTCAACAACAACCTCAACATTGAAAAACAACAACAATCTCAACATTGGAAAACACCAACAAATTCAACAACAACCTCAACATTGGAAAACAACAACAACCTCAACATTGAAAAACACCAACAAATTCAACAACAACTTCAACATTGAAAAACACCAACAAATTCAACAACAGCCTCGACATTGAAAAATACCATCAAATTCAACAACAACCTCAACATTGAAAAACAACAACAACCTCAACATTGAAAAACACCAACAAATTCAACAACAACCTCAACTTTGAAAAACAACAACAACCTCAACATTGAAAAACACCAACAAATTCAACAACAACCTCAACATTGAAAAACACCAACAAATTCAACAACAACCTCAACATTGAAAAACACCAACAAATTCAACAACAACCTCAACATTGAAAAACAACAACAACCTCAACATTGAAAAACACCAACAAATTCAAAAACAACCTCAACATTGAAAAACACCAACAAATTCAACAACAAACTCAACATTGAAAAACACCAACAAATTCAACAACAACCTCAACATTGAAAAACAACAACAACCTCAACATTGAAAAACACCAACAAATTCAACAACAACCTCAACATTGAAAAACAACAACAACCTCAACATTGAAAAACAACAACAACCTCAACATAGAAAAACACCAACAAATTCAACAAAAACCTCAACATTGAAAAACACCAACAAATTCAACAACAACCTCAACTTTGAAAAACAATAACAACCTCAAGATTGAAAAACACCAACAAATTCAACAACAACCTCAGCATTGAAAAACAACAACAACATCAACATTGAAAAACACCAACAAATTCAACAACAACCTCAAGATTGAAAAACAACAACAACCTCAACATTGAAAAACACCAACAAATTCAACAACAACCTCAACATTGAAAAACATCAACCTCAACATTGGAAAACACCAACAAATTCAACAACAACTTCAACACTGAAAAACACCAACAAATTCAACAGCAACCTCGAAATTGAAAAACACCAACAAATTCAACAACAACCTCAACATTGAAAAACAACAACAACCTCAACATTGAAAAACACCAACAAATTCAACAACAACCTCAACATTGAAAAACATCAACAACCTCAACATTTAAAAACACCAACAAATTCAACAACAACCTCAACATTGAAAAACAACAACAATCACAACATTGAAAAACACCAACAAATTCAACAACAACCTCAGCATTCAAAAACAACAACAACCTCAACATTGAAAAACACCAACAAATTCAACAACAACTTCAACATTGAAAAACACCAACAAATTCAACAACAACCTCGACATTGAAAAACACCATCAAATTCAACAACAACCTCAGCATTGAAAAACACCAACAACCTCAAAATTGAAAAACACCAACAAATTCAACAACAACCTCAACATTTAAAAACAACAAAAACCTCAACATTGAAAAACACCAACAAATTCAACAACAACCTCAACATTGAAAAGCACCAACAAACTCAACAAAAACCTCAACATTGAAAAACAACAACAACCTCAACATTGAAAAACACCAACAAATTCAACAACAACCTCAACATTGAAAAACACCAACAAATTCCACAACAACCTCAAGATTGAAAAACAACAACAACCTCAACATTGAAAAACACCAACAAATTCAACAACAACCTCAACATTGAAAAACAACAATAACCTCAACATTGAAAAACACCAACAAATTCAACAACAACCTCAACATTGAAAAACACCAACAAATTCAACAACAACCTCAGCATTGAAAAACAACAACAACCTCAACATTGAAAAACACCAACAAATTCAACAACAACCTCAACATTGAAAAACAACAACCTCAACTTTGAAAAACACCAACAAATTCAACAACAACTTCAACACTGAAAAACACCAACAAATTCAACAGCAACCTCGAAATTGAAAAACACCAACAAATTCAACAACAACCTCAACATTGAAAAACAACAACAACCTCAACATTGATAAACACCAACAAATTCAACAACAACCTCAACATTGAAATTCAACAACAACCTCAACATTGAAAAACACCAACAAATTCATCAACAACCTCAACATTGAAAAACAACAACAACCTCCACATTGAAAAACACCAACAAATTCAACAACAACCTCAACATTGAAAAACACCAACAAATTCAACAACAACTTCAACATTGAAAAACACCAACAAATTCAACAACAGCCTCGACATTGAAAAATACCATCAAATTCAACAACAACCTCAACATTGAAAAACAACAACAACCTCAACATTGAAAAACACCAACAAATTCAACAACAACCTCAACATTGAAAAACACCAACAAATTCAACAACAACCTCAACATTGAAAAACACCAACAAATTCAACAACAACCTCAACATTGAAAAACAACAACAACCTCAACATTGAAAAACACCAACAAATTCAACAACAACATCAACATTGAAAAACACCAACAAATTCAACAACAACCTCAACATTGAAAAACACCAACAAATTCAACAACAACCTCAACATTGAAAAACAACAACAACCTCAACATTGAAAAACACCAACAAATTCAACAACAACCTCAACATTGAAAAACAACAACAACCTCAACATTGAAAAACAACAACAACCTCAACATAGAAAAACACCAACAAATTCAACAAAAACCTCAACATTGAAAAACACCAACAAATTCAACAACAACCTCAACTTTGAAAAACAATAACAACCTCAAGATTGAAAAACACCAACAAATTCAACAACAACCTCAGCATTGAAAAACAACAACAACATCAACATTGAAAAACACCAACAAATTCAACAACAACCTGAAGATTGAAAAACAACAACAACCTCAACATTGAAAAACACCAACAAATTCAACAACAACCTCAACATTGAAAAACATCAACCTCAACATTGAAAAACACCAACAAATTCAACAACAACTTCAACACTGAAAAACACCAACAAATTCAACAGCAACCTCGAAATTGAAAAACACCAACAAATTCAACAACAACCTCAACATTGAAAAACAACGACAACCTCAACATTGAAAAACACCAACAAATTGAACAACAACCTCAACATTGAAAAACATCAACAACCTCAACATTTAAAAACACCAACAAATTCAACAACAACCTCAACATTGAAAAACAACAACAATCACAACATTGAAAAACACCAACAAATTCAACAACAGCCTCAGCATTCAAAAACAACAACAACCTCAACATTGAAAAACACCAACAAATTCAACAACAACTTCAACATTGAAAAACACCAACAAATTCAACAACAACCTCGACATTGAAAAACACCATCAAATTCAACAACAACCTAAGCATTGAAAAACACCAACAACCTCAAAATTGAAAAACACCAACAAATTCAACAACAACCTCAACATTTAAAAACAACAACAACCTCAACATTGAAAAACACCAACAAATTCAACAACAACCTCAACATTGAAAAGCACCAACAAACTCAACAAAAACCTCAACATTGAAAAACAACAACAACCTCAACATTGAAAAACACCAACAAATTCAACAACAACCTCAACATTGAAAAACACCAACAAATTCAACAGCAACCTCAAGATTGAAAAACAACAACAACCTCAACATTGAAAAACACCAACAAATTCAACAACAACCTCAACATTGAAAAACAACAATAACCTCAACATTGAAAAACACCAACAAATTCAACAACAACCTCAACATTGAAAAACACCAACAAATTCAACAACAACCTCAGCATTGAAAAACAACAACAACCTCAACATTGAAAAACACCAACAAATTCAACAACAACCTCAACATTGAAAAACAACAACATCAACATTGAAAAACACCAACAAATTCAACAACAACTTCAACACTGAAAAACACCAACAAATTCAACAGCAACCTCGAAATTGAAAAACACCAACAAATTCAACAACAACCTCAACATTGAAAAACAACAACAACCTCAACATTGATAAACACCAACAAATTCAACAACAACCTCAACATTGAAAAACAACAACAACCTCAACATTGAAAAACACGAACAAATTCAACAACAACCTCAACATTTAAAAACACCAACAAATTCATCAACAACCTCAACATTGAAAAACAACAACAATCTCAACATTGAAAAACACCAACAAATTCAACAACAACCTCAACATTCAAAAACAACAACAACCTCAACATTGAAAAACACCAACAAATTCAACAACAACTTCAACATTGAAAAACACCAACAAATTCAACAACAACCTCGACATTGAAAAACACCATCAAATTCAACAACAACCTCAGCATTGAAAAACACCAACAACCTCAAAATTGAAAAACACCAACAAATTCAACAACAACCTCAACATTTAAAAACAACAACAACCTCAACATTGAAAAACACCAACAAATTCAACAACAACCTCAACATTGAAAAACACCAACAAATTCAACAACAACCTCAACATTGATAAACACCAACAAACTCAACAAAAACCTCAACATTGAAAAACAACAACAACCTCAACATTGAAAAACACCAACAAATTCAACAACAACCTCAACATTGAAAAACACCAACAAATTCAACAACAAACTCAAGATTGAAAAACACCAACAAATTCAACAAAATCAACATTGAAAAACAACAACAAACCTCAACATTGAAAAACACCAACAAATTCAACAACAACCTCAACATTGAAAAACACCAACAAATTCAACAACAACCTCAACATTGAAAAACAACAACAACCTCAACATTGAAAAACACCAACAAATTCAACAACAACCTCAACATTGAAAAACAACAACAAACTCAACATTGAAAAACACCAACAAATTCAACAACAACCTCGACATTGAAAAACACCATCAAATTCAACAACAACCTCAGCATTGAAAAACACCAACAACCTCAAAATTGAAAAACACCCACAAATTCAACAACAACCTCAACATTTAAAAACAACAACAACCTCAACATTGAAAAACACCAACAAATTCAACAACAACCTCAACATTGAAAAACACCAACAAATTCAACAACAACCTCAACATTGAAAAACACCAACAAACTCAACAAAAACCTCAACATTGAAAAACAACAACAACCTCAACATTCAAAAACACCAACAAATTCAACAACAACCTCAACATTGAAAAACACCAACAAATTCAACAACAAACTCAAGATTGAAAAACACCAACAAATTCAACAAAATCAACATTGAAAAACAACAACAAACCTCAACATTGAAAAACACCAACAAATTCAACAACAACCTCAACATTGAAAAACACCAACAAATTCAACAACAACCTCAACATTGAAAAACACCAACAAATTCAACAACAACCTCAACATTGAAAAACACCAACAAACTCAACAACAACCTCAACACTGAAAAACAACAACAACCTCAACATTGAAAAGCACCAACAAATTCAACAACAACCTCAACATTGAAAAACACCAACAAATTCAACAACCTCAACATTGAAAAACAACAACAACCTCAACATTGAAAAACACCAACAAATTCAACAACAACCTCGAAATTGAAAAACACCAACAAATTCAACAACAACCTCAACATTGAAAAACAACAACAACCTCAACATTGATAAACACCAACAAATTCAACAACAACCTCAACATTGAAATTCAACAACAACCTCAACATTGAAAAACACCAACAAATTCATCAACAACCTCAACATTGAAAAACAACAACAACCTCCACATTGAAAAACACCAACAAATTCAACAACAACCTCAACATTGAAAAACACCAACAAATTCAACAACAACTTCAACATTGAAAAACACCAACAAATTCAACAACAGCCTCGACATTGAAAAATACCATCAAATTCAACAACAACCTCAACATTGAAAAACAACAACAACCTCAACATTGAAAAACACCAACAAATTCAACAACAACCTCAACATTGAAAAACACCAACAAATTCAACAACAACCTCAACATTGAAAAACACCAACAAATTCAACAACAACCTCAACATTGAAAAACAACAACAACCTCAACATTGAAAAACACCAACAAATTCAACAACAACATCAACATTGAAAAACACCAACAAATTCAACAACAACCTCAACATTGAAAAACACCAACAAATTCAACAACAACCTCAACATTGAAAAACAACAACAACCTCAACATTGAAAAACACCAACAAATTCAACAACAACCTCAACATTGAAAAACAACAACAACCTCAACATTGAAAAACAACAACAACCTCAACATAGAAAAACACCAACAAATTCAACAAAAACCTCAACATTGAAAAACACCAACAAATTCAACAACAACCTCAACTTTGAAAAACAATAACAACCTCAAGATTGAAAAACACCAACAAATTCAACAACAACCTCAGCATTGAAAAACAACAACAACATCAACATTGAAAAACACCAACAAATTCAACAACAACCTGAAGATTGAAAAACAACAACAACCTCAACATTGAAAAACACCAACAAATTCAACAACAACCTCAACATTGAAAAACATCAACCTCAACATTGAAAAACACCAACAAATTCAACAACAACTTCAACACTGAAAAACACCAACAAATTCAACAGCAACCTCGAAATTGAAAAACACCAACAAATTCAACAACAACCTCAACATTGAAAAACAACGACAACCTCAACATTGAAAAACACCAACAAATTGAACAACAACCTCAACATTGAAAAACATCAACAACCTCAACATTTAAAAACACCAACAAATTCAACAACAACCTCAACATTGAAAAACAACAACAATCACAACATTGAAAAACACCAACAAATTCAACAACAGCCTCAGCATTCAAAAACAACAACAACCTCAACATTGAAAAACACCAACAAATTCAACAACAACTTCAACATTGAAAAACACCAACAAATTCAACAACAACCTCGACATTGAAAAACACCATCAAATTCAACAACAACCTAAGCATTGAAAAACACCAACAACCTCAAAATTGAAAAACACCAACAAATTCAACAACAACCTCAACATTTAAAAACAACAACAACCTCAACATTGAAAAACACCAACAAATTCAACAACAACCTCAACATTGAAAAGCACCAACAAACTCAACAAAAACCTCAACATTGAAAAACAACAACAACCTCAACATTGAAAAACACCAACAAATTCAACAACAACCTCAACATTGAAAAACACCAACAAATTCAACAGCAACCTCAAGATTGAAAAACAACAACAACCTCAACATTGAAAAACACCAACAAATTCAACAACAACCTCAACATTGAAAAACAACAATAACCTCAACATTGAAAAACACCAACAAATTCAACAACAACCTCAACATTGAAAAACACCAACAAATTCAACAACAACCTCAGCATTGAAAAACAACAACAACCTCAACATTGAAAAACACCAACAAATTCAACAACAACCTCAACATTGAAAAACAACAACATCAACATTGAAAAACACCAACAAATTCAACAACAACTTCAACACTGAAAAACACCAACAAATTCAACAGCAACCTCGAAATTGAAAAACACCAACAAATTCAACAACAACCTCAACATTGAAAAACAACAACAACCTCAACATTGATAAACACCAACAAATTCAACAACAACCTCAACATTGAAAAACAACAACAACCTCAACATTGAAAAACACGAACAAATTCAACAACAACCTCAACATTTAAAAACACCAACAAATTCATCAACAACCTCAACATTGAAAAACAACAACAATCTCAACATTGAAAAACACCAACAAATTCAACAACAACCTCAACATTCAAAAACAACAACAACCTCAACATTGAAAAACACCAACAAATTCAACAACAACTTCAACATTGAAAAACACCAACAAATTCAACAACAACCTCGACATTGAAAAACACCATCAAATTCAACAACAACCTCAGCATTGAAAAACACCAACAACCTCAAAATTGAAAAACACCAACAAATTCAACAACAACCTCAACATTTAAAAACAACAACAACCTCAACATTGAAAAACACCAACAAATTCAACAACAACCTCAACATTGAAAAACACCAACAAATTCAACAACAACCTCAACATTGATAAACACCAACAAACTCAACAAAAACCTCAACATTGAAAAACAACAACAACCTCAACATTGAAAAACACCAACAAATTCAACAACAACCTCAACATTGAAAAACACCAACAAATTCAACAACAAACTCAAGATTGAAAAACACCAACAAATTCAACAAAATCAACATTGAAAAACAACAACAAACCTCAACATTGAAAAACACCAACAAATTCAACAACAACCTCAACATTGAAAAACACCAACAAATTCAACAACAACCTCAACATTGAAAAACAACAACAACCTCAACATTGAAAAACACCAACAAATTCAACAACAACCTCAACATTGAAAAACAACAACAAACTCAACATTGAAAAACACCAACAAATTCAACAACAACCTCGACATTGAAAAACACCATCAAATTCAACAACAACCTCAGCATTGAAAAACACCAACAACCTCAAAATTGAAAAACACCCACAAATTCAACAACAACCTCAACATTTAAAAACAACAACAACCTCAACATTGAAAAACACCAACAAATTCAACAACAACCTCAACATTGAAAAACACCAACAAATTCAACAACAACCTCAACATTGAAAAACACCAACAAACTCAACAAAAACCTCAACATTGAAAAACAACAACAACCTCAACATTCAAAAACACCAACAAATTCAACAACAACCTCAACATTGAAAAACACCAACAAATTCAACAACAAACTCAAGATTGAAAAACACCAACAAATTCAACAAAATCAACATTGAAAAACAACAACAAACCTCAACATTGAAAAACACCAACAAATTCAACAACAACCTCAACATTGAAAAACACCAACAAATTCAACAACAACCTCAACATTGAAAAACAACAACAACCTCAACATTGAAAAACACCAACAAATTCAACAACAACCTCAACATTGAAAAACAACAACAAACTCAACATTGAAAAACACCAACAAATTCAACAACAACCTCAACATTGAAAAACAACAACAAACGCAACATTGAAAAACACCAACAAATTCAACAACAGCCTCAACATTGAAAAACACCAACAAATTGAACAATAACCTCAACATTGAAAAACAACAACATCCTCAAAATTGAAAAACACCAACAAATTTAAGAGCAACCTCAACATTTAAAAACAAAAACAACCTCAACATTGAAAAACACCAACAAATTCTACAACAACCTCAACATTGAAAAACACCAACAAATTCAACAACAACCTCAACATTGAAAAACACCAACAAACTCAACAACAACCTCAACATTGAAAAACAACAACAACCTCAACATTGAAAAACACCAACAAATTCAACAACAACCTCAACATTGAAAAACAACAGCAACATCAACATTGAAAAACAACAACAACCTCAACATAGAAAAACACCAACCAATTCAACAAAAACCTCAACATTGAAAAACACCCACAAATTCAACAACAACCTCAACATTGAAAAACAACAACAATTTCAACAACAACCTCAACTTTGAAAAACAATAACAACCTCAAGATTGAAAAACACCAACAAATTCAACAACAACCTCAGCATTGTAAAACAACAACAACCTCAACATTGAAAATCACCAACAAATTCAACAACAACCTCAACATTGAAAAACACCAACAAATTCAACAACAACCTCAGCATTGAAAAACAACAAGAACCTCAACATTGAAAAACACCAACAAATTCAACAACAACCTCAACATTGAAAAACAACAACCTCAACATTGAAAAACACCAACAAATTCAACAACAACTTCAACACTGAAAAACACCAACAAATTCAACAGCAACCTCGAAATTGAAAAACACCAGCAAATTCAACAACAACCTCAACATTGAAAAACAACAACAACCTCAACATTGATAAACACCAACAAACTCAACAACAACCTCAACATTGAAAAACAACAACAACCTCAACATTGAAAAACACCAACAAATTCAACAACAACCTCAACATTTAAAAACACCAACAAATTCATCAACAACCTCAACATTGAAAAACAACAACAATCTCAACATTGAAAAACACCAACACATTCAAAAACAACCTCAACATTCAAAAACAACAACAACCTCCACATGGAAAAACACCAACAAATTCAACAACAACCTCGACATTGAAAAACACCATCAAATTCAACAACAACCTCAGCATTGATAAACACCAACAACCTCAAAATTGAAAAACACCAACAAATTCAACAACAACCTCAACATTTAAAAACAACAACAACCTCAACATTGAAAAACACCAACAAATTCAACAACAACCTCAACATTGAAAAACACCAACAAATTCAACAACAACCTCAACATTGAAAAACACCAACAAACTCAACAAAAACCTCAACATTGAAAAACAACAACAACCTCAACATTGAAAAACACCAACAAATTCAACAACAACCTCAACATTGAAAAACACCAACAAATTCAACAACAAACTCAAGATTGAAAAACACCAACAAATTCAACAAAATCAACATTGAAAAACAACAACAAACCTCAACATTGAAAAACACCAACAAATTCAACAACAACCTCAACATTGAAAAACACCAACAAATTCAACAACAACCTCAACATTGAAAAACAACAACAACCTCAACATTGAAAAACACCAACAAATTCAACAACAACCTCAACATTGAAAAACAACAACAAACTCAACATTGAAAAAACACCAACAAATTCAACAACAGCCTCAACATTGAAAAACAACAACAACCTCAACATTGAAAAACACCAACAAATTCAACAATAACGTCAACATTGAAAAACAACAACATCCTCAAAATTGAAAAACACCAACAAATTTAAGAACAACCTCAACATTTAAAAACAAAAACAACCTCAACATTGAAAAACACCAACAAATTCAACAACAACCTCAACATTGAAAAACACCAACAAATTCAACAACAACCTCAACATTGAAAAACACCAACAAACTCAACAACAACCTCAACATTGAAAAACAACAACAACCTCAACATTGAAAAACACCAACAAATTCAACAACAACCTCAACATTGAAAAACACCAACAAATTCAACAACAAACTCAACATTGAAAAACACCAACAAATTCAACAACAACCTCAACATTGAAAAACAACAACAACCTCAACATTGAAAAACACCGACAAATTCAACAACAACCTCAACATTGAAAAACAACAACAACCTCAACATTGAAAAACAACAACAACCTCAACATAGAAAAACATCAACAACCTCAACATTTAAAAACACCAACAAATTCAACAACAACCTCAACATTGAAAAACAACAACAATCACAACATTGAAAAACACCAACAAATTCAACAACAGCCTCAGCATTCAAAAACAACAACAACCTCAACATTGAAAAACACCAACAAATTCAACAACAACTTCAACATTGAAAAACACCAACAAATTCAACAACAACCTCGACATTGAAAAACACCATCAAATTAAACAACAACCTAAGCATTGAAAAACACCAACAACCTCAAAATTGAAAAACACCAACAAATTCAACAACAACCTCAACATTTAAAAACAACAACAACCTCAACATTGAAAAACACCAACAAATTCAACAACAACCTCAACATTGAAAAGCACCAACAAACTCAACAAAAACCTCAACATTGAAAAACAACAACAACCTCAACATTGAAAAACACCAACAAATTCAACAACAACCTCAACATTGAAAAACACCAACAAATTCAACAGCAACCTCAAGATTGAAAAACAACAACAACCTCAACATTGAAAAACACCAACAAATTCAACAACAACCTCAACATTGAAAAACAACAATAACCTCAACATTGAAAAACACCAACAAATTCAACAACAACCTCAACATTGAAAAACACCAACAAATTCAACAACAACCTCAGCATTGAAAAACAACAACAACCTCAACATTGAAAAACACCAACAAATTCAACAACAACCTCAACATTGAAAAACAACAACATCAACATTGAAAAACACCAACAAATTCAACAACAACTTCAACACTGAAAAACACCAACAAATTCAACAGCAACCTCGAAATTGAAAAACACCAACAAATTCAACAACAACCTCAACATTGAAAAACAACAACAACCTCAACATTGATAAACACCAACAAATTCAACAACAACCTCAACATTGAAAAACAACAACAACCTCCACATGGAAAAACACCAACAAATTCAACAACAACCTCGACATTGAAAAACACCATCAAATTCAACAACAACCTCAGCATTGATAAACACCAACAACCTCGACATTGAAAAACACCATCAAATTCAACAACAACCTAAGCATTGAAAAACACCAACAACCTCAAAATTGAAAAACACCAACAAATTCAACAACAACCTCAACATTGAAAAACACCAACAAATTCAACAACAACCTCAACATTGAAAAACACCAACAAACTCAACAAAAACCTCAACATTGAAAAACAACAACAACCTCAACATTGAAAAACACCAACAAATTCAACAACAACCTCAACATTGAAAAACACCAACAAATTCAACAACAAACTCAAGATTGAAAAACACCAACAAATTCAACAAAATCAACATTGAAAAACAACAACAAACCTCAACATTGAAAAACACCAACAAATTCAACAACAACCTCAACATTGAAAAACACCAACAAATTCAACAACAACCTCAACATTGAAAAACAACAACAACCTCAACATTGAAAAACACCAACAAATTCAACAACAACCTCAACATTGAAAAACAACAACAAACTCAACATTGAAAAACACCAACAAATTCAACAACAGCCTCAACATTGAAAAACAACAACAACCTCAACATTGAAAAACACCAACAAATTCAACAATAACGTCAACATTGAAAAACAACAACATCCTCAAAATTGAAAAACACCAACAAATTTAAGAACAACCTCAACATTTAAAAACAAAAACAACCTCAACATTGAAAAACACCAACAAATTCAACAACAACCTCAACATTGAAAAACACCAACAAATTCAACAACAACCTCAACATTGAAAAACACCAACAAACTCAACAACAACCTCAACATTGAAAAACAACAACAACCTCAACATTGAAAAACACCAACAAATTCAACAACAACCTCAACATTGAAAAACACCAACAAATTCAACAACAAACTCAACATTGAAAAACACCAACAAATTCAACAACAACCTCAACATTGAAAAACAACAACAACCTCAACATTGAAAAACACCAACAAATTCAACAACAACCTCAACATTGAAAAACAACAACAACCTCAACATTGAAAAACAACAACAACCTCAACATAGAAAAACACCAACCAATTCAACAAAAACCTCAACATTGAAAAACACCCACAAATTCAACAACAACCTCAGCATTGAAAAACAACAACAACCTCAACATTGAAAAACACCAACAATTTCAACAACAACCTCAACTTTGAAAAACAATAACAACCTCAAGATTGAAAAACACCAACAAATTCAACAACAACCTCAGCATTGTAAAACAACAACAACCTCAACATTGAAAATCACCAACAAATTCAACAACAACCTCAACATTGAAAAACACCAACAAATTCAACAACAACCTCAAGATTGAAAAACAACAACAACCTCAACATTGAAAAACACCAACAAATTCAACAACAACCTCAACATTGAAAAACAACAACAACCTCAACATTGAAAAACACCAACAAATTCAACAACAACCTCAACATTGAAAAACACCAACAAATTCAACAACAACCTCAACATTGAAAAACACCAACAAATTCAACAACAACCTCAACATTGAAAAACAACAACAACCTCAACATTGAAAAACACCAACAAATTCAACAACAACCTCAACATTGAAAAACAACAACAAACTCAACATTGAAAAGCACCAACAAATTCAACAACAGCCTCAACATTGAAAAACACCAACAAATTCAACCATAACCTCAACATTGAAAAACAACAACATCCTCAAAATTGAAAAACACCAACAAATTTAACAACAACCTCAACATTTAAAAACAAAAACAACCTCAACATTGAAAAACACCAACAAATTCAACAACAACCTCAACATTGAAAAACACCAACAAATTCAACAACAACCTCAACATTGAAAAACACCAACAAATTCAACAACAACCTCAACATTGAAAAACAACAACAACCTCAACATTGAAAAACACCAACAAATTCAACAACAACCTCAACATTGAAAAACACCAACAAATTCAACAACAAACTCAACATTGAAAAACACCAACAAATTCAACAACAACCTCAACATTGAAAAACAACAACAACCTCAACATTGAAAAACACCAACAAATTCAACAACAACCTCAACATTGAAAAACAACAACAACCTCAACATTGAAAAACAACAACAACCTCAACATAGAAAAACACCAACCAATTCAACAAAAACCTCAACATTGAAAAACACCCACAAATTCAACAACAACCTCAGCATTGAAAAACAACAACAACCTCAACATTGAAAAACACCAACAATTTCAACAACAACCTCAACTTTGAAAAACAATAACAACCTCAAGATTGAAAAACACCAACAAATTCAACAACAACCTCAGCATTGTAAAACAACAACAACCTCAACATTGAAAATCACCAACAAATTCAACAACAACCTCAACATTGAAAAACACCAACAAATTCAACAACAACCTCAACATTGAAAAACACCAACAAACTCAACAACAACCTCAACATTGAAAAACAACAACAACCTCAACATTGAAAAACACCAACAAATTCAACAACAACCTCAACATTGAAAAACACCAACAATTTCAACAACAAACTCAACATTGAAAAACACCAACAAATTCAACAACAACCTCAACATTGAAAAACAACAACAACCTCAACATTGAAAAACACCAACAAATTCAACAACAACCTCAACATTGAAAAACAACAACAACCTCAACATTGAAAAACAACAACAACCTCAACATTGAAAAACACCAACCAATTCAACAAAAACCTCAACCTTGAAAAACACCCACAAATTCAACAACAACCTCAGCATTGAAAAACAACAACAACCTCAACATTGAAAAACACCAACAATTTCAACAACAACCTCAACTTTGAAAAACAATAACAACCTCAAGATTGAAAAACACCAACAAATTCAACAACAACCTCAGCATTGTAAAACAACAACAACCTCAACATTGAAAATCACCAACAAATTCAACAACAACCTCAACATTGAAAAACACCAACAAATTCAACAACAACCTCAAGATTGAAAAACAACAACAACCTCAACATTGAAAAACACCAACAAATTCAACAACAACCTCAACATTGAAAAACAACAACAACCTCAACATTGAAAAACACCAAAAAATTCAACAACAACCTCAACATTGAAAAACACCAACAAATTCAACAACAACCTCAACATTGAAAAACACCAACAAATTCAACAACAACCTCAACATTGAAAAACAACAACAACCTCAACATTGAAAAACACCAACAAATTCAACAACAACCTCAACATTGAAAAACAACAACCAACTCAACATTGAAAAACACCAACAAATTCAACAACAGCCTCAGCATTGAAAAACACCAACAAATTCAACAATAACCTCAACATTGAAAAACAACAACATCCTCAAAATTGAAAAACACCAACAAATTTAACAACAACCTCAACATTTAAAAACAAAAACAACCTCAACATTGAAAAACACCAACAAATTCAACAACAACCTCAACATTGAAAAACACCAACAAATTCAACAACAACCTCAACATTGAAAAACACCAACAAACTCAACAACAACCTCAACATTGAAAAACAACAACAACCTCAACATTGAAAAACACCAACAAATTCAACAACAACCTCAACATTGAAAAACACCAACAAATTCAACAACAAACTCAACATTGAAAAACACCAACAAATTCAACAACAACCTCAACATTGCAAAACAACAACAACCTCAACATTGAAAAACAACAACAACCTCAACATAGAAAAACACCAACCAATTGAACAAAAACCTCAACATTGAAAAACACCCACAAATTCAACAACAACCTCAGCATTGAAAAACAACAACAACCTCAACATTGAAAAACACCAACAATTTCAACAACAACCTCAACTTTGAGAAACAATAACAACCTCAAGATTGAAAAACACCAACAAATTCAACAACAACCTCAGCATTGTAAAACAACAACAACCTCAACATTGAAAATCACCAACAAATTCAACAACAACCTCAACATTGAAAAACACCAACAAATTCAACAACAACCTCAAGATTGAAAAACAACAACAACCTCAACATTGAAAAACACCAACAAATTCAACAACAACCTCAACATTGAAAAACAACAACAACCTCAACATTGAAAAACACCAACAAATTCAACAACAACCTCAACATTGAAAAACACCAACAAATTCAACAACAACCTCAGCATTGAAAAACAACAACAACCTCAACATTGAAAAACACCAACAAATTCAACAACAACCTCAACATTGAAAATCAACAACAACCTCAACATTGAAAAACACCAACAAATTCAACAACAACCTCAACATTTAAAAACACCAACAAATTCAACAACAACCTCAACATTGAAAAACAACAACAATCTCAACATTGAAAAACACCAACAAATTCAACAACAACCTCAACTTTCAAAAACAACAACAACCTCAACATTGAAAAACACCAACAAATTCAACAACAACTTCAACATTGAAAAACACCAACAAATTCAACAACAACCTCGACATTGAAAAACACCATCAAATTCAACAACAACCTCAGCATTGAAAAACACCAACAACCTCAAAATTGAAAAACACCAACAAATTCAACAACAACCTCAACATATAAAAACAAAAACAACCTCAACATTGAAAAACACCAACAAATCCAACAACAACCTCAACATTGAAAAACACCAACAAATTCAACAACAACCTCAACATTGAAAAACACCAACAAACTCAACAAAAACCTCAACATCGAAAAACAACAACAACCTCAACATTGAAAAACACCAACAAATTCAACAACAACCTCAACATTGAAAAACACCAACAAATTCAACAACAACCTCAACATTGAAAAACAACAACAACCACAACATTGAAAAACAACAACAAATTCAACAACAACCTCAACATTGAAAAACAACAACAAACTCAACATTGAAAAACACCAACAAATTCAACAACAGCCTCAACATTGAAAAACAACAACAATCTCAACATTGAAAAACACCAACAAATTCAACAATAACCTCAACATTGAAAAACAACAACAACCTCAACATTGAAAAACACAAACAAATTCAACAACAACCTCAACATTGAAAAACAACAACAAATTCAACAACAACCTCAACATTGAAAAACAACAACAACCTCAACATTGAAAAACACCAACAAATTCAACAACAACCTCAACATTGAAAAACAACAACAACCTCAACATTGAAAAACGCCAACAAATTCAACAACAACCTCAACATTGAAAAACACCAACAAATTCAACAACAACCTCTGCATTGAAAAACAACAACAACCTCAACATTGAAAAACAGCAACAAATTCAACAACAACCTCAACATTGAAAAACAACAACAACCTCAACGTTGAAAAACACCAACAAATTCAACAACAACTTCAACATTGAAAAACACCAACAAATTCAACAACAACCTCGAAATTGAAAAACACCAACAAATTCAACAACAACCTCAACATTGAAAAAGAACAACAACCTCAACATTGAAAAACACCAACAAATTCAACAACCTCAACATTTAAAAACACCAAAAAATTCAACAACAACCTCAACATTGAAAAACAACAACAATCTCAACATTGGAAAACACCAACAAATTCAACAACAACCTCAACATTGAAAAACAACAACAACCTCAACATTGAAAAACACCAACAAATTCAACAACAACTTCAACATTGAAAAACACCAACAAATTCAACAACAGCCTCGACATTGAAAAACACCATCAAATTCAACAACAACCTGAACATTGAAAAACAACAACAACCTCAACATTGAAAAACACCAACAAATTCAACAACAACCTTAACATTGAAAAACAACAACAACCTCAACATTGAAAAACACCAACAAATTCAACAACAACCTCAACATTGAAAAACACCAACAAATTCAACAACAACCTCAACATTGAAAAACACCAACAAACTCAACAACAACCTCAACATTGAAAAACAACAACCTCAACATTGAAAAACACCAACAAATTCAACAACAACCTCAACATTGAAAAACACCAACAAATTCAACAACAAACTCAACATTGAAAAACACCAACAAATTCAACAACAACCTCAACATTGAAAAACAACAACAACCTCAACATTGAAAAACACCAACAAATTCAACAACAACCTCAACATTGAAAAACAACAACAACCTCAACATTGAAAAACAACAACAACCTCAACATAGAAAAACACCAACAAATTCAACAAAAACCTCAACATTGAAAAACACCCTCAAATTCAACAACAACCTCAGCATTGAAAAACAACAACAACCTCAACATTGAAAAACACCAACAAATTCAACAACAACCTCAACTTTGAAAAACAATAACAACTTTAAGATTGAAAAACACCAACAAATTCAACAACAACCTCAGCATTGAAAAACAACAACAACATCAACATTGAAAAACACCAACAAATTCAACAACAACCTCAAGATTGAAAAACAACAACAACCTCAACATTGAAAAACACCAACAAATTCAACAACAACCTCAGCATTGAAAAACAACAACAACCTCAACAGTGAAAAACACCAACAAATTCAACAACAACCTCAACATTGAAAAACATCAACCTCAACATTGAAAAACACCAACGAATTCAACAACAACTTCAAAACTGAAAAACACCAACAAATTCAACAGCAACTTCGAAATTGAAAAACACCAACAAATTCAACAACAACCTCAACATTGAAAAACACCAACAAATTCAACAACAACCTCAACATTGAAAAACAACAACAACCTCAACATTGAAAAACAACAACAAATTCAACAACAACCTCAACATTGAAAAACAACAACAACCTCAACATTGAAAAACACCAACAAATTCAACAACAACCTCAACATTGAAAAACACCAACAAATTCAACAACAACCTCAAGATTGAAAAACACCAACAAATTCAACAACAACCTCAACATTGAAAAACAACAACAACCTCAACATTGAAAAACACCAACAAATTCAACAACAACCTCAACATTGAAAAACAACAACAAACTCAACATTGAAAAACACCAACAAATTCAACAACAGCCTCAGCATTGAAAAACACCAACAAATTCAACAATAACGTTAACATTGAAAAACAACAACATCCTCAAAATTGAAAAACACCAACAAATTTAACAACAACCTCAACATTTAAAAACAAAAACAACCTCAACATTGAAAAACACCAACAAATTCAACAACAACCTCAACATTGAAAAACACCAACAAATTCAACAACAACCTCAACATTGAAAAACACCAACAAACTCAACAACAACCTCAACATTGAAAAACAACAAC